>VXAY01002317.1:2340591-2354918 GCA_013399855.1 Oxyruncus cristatus
GCGGGGCCGGGCTCAGTCTGGCCGCCTGCGGGCTGCGGGCTCCGCGGGCCGCCCCCGCACTGCTCTGCCCATGGGGCAGCCGCGCCGAGCCCTCGGGAGCTCCCCGCGCCGCCGCCGGGACCTGCGCTAGGGCGGTGAGTGCGCGTCCCTCCGCGCCGCGGGCTTTCCCCACCGCACCACGGAGTCTCGGGGATCGGAGGCGCGGACCCCGCTGCGGCCGTGTCCCCTGCGGGAGAGCCCGCTGCTGGCAGCCGGCCTCCAGTCCCAGGCGAGAGTCGTCGCGGACGGGGGAGGGATGGGTGGACCGACCGACGGACTGATGGACGGACAGGGGCGGCAGGAGGGGGATCAACCTTTGTGCTGGTTGCGCATGGCTGCGATGGGACAGTCTCTGTTCTGGCCGTGCCTTGTTCGGGTGAGATGGGTGGAGGAGGAGGTGGTGGAGCGCTGCATCCTGATGGGAGAGTGGCAGGTTACCGCGAGGCGTTGGAGAACAGTAGCCGTGCCACCCTGCGAGCTGATGCACAGGCGGTCACTTGACTTCGTGGCGAGGGCTTTCTCCTGGCTGTCACTCGACTCAAAGGCTGGGGTCCGATGTCGATTCTTTCCTGAAAGTGCCCCATCCTTTTATTTATGCTCGAGAAGAATCACAGGACATAGTCCCCAAATGAGTACCCCAGGTACCTGAAGGGAAGGCTGTGTCCTGACCACTGCATAGGCTAGGAGGTCAGCCTCGATGGCTGAGCAGTGCCTCAGGTTGGGATGAGGGAAGCTGACACAGCTGTACTCCCATGGGATGCAGCCTTGTAGGTGTGCTGGGGAGCTCTGGCTGCAACGAGGGCTTGACCATAGTAGACGGGTTGTACATGCGCTGGGGGTGGAGGGAGAGGGACAGGATGAGAGAGCTACAATGCCGGGACAGATGCCTTGCCATTACAGAGGGGAAGGTGAGGTAAGCTGGCTCTCAGCAGGCTCTGCATCCCTGCCTGAGCTCTCACATTCCTGCATGCTGAGTTGTCTGCCATGCCACTTACAGTGTGTCTGTCTGGCTGTCCCAGCTGAGCAGGTGCACTGCTCTGTCTAGAACAGCAGCAGCTCTTAGGCTTTCCAGTTGAGCACAGTTCCGACTGAGCCAACCAGGCTGATCAAGAAGCAGCACCTTATTCAGTGCTGGCTCCTTGCCCTGCCTCAATGCTGGTTGTAGTCCACTGAGCCTTTCCCTTACTGTAGCAATGTCCCTGTCCCTCTTGCAGCTGCTGAGAGTCAGGGCCAGCAAAGCCCGAGCTGCAAGTGATTAAAGGGTACCCATTTAATCTCCTCTGTCTGCAAAGGCTGTGAGTTATAAATGCCAGCAGCAACCAAAGCCTTGTTGACATTAGGGCTACCACCAGCACAGCTGAGCCATGAGAAACTACAGAGTATGCAAGAGCAGTGGCTATTCTGGATTTGGCATAAATAACTTGTTCAGTAACTCTATCTGCACTATAGCAGAGTCTGCTGAATAATGACATTCAGGGCCTGTGCATGAGAAAAGTGATTTTAAAGCAAATAAATAGTAGTTACCCTTTGAGCAGGGGAGTTGCCCCAGGGAGGAAGTTTCTTTGAAAGGTTTTGGCAAAACCCCAAAATAAACAAACTCCTAAGACTCAACATGAAGGCACCTCAACTAGCCCTAGCCATATCTCAGCTAGGATGCATAAGTACACCTGATGTGTGCACAGTGGCGTGCAAGGGACGCCATGAACCTTTGGTATCCTGGTGACCTCAGCAGGGAAGGGCTGGATACTGATGGCAGCTGGGAAAATTAGGACTTGGTTGCTTTAGAATGTGTCTCTGCATTCTTGTTCTTTGACTGCAGTGCAGAGCAAGGTCAAGGGAGCTCTTCTCTGGGCAGATGGTTGTCCCAGCCTGGAGGCTGAGAAGGTGATGTCTGCCCTACAGTCTCAAGAGAAATGGATCCTTTCTGCTTGTGGGTCTATGGTGAGATTTTATTGTAGAGATGCAAGCGGAAGAGCATCTCCAGAGAGGTACATCAAGGTGAGGCTTGGGTTGGCCATTGATCTGTGGCAGAATAAAGCCCTGCCATGGGGTTTTCTGTCCATTCAGAGCTGCTTGGAGGCTGGGGCCTGATCCAAAGGAAAATGTTCTTCTATTGTTCTCAATAAGCATCAAGTGCTGAAGTGTGCAGAATGCCTGGAGTACATCTGCAGCTGGTGTTCACTTGTCCTGCAGCTCTCTGAAGGTCAACAGGCTGAATAATAGGGGCTGGGAGGGATGGTACCAGATGCTGGTTATAAGCATCAGTTTGAGCTGTTCGGATCGTGAATTGTTCTTTCCTGTGTGTGTGTTTGGTCCTCATCCAGTAAGTATCCAAATTTCTAATGAGAACTGCTGAATGCTGGTGGAACACAAAGAATATCTCCCTCTGATGCAGGCAGGATGGGCTACCTTCCCAACAGGCTGCCCAGGAGGCTGCACGTTGACCTGGGTGGAGCTGGGGGCTCATCTGTGAATGAAGTGGGGCTGTCTGTCTTCTTAGCTCTATGTTTTTGGTTTCAAGCTTTCCCTTGGCACAGGACAAAAGCACACGTGAATCAGAAAGATGTTGAGATTGTTTATGTTCTGCTTCTGGCCTGGTGCCAGAGGGAGTGGCTTGGTGACCTTGGCACTATTGGGACATTATTTATAGAAAGTAGATCTTCTGGGTTTTGTATTTTTGACATAGGAATGTGAAAACAAGTCTCGGCAGGAAAAGACCCAATGCTGGCCCCCAAATACATTGGGACCTTTTCCAGACCAGGGAAAACAACACTTAAGAGGTGACCAGGTGTTCCCTGTTCACATTGCTTTCTGCCTTCCCTTGGAAAATATGGGTTTGGTTCTGTCCTGAAGATTGTAGGCTAGCATGAATTCATTCCATATTTGAAGAGTTCTTCATCAAGATACTAAAAGATGTATGCAAAGAAATCCAACTGTAACCAAAGACACTTTTGTTGGTTTAGACATGAAGGGAAATGACAAATCAGTCTCTGGCCTTGGGTTTCTTCTGTTTGTGGAGCTTTATGTCATCTGCAAGGCTTAATGCGTCTCAGTTTCAGTGCCCATCTGTGGTCCTGATTAGTGTGGCTGCCCCTGGATGACAGATTGAGAGGATGAGGCTTGGAGGTGGTCTTATTGGATGGCCTAGTATGCAGTGCTGGCTCCACAGCGCTGCCTCCCAGGGCTCTGGTAAAACGCCAGTGGCGAACTTTCCTTCTGTGTTTCACAATGTGCACAAGTCTCTCATCCTCTTTCTGGGTGGTGGGTGTGTGTTCCAGTTAGCTTAATCTCTAAATGTCTTTCTATCCCTCTGTATGCAAAATAGCAACTTTGTACATTGGCTTTGACGGGGAAATCCTTGCCTAGGGTGCACCTGACTCATCGGTACCAGAACTTGGTTGGACCCTTATCCAGCTCATCTTAGAGGACAAAGCCAAGGACCCAGAGTCTGTAAGGAAGTTCTAGTCCAGATTTATACTGACTGCCTCTGTGGTTGTGGGGAAAGGAGATCTGTCACCAAAACAGAGAAGTGATCAGAACAGTTGTAGCTGGAGTTAGTGCTACAGGTGAGCAGCTTCTGCTGATGTTGGTGGTCAGAAACCATATGGTCACTTTCTGAACCTGTGGGGCCAAAATCAGAAGCCTGAGCATAGGGATTGGTAGCTGTCTCCGTTGCTGCAGTTCTCTAGAAGTTTTTTTTAGGGATTTGGATTAACGTATCTTAAGTCAAAGGCACTGAAGAGGGCATGGGGAGAAAAGCAGTTAGAAATAAATCAGTGGTTCGATAGTCCAGTCTCCTGGGGAGTGGTGTTAGCAGTATGAGTTGATGTAGCAGAAGATGTGCACAGAGGAGTGTCAGATAATACTGGCCATTGCCAACCTGATTATTTATTTGTTTGAAGGGATTCTGCATTTTAGAGGGAGATTAGTGTGTAGTCCCCTTTGCAGCTGCCTGCTGGTGCTAACCAGATAGAAATCTTTCCTTTTCTTATGAAAATCAGGCAGCAGAACTTCAAATGGTTGGGCCCAGCAGGGCAGGTGCAGGCAGAGCAGCACACAAAGGCTTGCAGCCCTCATGTTTTTAGCTATATCCTGTCTGGGCTGAGAAAGTAAACAGTTTGGGGCCTGTGTCAGCAGCCAAACAAGAGACCTACAGAGAAAACCCACAAGTCTTCAGGAAACTCTGTGGGTGACTCAGATGGTGTTTTTGTCTGAGTACGCATTCATTCAATAACCACGATGGCAGAAGTGCTCTGTTATAGTGGTGCCACCTCACGAGTGAAACACAAACCTCTGGTGTCGGATGTCTGTGGTCATGGAAAGACCTGAGAAGCTCTTCCAGCCGACAGAGTTTAGTTCATGAATCCCATTGCTGAGCCCTAAAATCATTCCGACCCTTGTTGGGCACTGCATTTTCCTAGTGGGCTTACAACTAGGGCCGCTGTAGATGGAAATGGCTGTGACAAAGAGCGGGCAGTTTCCTGAGATCGGCCATGATCCTTCCAGATGGCCAAGAAGGTGTCTTTAATTCAGCCTTCCTGGCTGTCTGGCCCTGCCTTGGTATGCATGAAATGCACCCAGCTATGCACTGGGTGCATTTGCTCCTTTGTACAGTGTTGCTGCAAAGCTGTGAGAGATGCAGGGGTGATGGCTTGAGTACAACCTGGGTGCAGACAATCTGCCACATTGTACAGAGCCCTCAGGAAGGATGGTGTTATGAAAATAGGACTGTATTGCCAGTCTTAACAGGAGCTCCAGGAAGCAGGGTATTTGCTGAAGAAACAAGGTATTCTAAAGATCCATGGGTTTATGTCCCTCTTAGTCTTTCTGTTGGACATTTAATTTTAGCTGCCTGGCATGCCGTTTGTGTTAAATGTTTGGTGTATTCCAAGTAGGTAGAAATGTGAGTTCTACCTCCTTTGCAGAAAGGAGAGGGAAACTCAAAAACTGCAATATGGAGTCCAGGGGAGTGAGGTGGTATTGGCTTTTCACCAACATTTTCTTTGTGGCCTAGGAAAAAAACTTTCTGTAGAAGCTACTTAATAGCAATAAAGAGCACCTAAACATTGCTCCACAGAAAGTTAAAATCTTCTAGGAGTCAAAGATTACACTGAGCAGGACTGAAGAATTTAGCTCATTTGTCTGTGCATTCCCAGGTCGTTTTCATGATAAGTGAGAATAAAGTGTAGCTGTCTTTAATATCAGCATTGCTGGTGGAGTCTCTGTAAGTGCTAGCCACAGATTTGGCGTGCTTCTGAACAGCAGGCACCTATAGTGCATCCTACCACCCCCCTGCCCTATTGTCCTTTCCAGTGCAATCGTTTGCTCCTTGCAGTGTATGAATGTGTTCTTGCCTTGTCTGGCAAAAACCCAGCTGCTGTACCTCACGAGTTCAACCAGTCCCTTCCATCAGCTGTGTAAACATCCACTGTTCGTGGACAAGCATTGAGGGTTAACGGATGGAGGAATAATAAAGCAGATGAGCTTATCCCCTCCACCCGGTTTATTCTCTTCATCACATCACCATGCAGATTGAGTTCCTGTCATTCTTGCTTGTAAAGTACATGGGGGCAAAGAGACTAGCCTGTAACCCCCAGAGCCACTGCTGCGTGGGAATGGCATTTCAGGTAAGATAAATGGGACACTCCTATGTCATGAGCTCTTCTAAGCAGGAGGCTGTGCTGTATGCTTGCCAACAGCAAAGCACCATGTGTGCGTATATACTGACATATATACACAATGCTGATGAATGATGCTGATACTTGTATCTAAGTGTCTGACAAAGTTGTAGAAAGAAGGGAAGGTCCTTCAACAACCCTTGGTAGTAGAGATGGGACATCTGGCAATGCTGTGTTTTCCATGGTTACTTGAGACCTTGATTTTTCAGCACTGGTGCTGCTACCACGTGGCTTCCCGAATGTCTCTGTTGCCTCCTTGTCCTGGAGTAGAGCAGTGAAACAAAGATAGGGAGAAAGACTAGTCAGTACTATCTCTATCCTTTCTTTCCTAAGGCTTCTCTTGCATGTGGCAGGCAAGATGGGGAGAGAGGCTTTTGACTCCAGGACCTCTCAGTTCTTCTCAGATATCCCCTGTCACCAAGGTTATTCAATGCCACATACTGGTGTCTATCTCTGTGCCTCCTCTCTGCTGTAAAAAGAGAAATCTTGCTTTAGTTCCTTAGGCAGATGTGGGTCCTCTGTGGCTGTGACTGATAAGAGCTACTTAGGACATAGCATCTCCATACCTAGGAGAAGAGAAGGAATCCCTTTCCTTGCATGTGGTTGTCTAGTTTTTTAAATAATCCCAAAGTGTGACTCAGTGCTGTGAGATGGGCAAAAAGGATACAGTGTTTGCCTAGGATCAGGTAGCGAAAAGCTGACTGCGAGGATCAAGAATCTTGTCCATCCATATAAAAGCAATCTAAAACCTAGTCTCTCTCATCATCTATGCTCCTCCTGTGGTGTATGGAAAGATGTAAACCACTGCAGGAGATGAGGCATCTTGTTAGACACCTCTGGGGTTTGGCTCGCCTTGCCTATCTCCCAGGGAGCCAAAAAGAGGGAGATGAGGAGATGTAGAGGTTCATGCTGTAGTTCATGCTTTCAAACCTCACTCTCTCCACCCATGAAATGCTTTTATTCTGGGCTGGGGGCAGGCTGTCCCTGAATGATCCTCACAGTACACATACGCTGGCCTTTTGTGGAAGCAGGAGAACCTGTCACGCATCAGAGACATTGTCTCTTTCAATCTCCTTTATATTAGTTCCTTTTTCTGTTGAAAGCTTTCTAAAGGGTACTTGTGTGCTGAATAGCCGTTGCTGATAATGCACATTATGAAATTCAAATGGAAGGTTGAGATTAAATGTCACGCACTTCACAGTCTGGGAATTCAAAGAGCCTTGTTGATCTGTGCATCATTCAGGGGTTGACAGCTCATGCATAAACAAACATGTGCACATACACATACATTTGTGTGTGTAGAGAGTTTTCCCCTGACTCAGCAACACATAAAAGCAAAGTCAGGTTGGTGTGAGTTCCTGGGGTGTGGGTGTGACATCCGTGAGGAAAGCCTGTGTGTTCTTCAGGACTCTCTGGCTTGAGAACCACACAGACAAATGAATTCGCTTCCTGGTACTGTGGTGGGCTTCTTTCAGCCTCCCTTCTCTCTGCAGCTGCAGCTGAGCTATGGCTGCTTTGATTTTATGCATAAGGGTTTAATCTGACCAGAATAATCTTCCAAGAACTTCTGGTATGTGTGAAGGGAGTATCAATGTGAAGTTCACCCCAAGGTATATCCAAAGTGCTTTCTTCCACCAGCAGGGAATGAAGACAGACAAAAAAATGATGTCATGCTAAGCTGGTTGTTACTCAGGCCAGGAAGGGCATTTCTGCCTCTGACACGTGTGTAATGAACCGAATGCTGCACTGGTACAGTGCCTGGGCTCTGCCTTTGAAATGCTTTACCTGCTACGCATGAGCCCTATGAACTTCTGTGGTACATTTACTTTTCATATACTGGGAAGACTGAGGCCTCAGAGGTTGAATGACCCAGCCTTGATTTCATGAAGAAGCAGCAGCACTGCCAAACCTATAATCTAATATTTTGGCTTTCAGGCTTCCTACTCAGTATGTTGTGCTGTAGTTCTGTTCCTGTAAACAGCTGGTTTCACTTCCAAGAGCTTCCTTGCAGGAGAGAGGAATACGTTGGCTCCACCACTTTCTGGGGGATGCTGTAGGTCTGGGGAATGCTGCTAGACAGTGCTCCACAGACATGGCCCTGAGCACCATGCGCTGTCCAACTAGCAGGAGCTGGGCTAGGAGTTTCTTTTCAGTTGTTTCGCCACCACCTTGTGAATTAGCAGACCCTGTGCTAGTTCTGGCAGCAGCTATTTAGAAGTTTTCTTCTTTTAAATCTGTCCTCCTAGCTCCTGTTTGCCCAACATGAGGAATTTTGCGTCTAACATTTTTAGCAGCAACCTGTTGCTATAGAAACTGCTAAGGTGTCAGAGGGAGCTTTTTGCCACTTTGGGGTAGGCTACCAAGTAGTTAAGTGTGTGTTTTGCTGGGAGGACTACTCTATCATGTTTTTGCTAAGCAACTTCCTGACCCTGTCTGCATGTCTGGGCTTATTTCGTGTCTAAGGAGCCATAAGGCAGTGATAAACCTGGAGCTGTAATTGTGTGTGAATGAGCAGGGCTTAACATTGGTGAATTGTTTAGGGAGGATATGAGAATTTATTCCTGAGCTGCAGTGATGGGTCCAACTGGTGTGTAGGGTGGTAGTCCAGGGCTCAGAAATATCAGGTGATATCAGTCTCTAGGGCAGTAAATGGTTAACCCAGAAGCAGGAGTCAAGGCTCTCACCGATATCTCCCAGCAAGGAGTCTGGGACAAGCTGATCCTCTCCCCCTGAGACCAGACTATAGGTGAATGTCAGCATACTTGGCTGGTCTGGTGGTCTGAATTCTCTTCACTAACGAGTCAAGAGATCCTCGCCATGCAGCGAGTCCCAAAGTAAGTCCGCACAAATCAACCAGTGTCTTTTATTTATATTTTTATATATGCTTAATTTGCTAATCTACAACTTGGTATTAATTATAAATTAAATGTATTTATGTAATTAACATGCTCTTACAGGATGTGGATGTACTATGGGAAATACTCTATAACATGGGATTGTTGACAACTCAGCTGTTGGCTGATAGTCACTTGGCCCATTTTGTATCAGGCCTGATTTAGAGGACTTGCGTGTCGTAGTAGCAAACTTTATTGCTTAAACAACGAAAAGTGTGAGTCCTGTGAGTGTTTATGTCCCTGGAACTCAGGAAATATCCCGGCTGGACCAAAAGGCAATCTCCCTGCTTAATGCAAATTTATTCGTCTGCCCTTTTTTCTCCCCATTGTGTGTGTGCCTAGACTGCACATCTGGTCATATCATGACACACTATGGAGATGAGAAACCCTTTGTGTTCTACTCGAAGGAAAAAATCTGCTGCTGCTGGTGTGTCCTGCAGGAGTTGTTCTCAGACCGGGACTGCAAGTTTGCCCATGAAACACCTTGGGAGTCTGCTTTTGGGGTGCTGGAGTGGCACAGACTCATTGAATCTTCCTTTTCATGGTTGTGTATAAATCATAGTAGTTGCATTGTGCTGGATAAGTCCCAGGGCTGCAGATAAAGAACTAATGTTGCTGGAGGTGTACATCGTCATCTTTGGGGGAGGGAATCTGTCAAGAATGACTTTGAAATCACCATTTCAGTGACAGTATACAGAGGGCTGTTGTGTTTGTGTGTGGCTCAGGGGACTTATCTCCCAAACTGCAGTTTCTTACAATTTTCTTTTGAGTTCTGGAAAGGGACAGAGGTGTTAGGAATTGTTGGGAATAAAGAGCATCAGCTTCCTGGAGCTTTTATGAAGGGCTCTTGCCAGGTCCTTAGGGGCATATTGGGAAGAAAATGTGGGGAGGTTTGAGGATGTCGGGAGAAGAGGTGCAAGAAACCCCATTTTACTCTGCAGATCCACTGTTCAGCAGTGTTGCGAGTAAGGAACATTTGTATGGGCTTCTCTGTGGTCCCAGGGTTACTTTCCATAGAGCTCCTTTGAGCCTGTGTCATGCCTCAGATGTGAGGCAGAGGAGATGAAATGCAGAGTTGCATCAGATTTTCTGTAAAACTGACCTTTATTGCCCTGTTTGGTTGAAGTGCTTTCCTAGCTTTTTAGCTGCTCTTTTTCAGTAGCAAGGGTTAATTTACTTGGTTGTTTGGTGTGTGGTTTTTTTTGGTTGGTTGTTTTTTTTGTTGTTGGTTTTCGTTTTTTGTGAGTTTTGTTTGTGTTTTTCTGTCTGTGCATATGGGTTTTTCCTTCTAATGTTTCCCTGTAGAAATCATCTGCAGGACAGATGGCCTGCTAAGCTTCTGGGGCTGTCTCCCACAAACACCTGTCTAAGGCAGCTGGGAATCAAAAGGAATTCTCCTCTTTTAATGCCCTTAAAGAAAAACAGCACCTGATCCTAGTAGGTTCTGTTTGCCTCTCTCTCTGCATCCTCTCAGCTCCCTGGGAAACTTAACTGCTTGGTTGTGGCCATCTGTTGAGACAGCGAGGGGCTGGGTGCAGGCTGTGGGCTGAGGCTGGGAGGGGGCTGCCTGAGCCTTTGGGAAGAGCAGGGACAGCTTTGGGGTGATGGATTGCTGTGGTCGGTCAGGCTGAGAGGCAGGAGGATGATGGAGGAGGTAGACTTTTATGTAAATAATACAGATGGCCACCACCGAAGCAGCTTTGCTGATTGTACCTTGCATCCTTTGTATTTACAGCCAAAACATGCCTCAGCGGTGAGGGATGGGCTACTTGAGAAGGCAGGGTAGTGAGGCTGGGCTTGCACTTGGTGCAGGGTGTGTGCACACACATGGTGAATGAAAGGTGAAGTCTGTTTTTCCCCTGTGCTGGGAGCCTGCTGAGCCAGCGCAGGGGGGCTGCAGTGGGACCAGGTGTCCAGCTGGGACCTGTGGGGTGTCCTGTGTGCTGTGCCTGTTGCCACAGCTGTGCAGGGCGCCTTACTGAGCACATTCAGTGTGTCACAGGCTGCCCCGCCAGCTGCTGTGAGAGGCAAACAAGCATTTCTCCCCTGAGGTGCTGCCAGGACTCGCATGGAGGGGTTGGTGCGTTGCTGCAGGTGGTGGCTGGCAGGACGGCAGGAGTGTGGTTTCTGTGTTTAATTATAGCTCCTGTTTGAGAAACTAGTAGAGCAACAGAGCTTTTTTGTCATGTTCTGGGGAAACTGAGCACTTTACAGGTTTTGGTTGCTATATAACACATCCTGTGACACGGAAAGAAACTTTCCTGTGGTCCCTGCTGAAGGAAATTTGAAACCTATGGGCAGTAAAATTCTGGAGCTGGGCCATACCTCTCACTATGGCTTGGTCCCTGATAGTGGTGATTCTTGGGACAGGATGCTTTTATGGCCACAGGGAGCTTGGGGGCATGAGTTGCCATGCCCAGGGGCTGCAGAAGACCAGTATGGAGGAGGGTGAGGTGCTGAGCCTGCTAGGGAGATGCAGCCCTGAAGTGATCGGAGGAAAGGTTGCATAGAAAGGCCTGAGCAGACTTTGTCATCACTGCATGCAGAAAGGGACATGCAAAGGAGGCAACATGAGTTAACTCTTTCCTCCCCAGCAGGCTGTAGAGATCTCATTGTTCCCTGCTGAGGGGTGATGCTGGCTGTATCCATTGTGTTTTGGGATTGCCGGAGCTGCTGTGGGCCCTGGGTGCTGCTGCCTTGCGAGTGGTGGCTCTGTGGCTGTGGGCAGCTCTGCACAGCTCACAAACAGCTTTGGAGGGCATCTGGCCATGGGGCATGTCCAGCCTGAAGGGTGAGCTTTAGATGTGCCTAAGGCTCTTGTGCATTGGAGGTGGTTTGGGTTTTGTCTGTGGGAGGTGTTCTGGAGGCACCCAGTGAAGATGTCCTTTGACCTAAGGATCTTACTTTGCATTTTCAGCATGTGTAGGGGCAGGAGATCTACTGCCTAGTTTTGTAGGTATTCCCTAAGAGGACAGTGTCCCTGTGCCTGTTAGAGTTACTTAAAGAAGTAGCAGGGCTGTGGCAGAGTTGGGGATGAGCCTCTGGCAAGAGATGTTTCCTGCTGGTTTTGCAAAGAGTTGTCTGTGCTGAAAGGATTGGTGTTTATGTGGGAATAGAGTCTTGTGTGCCTGGCTTGTTACAGGTGACAAATCTGAAGTATCCCTGTTGCTTAGTTGTACAGACTGTGCCAGACTGAGCAGGAGCACCAGCTGCATTCTGCTGCTGTGATGGCTGAGTGCTAATTGTTTTTACTGCCTGAGCATCAGGTTATTTTTGGCTTGATCAAGTTTCATTCCCAGCTGGCTGGTGGCAGAGAGGTCCTAATCATCTAAATCTCCACACTTCACAGAAATCTAGGCAGGGAGCTGGTTTGGGATATGCAGTTGCAGAAATATAGCTGTAACTTGGTACTTACATGGGATATGGGGAGTTTTGGCTCAGGGTCTGCTCCACCAAGGGCTTCCTGGGGAAACTTTTGTTAGGCCATTTGGATAGGATGCACAAAGATGTTTTGTGGTTCTCAGTTGTAATGTTGGGTTAGACACATCCTCATCCCTCAGGATTTCAGACTCCAGAAGTGTCTGAGGTTGTTTACCAAGAGATTTTATGCATGTAAAAAGTGAGCAGACTAAACCTTCACATGTAGGGGGGAAAAAAAAGGAGTCTTGGATTCTATTCAGTTAGGCAACAGCCTAATGTTTGCAAGAGACAAGGTACTTGGTAGGTGTGTGCATCCTGTCCTTAATCTACTTGTTCCCACTGCCTCTTCTCTTTGCCCTGCCCACGTGTTTGAGCCCAGGCTTTCTCGCTGGCTCTGTGGCTGAGTGGGTATGGGGTGCAGAGCAGCTGCTGTGGGCCTGGTACTGTCCTCACCAGAAAACAGATGGAAACGCCACAAGCTGGAGAAACACCAGAACAGCTGGACAAGTCCACTACAGCTGCCGTGCCCCTCTCATGTGCACACCCCTTCGGGCTGCCACATTGCTGGAGAACCCCCCTGGGCTCTGCCAGGGTGCTCCCAGGGGTACTCCAGTATCGTAAAGGAACACTGCCAGTGCTTTATACTTACTTTTGGTTCTCAACTTGTGGCTCGTGGAAGATACTTAGGCGTGGCAAGGGCCCTGCTAAGCTGTTACAAAGGACACAGTTCCACTGCACCTTCTCGGTTCATTCTTGGGCATAACAAATCAAAGTGGGCTCAAGATATCTCAGGTGTATTGACTTGGGAAATCTAAAACAGGACAGTAAGAGTCCTCTCCCTGGCCTGAACATGGTAGAGCTGAACAAACTTGTGTCCAGCTTAAATGTGTAAACCTTTCACTCATTGTCCTGGCTTGACTCTGGTTCGTTGTCTCTTCCTCTGCTTGCAGATTGGAAGTGCCCTCAAACCCCTGGAGCAAGAGGTTCTGTAATGCCACCTCTTTAAATCAAGCAGCATTTCTTTGTCAGGTAGAAGGCAGTGCCACTGAAACAACATCCAGCTTAGCAGTGGGCAGCATCCCTGTCTTCAGGGCCCTGGGGAGCCACGTCCTCCCAGGCGGGAAGGATACAACCCATCTGCAGCTTGGCCGTGGCTTGCCAAGGCTGTAGGCAGTCTGTTTCAGGTGCCTGCAGGAATGGGGTCTGATTCCCCTCTCTCACCTCCTGTGACAGGCACACAGCTCTGGCTGCTGCAGCACCATTGCGTGTGCAGTTGAGTCTCCTCTCTCCCACACTGCAGAGCTCTCCTCTCCAGACACTGGGAGGGAGGCAGAGATGTTGGGGGAAGAGCTGTGGAGGTGGGGAGAGATTGAGCTATCATTAGCATGGCACCGGTGAGGTTTCTTTGCACCACTAAGCAGTAGCTATCAGGACTGAGTGCAGTATGCTGAACAGCTGAGCAAGGGAGAAGAGACTGAAAGGAGCCTGTGAAGAAAAGGGATTTAAGAGGAAAAACCCCTCTTTCAGCTACATGCAGGCACTGTCCAATACAGAGAGCTGTGCCAGGGAGTAGGACTTGCCTGTTTATGGTGATTGATCTGTGCAGCCCCTGGGATGCTTGGAAAAAGGATTAAGGAGAGAATCGCAGGAGAAGGAGGAGGTGGAGGTTTACCTTTGAAAACTCACAGGCTCATAGAAACCATCCTCTAAATTGTCAGTGTGTCAGGATACATTAATGTAAGTATAATGTTTTCAAATCCTCAGCATCTTCTATCTGAGTGTCACTGAATTAGTGCTAATGCATTCATTAGATCATTATCCATTAATATTCAGTACTTGTTAGGCTGACTCTGTCTCTGGACAATGTGGGTAATGAGATGTGGGACTGGCTGTGGGGCCATGCCATAGCTGTGCTTAGTGCAGTAGGGGTGTGGTTTTATGTACCAGAATGGCCTCCAGTGATTGTTTTATTGGCATTTGTGTCTGGCCTGTGTTGTCCCGGCTCTTGGCCAGTGGTTTACCACAAATTAGTGGAAACTCTTAATGGGAGAGGAGTACTAATAATGATGGGGATAAATTTCCACCAACTCCTGCCCTGAAAGCAACTGTGGAGACAACTGATGAAGGCAAATTTTGATCTTTTGGCCTTGGGTCAGTTGCAAAGCTGCCTCTATAATCACAGAGCTGTTCAGTTCAGTCTTCCTTGGTGAGTCATGGAGTCCCCCCTTCAACTGCTACCACCTTCGTTTGCTTCTTGCCCTCAGGAAAAATTCTTTATTCCTCTTCCCCCCCCCCC
>VXAY01002317.1:2356087-2486944 GCA_013399855.1 Oxyruncus cristatus
CCCCACCCTCTTTTTTCCCCACCCTCTTTTTTTTTCCCCCCTTCCCCCCATTTTTTCCTCCCTTTTTTACTCTTCTCCCTTTTCTTCCTTTTCTTTTTTTCTCCCCTTTCCACCTGCCCTTCCTCTGCCATTTTTGACCACAAGGCCAGAGCAGTAGATGTGGGCAGAAGGCTTTTCCTGGCAAGAAATGCAGAAGTGCAAGGCTAGCATGGCCAGCACACTCAGCACCCCAAGTCCTAGTAAGACCAGCAAGCCTCTAGGTCTCTTATCCCTGAGGAGAGCCAGTAGGATGCTGCTGCTAAGGCACCCTGCAGATTTTTCCCCTCAGCTGTCAAGTCTTCATGGAAGGGCTTTGGTTTGCTCCCCACCAAAGCTTGCAGGGGAGGGAGAGTGGCCAAATAGGTACCCAGCACTTTTACAGGGGTGTGAGAGTCCTCCTGACAGCCTGGCGTATTGGGGCATCATGTGCCAGCCCTTCATTTGGGACTGTCTTCCCCATGTTCCAGAAGCTGCTTTGGGCTGTATGAGGGCTGTGGGATGGCCTTAGAGTGGACTCAGTCGGGCTCAGAGTGAGAGAGAGGAGCATTCACCAGAGGTGTGTTGCTTCAGGATTGGAATGGATAGCTTTGATCAGAAAATACTGGACTAGAAATACCACAGAAATATGTCTTTTCTGGTTTCAGCAGTTCTGGTGGGGAAACTGCTCAGCATCCAACTTGTGAGTCTGGGTCAGACAGGAGCAGGGAAGAACTGCAAAAACTGTAGTAAAGGAAATTAAAGGGATCAGGCTTTTCTTTTTGATGTATTGCTCTGGCTTTGGGGTGGATTTTATGTGCAGATTATCTAGATTTGAGTACAAACAATTTATTGTGACGGTTTGGGTTGGCAAATTCTAGGCATGATAACTCTTTCAGACTTTTCTACTGTCAGCTACCATTTGAGCTTCCTGCCTTGTGCTCAAGGGTAGGCATGAATATACAGCTTCTACCTTCCTCCTGAGCGGTTGTTTTCCATTGTCCCACTTTTGAAATATTTCTAGACCCTGGCTGCTGCACCTGGCTCTGTGCTGCCTTTCCAGGAACCTGGGCATAGTTGTTCAGTGGAATAAGAGTAAGAAAACACATCCAAACAAAACCCCTACAATCCAAAGGAAGTACCTCCAAAGCACTGAGTAGCTGAACTGGCTCACTGAAAAGCATTTTGCCTGTGGTCTGCCGAAAGGGTCTAATTAAATCATGGGAGTCACCTTTTGCACTGTCCTAGCAAGATCTCTTAACTATGCCTTACAGAAGGAGTTACGTTGGGCACTTGCAGACATGACTGGCCGTTCTTGTGTGAACCGCCACAGAGAAGGGTTTTCCTTCGAGAGGGAAATCCCTTGCAAGGCAGTGGGACATCCTTTGCATGCACAATGCCAAAATAACTGCCACCTCATTTCACTGCTCCCTGAAGACTCACAAACTACTTAAACATAAGCATAAATTTGTCTCTTCCTGGGGCGGCTGTGGGAAGGCTTGGCTGGGGCACGAGGCTGCTGGTGCTTGAGCCTGACACTTGCTTGGGCTGGCTTAGCTTTGCCTGGTGCCTGGGAGCATTTGTCTGTAGGTCTCTGGGAGGGTGAAGTAGCAAATGGAAAAAGGGGTTTGTATTCAGCTGAACCAAGATGATATGAAGGCAAATTGGAAGAAAAGGCTTTTCAAACTGAGGGTTCCCAGGGTTTTATGATTGTGGGATGATACAGAGTGATTTCGTGGAACTCAATACCTCTACCTTTATACCACCATGCCAAGGCAGAAGTTATCTTTTCCATCACAGCTTCTGTCAGTTGCCTTTGTCTTTACTTATCCCAGGCAGTATTTATAGTTTCTAGTTGCCATCATCTTCTGTTTCCCAGAAAGCAATGTATCTTCAAGGGAAGTCATGCCCGTAGCTTCTTGCTGTTCAGGGGCTGATGTTTTCTGGCATAACATGGGGGCTGCAGCATCTGAGGTGGGTGGGACACAAATAAATACCTGAGACTTGTTTGGGTTTTGAGCTGAAATGGCAGCTGAAGGATGTGATGTACTGCATGGGAAAGGACAAAAGGCAAAGCATCACTTAATGACTTTAATTCCCCTAGTCTGAGAAGCATTTAATTCCCCTAATCTGGGGAGCAGCAAAGAGGTACTGTTGGTCATTGCCTCATGCTGGGATAGACCAGATTATCGTTTGTAGGTCAAAAGCATTTATAACTAAATTCCCACACTAAAGCCATGCTGTTCTGATTTTTTTCTTTCCTCCCATGGCAGATCCCAGTGATGGCAGGATCAGCCTGAGATGAGCTATCTGTAGCTGGGGCTGGGCCTTGTTCCCAGGGCTCCCTGCCCCATTACAATGAGGAGCCATCTGCCAGCCTAACAGAAAGATTGTGTGGCGGCGGTGGTTTTTCTTTCTTTCAAACCTCGTGAAATTTCATGTGACGGCAGAGCCGCTTCCTGCACCCTCCGTGTGCCACCTCACAGCCAGGACTTGGTGGTGGAGGGCCACCACCATGGCGGCGAAGCAGCCCCCGCCGCTGATGAAGAAGCACAGCCAGACAGACCTGGTGAGCAGGCTGAAGACACGCAAGATCCTGGGGGTTGGCGGAGAGGATGACGACGGCGAGGTCCATCGCTCAAAGGTAAGGCCAGGGGAGAGGGAAACCTGCGGTAATGATGGAAGAGAGACCTGCTGCTGGGCAAACCAGCGTGGTGTGGAGCTTTTTTAGCGTCTAGTTTCTGCATCCACTTTGGCAAAAACAGGCTCCCAACTCGATAAGGCTCCTCTAAAGGGAAAGATGAAGGCTGTGGTGGCACAAGCAATGCTGCCTTTGAGCAGTGATGGGCCATGAAGCCTGGTGGGTGAACAGGAGCTGCCCAACATTGCTTTTTGGGATAATAGGATGAGCTCTGCCCTCAAGCTTCCCTAACTCAGTCCTGACCTTGGATTTCTGAGACACCTATGAGCTAACTTGGAGCTGGTGCTATAGACCATGGCACCACCAATGTCCACCAGCCAGTGGCCTGGACACTGGAGCAGCAGTTTAGGCAGTGCCTCTCAAAAGAGGCCTGAATTGCAAACAAACAGCCTGTTTAACTGATACACAGAGCTGGAGGACAAGGGTGTGCCTCACACGAGTCCTGTCCCCAGTGCTCTCTGGAGAACTTGCTGGCAGGGGATTGCCTGGTTCCTGCCTGTGGGTGGAGAGCAGCACAGAGCTCTCTCCAGCTGAAAGGTCCCGCAGTACCTTTCCCTGTTGCTGATCTATGGAGTCTTCCCACCCGTGTGGTTTGCCCATCCTCATGGTTTGGGGTAGTCACAGCCGGGCATTCCTCTGGGTAGTGTGGACACGAGAGCAGGACAGATGCTGTGACACCCCAAGGCTCTGCTGGAGCCTGTGCTCCATCAGGATGTGACACACAGGTGGTGTGTGCAAATATTCGGTTCCCTTCTTACATAGGTAAGAGGAGACGAGTTAATGTTAAGCCTGGCCCAGCCCCATGCTGCAGGTCGCTGATCCAAGTAAGGAAGCAGTAGCGGCTGCGGCTCCTGATGGAAATCAAGGTAACCTTTGGCAGGTATTGGGACCAAGGGGTCACAGATGAATCTCTTGTCCTCCTCCTCCTTCCAGCCCTCTTAGAGATAAACTCCCACATGGAGTTGGATATGTGGTTTTGGGCTGCAAATACTGCCTAAAGACCGAGGAAGGATCTGCTCAGTGACTTTGTGCCTTTCGTTTGAATTTCAGATTAGCCAAGTACTGGGAAATGAAATCAAGTTTGCTGTTCGGGAACCACTGGGGCTCAGGTAAGATACTGGATCACTTCGAAGCAGGGTCATCTGAGGGCCCTTGGTCACAGCATCCCTGACAGCCCTGGCTTCTGACACCAGCTCTGCTGCTACACCAGCATCACTGCTCCCTGCAGGAGCTTCTTGGAGGCTGTAGGATCAGACCAGTTCTGTCTTCTTCCCCCATAAATCAGCCCGAGGCCTGCAAGTCCTTGTCTTACAGCACATGCTGGGAACTGCAAGGACTGTGTAGGGCTGGAGGAGTTCCTGGTCTCCTGTGTGAGAGGTGGTGTGTCCTGTGGGGACCCTCCTCTGCACCATCCTCCTGGCAGGGTTCCTTCCCTCCTTTGCTTGGGTGAGGGGGAGTTTGGCACTGTTTCACCAGCAAAGCTGATGTGCATGCTGAGGCTAGTGGGATGTGGAAAGCTGAGTCCTTCCATGGGAGGCTTCAGGCTGCCTCAGTTGTGCAAGGGGGAAGGATGAAAGATGATGGGGTCAGGAAGACAGAAATGCTTTGTGAAGTATGAGTGATGGGGTCACCTCTGAGCTCACGCTGGGTCCTCTGTCTTCCCTCTCACACAGGGTCTGGCAGCTGGTTTCCGCCGTCATGTTTTCTGGAGTCGCCATCATGGTGAGTGAGGGATGTGGTCCTGGGTATTGCCAACTCCTGACTGCCAAAGGGTGCCCCAGCATGGCTCTTTGGCCCCTGACATTTATCTTCTTCCTCTACCTTTAGCATAGCACCTACCGTTTTCCCCTGTGAGGCCTTTGCCCTTACTGACTCAGTAACGGGCTTTTCCAGCAGTGTCCTTGGTGATTTGTTCCCATCACCAGAGTTTGTTTTCATTGTCAGGGTCATAAACCACACACGGCGTGGCAGCCTAGGCCATAGAAACCAGCCATGCAGCCCATAGCTGACACGATGATATTTCTTACACCTCCTTAATTTCCAGTTTTCCTGGCCAGTGGCTCCAGTCCCAGGAAGGTGTGATGTTGGAGCACTGCTGCTAAAGAGGACACATTTTGGTGGCTCTGGTCAGTGCAGGCTGTTGAGTCTCTCTCTTGCCTCTGCCAGGCCCTCGCTTTCCCAGATCAGCTCTTTAATGCCATCTTCGAGGAGGAATTGGTGAGCAGCAAGACTCCCATCCGGCTCTATGGAGGAGCTCTCCTCAGTGAGTGCTGTGCCACTGTACTGGGGCATGTGGCTGCTGTAGAGTAAGGGGACAGGAGGCCAAAAGGGCAGGAGGGGACACAGTCATCCCCAGCCAGCCAGCTGCAGCTGGAGAGCAGAATATCTGGTATTAGCAAAGAAATTGTTGAGGTTCATTTTGAAAAGCTTGGCTACTGCTGCTTTTTTCTAGCATGGATTCAGGCTTGCTGCAGGTAGGATAAAAAGGTCTGTGCATTCTCTGAATACTTAGGGGAGCACCCCAAGTACACCAGCGAAAGGAGCCTGCAGCTGGGCCAGGCGAGGGGTGCTGGGCTGGGTCTGGGGCAAGATGCACCCGTGGGAGCGGGAGGGGAGATGGGGCAGGCGGCAGCATCCCAGGAGGGAGCCAGGAGGTGGTGGCCAAAGGGCAAGAAGGTGAGGGGAGCCCGGAGAAGTGGTTTGGGAAGGAAAGCGGACCGTCGTCGTGCAGCGGCACCGCGCGGGGCTGTCGAGAAGCGCCGCGGGGCGGGCGGGGCGTGTGCGCCGGGCAGTGGGAGGGCGGGCGCGGTGCCCCTTCCCGCTGCCGC
This sequence comes from Oxyruncus cristatus, assembly GCA_013399855.1. Taxonomy (NCBI): domain Eukaryota; kingdom Metazoa; phylum Chordata; class Aves; order Passeriformes; family Cotingidae; genus Oxyruncus; species Oxyruncus cristatus. The sequence goes on from VXAY01002317.1 coordinate 2,361,632, forward strand.
CCCGGCCCACGGGCAGCGCGCCACGCTATCCCTGGCAGGCATCGCGCTCATCCTGTGGAACGCCCTGTACACCGCCGAGAAGGCCATCATCCGCTGGAGCCTGCTGGCCGAGGCCTGCTACTTCGCTGTGCAGTTCCTGGGTGAGTGCCCGCGGGCTCCGACCGGGACGAGGAGGAGGAGGATGCGAAGGCTGCGTGCCCGCCGGGCGGGGAGCGGGGGTCAGCCGTGGGCAGGGCAGCAGCGTGAGTGGTGTTGGAGCATCTTCCCTGCCAGCCGCTCTCCCTTTTTTTCTGACATGGAGTAGCCTCTGCTCTGGGCTGCTCACTGAAGAGTAGAAACATTGCCCTCTGACCATTCATTTATTTTTCTCCCTGGAAAGGTCCTGCCCTTCACAGCCAGCACTCCTCTTTGGTGGAGTGGGCTGCCTACATGCAGGGTCTGACAAGAAAAGACTGTAGCAACCTACACGAAAAAGGGGAATGTTCAGTCTTACCAAAACAGAGAATAATAGTTCAGCTTGTTTCTAGGGAGCTTATCTATATTTACCAAAGAAGGGGGTTCTTGTGTGTGTATATTGGTAACTCATGAACTGTGATGCTGGTTTAGATATGGGCTATGTGTTGGCAGCCAAAAAAGAGACATGTTCGATGGATGCAGTGTGTGTGGAGTGTGCATGTTTTGTAGATGCTCCTAAAGTTGAGAAATGTTTATCAGCACTGAAGGGTTCAAGCCACTAAGCAAACTTGGGAAGATGTGGCTCCCACATTTAACACCTGAGCACGATGGAAACTCGCATCTGCTCGAGTGACCATTTCAGGCTGTGGCTGCCTAAATATAGGGTTGCCTTTAAAGGAGGGTTTCTGTAAGTGAGAGCTCTGGGGTTTGTGCCTGGCTGCAAGGCTGTAAAATCAAGCAAGTGAAGAGACTCCACCACTGTGCATGTGAGTGAGCCTGTGCTGAAAGCTCCTGCGCTGGCAAGGCTCAGCAGCTCTTGCCAAGACAGTGCATTAGAGGGCAGCAGAAAACAGCTTTGTGCTATTTGTTCGGTTTTGGTTTTGCATCACCAAACTCCGCCTTGTCTCTTTCCTTCTCCTCCAGTTACCACTGTCTCCCTGGCTGAGAGTAGCCGGATAGCCACGGGTGCTGTGCTCCTCCTGGTCAGCCGAGCGCTCTTCATCATCATCAGCATTTATTATTATTACCAAGTTGGACGTCGTCCCAAGAAAGTCTAATTCCTTTTTTGTTATGGGAAGGGTGGGAGGGGGGAGTTTGTGTCGGTAATTTTGCATTATAATTATAACTTTTTTTATTTTTATTCTTAATTAGTCCCTTTTGGTTCTAAAGTAGTTTCCTTCTTTACCGGCATGAATCAGTGTGCAACCCGGTGCTGGTGGCATTGCCAGCTGAAATGGGGGGAGCAGCATTGGGCAGGACCCCCCCAGCCTCTCTGCAGGAGGTGAGGAGCAGCAGGAGGAAGGCTCAGGGAAGTGTGTAGGCCTGGCAGGCTCAGGGAAAAAAAGCCAGTTTCCTGGGAGGAACTGGCCAATGGGATCACAGGCTCTGAACCCGATGGAACAAAGCACAAAATAAGGCCAGCATATTGAAACCAAATCCCTGAGGAGACAGGGCAGTAAAAGAACCAATGAAGGACTCAGCTACTCTACTTGGTAATCCTTGCACCTGCCTGATGGCATGTATGCCCACGTGTACAGCCCGTTCCCCTTTTAGCAAGTACTGACTGTCCAGGTAACTGGGGGCTGGATGGGGTCAAGTTCAGTGCTTTACAAACAGCTCTTCTTTCCTTGCTGCCACAGGTGCATTTTTGTGTAGTTCATAGTTTTGCACCGGATGCCGTGCAGAGCTTGGCAGGAGATACACCAAAAGAAGAGGGAGAACCCTTGCGTGTTCCCACTAAAGGGACAGTACTGGGAACAGGGGAGCAGCTTGAACTACAAGATGGGAGAAGTGAAGGAAGCTCTTGGAAATAGCCCATTGAGCACAAAGACATCCCCTTGTTTGTGTTTCATGGAGTTTGTAGGATGGGGTCCTATCCCCTTCACCCTGAAACAGTTCCTACAGTTGCAGCTTTACTGATGGTAGTAGCAGAGGTGGGTGTGAGATAGCATCTAATATTTTAGTTAAGCAGGGGCTGGAGTGCTGTTGAGGCTAGCACTAGTAAGAGCAGAGCGAGCATCAGTACAGATGCTTGTGTCAGGGAGCAACCTCTAGAGATGGCTGTGGGAAATAGTGTTCCAACTCTGCTAAAATGCAGGTATCACATCTCTTCTGACATGGAGAAGAGAGGACCAAAGTTTGTAGCATTAAGGTATTTAACTGGGATGAAGAACAGCAAGGAGTGGAGCATATTAAGGCATCATTGCCTTTACTGGTTCTATCAAGGCCAGTCTAAATGTGCTTTAGTACTCACCAGGCAGTTTCTTCAACACCTCCTGGGCTTTAACAGCATTGGCTGCCCTACTTCTTAGCGCTTTTCTTGTGGATTATCCTTGTCCACAATTAGAGGTGGCAATTATTCTCCACGGGACTAAAGCCAGAAGATCTGTGTACAGGATATGGACTTCTTACTCATGCACTACTGTTGACTGGATCAGAGCATGTCCTGTAATAGAGCTGATGTTCCAAAATCCCGGTAGAAAGATGCTTATGCAAACAGAACTGCTTGTGTGAACAACAACCCTCAAGCCACTGGTGAGACTGGGATCTATGGCTATTGCTATTTAATATCTTAGTAGAGTTAGAAGAAGGTAGTGGGTAGTTATTGTATGTTGTGTTAGTGCTTTTGGCATTTAGAAGCAACTGCATAAGCTTGGGACACTGTGTGCATTGTACTTACTGGCCATTCAAAATGTCTGTCAGGTAAGAATATTGGAAACATCACAACTATAACTTAGTTTCTTGCCTAAGAAGTAGATCAAGTGGAGAGGCAACATCCAACAGCTGGCTGAATTCTGGAGCCTCCTGTGAACATATGCTTGTCAAGCTGCTTTCAGCATGTCCAAAAACTATACTGAGCAACTAAAACTTTTAATTAAGAGGAGTGTTCCTGTTCAGGTGGAAGAATTGGGCTCTCAGAGGGAAACCTTTTCCTTGTGAGGCAGGTAATGATCAAATGCAGGCTGGAAAGTATCAGAAATTAGACCAAGTGGTACTATATGTGGGAGCTGGACCATGGCAAGCTGTGGCTGTTGCTTGCACTCTGCATCACCTGCATGGGCAGGTGCAATGGCCTCAGTGTGGCACTTTGGCTGTAGTTGTTGGTATAGGTACGTGAAGCTTGATTCTTTGTGTTTTGGGGCGTCACATGAATGTATACACAGCTTGATGGGTGGTTTTGGGTGTGGGGGGGTGAAATTATGTTTCTGGGACAGACAGGTAAAACCACAGCAAAAGCAATCTCGCAGAAGAAGGAAATGGAGGGTCTTCTTAATGCTGCCTCCCCATCTGTGTTGGCCACAGATCCTATGAACTTAGTTATGGCTCTGGTTTGATTAATGTACCTTGAAATATCATCCCATAAGTGAGAGAAATGAGTTAGTGCATTATGTGAGAGCAGTTCTCCAAAGACTTCTTGATGGTTAAATCAGGTGTTAGAGGGTGGGGGAAGCAGTTACAGCTTTCAGAGTAGTTTTAGATTGGGTGAGTTCAGATTCTTCTGGTCCTCTGCTTAGTAGCTGCCTCTGCAAGACTTGAGTCAGCCACTTCTAGGTTTACCAGTTAATGGCTTTTTCTGCTCCAACATAGAGCAAAGACTGGGGGAGTTGCCACTTAAAAGATTTCATACTACTTGGTACCTAGTCCTTAAAGTGGAGAGATGGAAGAAGTTGTTTTATTTTGATGCTTCTTGCTCCATCTTGCTATAAATGGACCATGTAGAAATTATGGAAGAGGACTGGGGCTCTACACCTCTTCTACAACTAAGTTGTGGTCCCTGGCATGTTCCTTCTCATTAGCAAGGTGTGGCAGGGGAGACATGACCAGGCCCACTGGAAGTGGTGAATGGGTAGCAGGGGAGGTCTAAGAGGGTGTTTCTCAGGGTGGCTTGAGGATGAAGCCCAGGCAGAGCATCTGCAGCACTGCCAGAAACCCACTGTACCTGGTTGTCCTCACTCAGTTGTGAATGAAGGAAAAGGAAGGAGGATGCTGAAAAACTGTGTACAGAACTGTGTTCCTAATGACAGAAGTCCTGGCATCACAGCTGAATGTCACAGTTGAGCACATAATTTGGGATCAAAAGCCTGAGGCATCACCTCAGGCTCTGCTACTGATCTGAGGAAAAAAACTGCCTCCACAAGCCTCCGTTTCTTTGTCTGTTATACTGTGAGAGAGGCTTTGGACTGGTGTCATTCCCAAGGGAGAATGCAGTGAAGTCCCTGCATTTGTACAGTGCTGTGCAGGGCTGGGACTCTGTTCCCTAGAGCGTTGTGCTCCAAGCACGCACAGGCCAGGACTTAAGGCTGACCCCCTTTCTCTGCCAGGGATGAACCCAAACCCTTGCATTCACAGAACCCTCACTTTGGAGGGTGAAGAAAGCTCATTCACATAACTCCCTACATCACCTTATTTATGCCTAACCGGTATCTGGCAAACTGGAGCTGGTGACAGAGGAGAGGCTCTGCCTGTCCTAAGCTGGCCTCTCCTTTCTGATCAAGGGTTTTTACATGGGGGGGTGGGGACGAAGGGGTGGTGCAGGGGAGAATGGGACACTTCAATTTATACCTCATTTTAGCTGCTGTACTTGAGTTTATTTCTCCTATGGTAAGAAAGTGACTGTACTGAACACCAAGCAAATAGTGAAAATTAAAGCTGTTTCACTTCACTGTCACAATGTTTTATTTTGTTTTGGTTTGTTTTTTTTTGTTTTTTTTTTTTGTTTTTTTTAAGAAATGCACACAAAAAACCTGTGCACAGAATGCTTCAGGCTTGTGTTATGGTTTATATTACCAAAAAAAAAATTCCTTTCAATATAAAAAAGCATTACAGTAGGGAATACAGGATAAATTAGCTCCACTATCTAATAAAAAGTACATTTACAGTTTTTTAAAATAGATTTCAAACATTATTTCACACGCCAACCCTTTTCCCAGGCATTTGTGACAGTCATTTGAGCATTAAATAACAGCTGGGAGGCAGGGATGCTGAGAGGGGATGTGGGCTCACAAGCACAGGCTCCTCTCTACTCCATCCAAGGTACTTGGGCCGTGGTCACAGTGCTACAGCAAAGGAGGCAGCAGCACAGCAGCTCTCTCTGGGCTCCAGCCTGCCCAGAGCTCTCCAGTGAGCAGTGACTCCACCTTTAGGCCCTGACCGCAGACTATTCACCAGAGCTGTTAAAAAAAATATAAAAATACAATTGCTTTTCCTGCCTACAGTTCTGAAAACAACTGTACAACAGAGGGGGCAGCCATATAACCAAGGGACAAAACCAACAAATCTACATGCTTTGCCATACAGTGGGAGTCTGCTTTCTGGGATTGCTAGTTTATTAAATTCCCCTGAGGGAAATGCTTTTTCCATGTAACCAACTACCACAGGTCCTCTCAGACTTGCACGTATTGGTACAACCATCTCCAGTTCTTGTTTAGAATGTGCTGCCTGGCCTTTGCTGGGTTTTTGAGCTATATTTCCAGTGGCATGCAAGCCAGCCTACAGAGAGGATTTGAAGTCTTCACCCAACAAAGAGCATTGAGGGATCAGACAAGGTAAGACAGGAAAAACAGCTGTGCACATCCCAGAATAACAGATGAAGAGGAGATCCTTTTGAAGATAGAGGGAAAGTGAGAAAGCTAAAAACAGACAAAGCACTGAGTACAGAATTAGGAAAGCCAAAGAGAAACAAGTCAGCAGAGATCCTACTTCAGGTGTGTATATTCAGTACTTAGTGCTCTGGCTGCTTTGGTCTGGTTCCCCCAGCTCTGATGGTTTTTCCTCCCTCCCATGCCACTGCTGGCAGAAAAAGGCTTAAAGGCTTTTTTTTTTTTTTTCCTTTCAACCACACACCATGCACAAATTGAGGGTATTTGCCTTCCAGGACTCTGCATAATAAACTAAGGGGAAAGAAAAAAACTGGAGACAGGGGGAGGCAGTTCTACTTCTCTCAATAACCTCCAGCCAAATTACTGTCTCTTCTGACAGTTTTGTTCTTTCCCTGGGATTTGCTCTCCCAGAACAGTAACTGACACCAACTCCTGAGGCAGAAGGAGAACAGATAAGCTCACCTTCTGCTCAGCCCATTTCCTACGAGACTAGTAGATGCAGCAGATATTTCTTATCTACTGCAGCACCTGTTGTCCAGTACAAATACTGCTGGCTTTTGGCTAACCAAACTGTTTTCCTTTATTAAACAACAGACCAGAATTTAATGCTAAAAGCCTCATTACAAAAAGGTCCAGAGGGAAATAGTTCAGAACTGCTTTCCACAAGGTTTAATGCAACATCTGGGGCTGCTCAGCAGCCCTGGCCGCCTGTTTCATCGCTGGAATATGCTGACTGCAGCATGGGGGGCTCTGCAGCCCTACCTACCCAGTCTTATCCTGCTGATGAATAAACTGTACTCAAATGAAGCTTGGAAAAGCTTCTGATGCCTGCTTCCTCTTCCTTAGTATCTTGGTTCCCCAACCTGGGTATTAAGCCAGCTTTTCTGCTGCTATTCTTCCTAGCCTGTACTCTGTGCAGTGCCACTGGAGAGCTCAAGGGACACAGCCCCAGGGGTGTAAGGGAACAGCCAGAGGATGTATGTCCTGCTGCTGCAAAGCCAGGGCATGAGGTTACTGCTCAGCTTCTTTCTTGTCAGAGGTTACAGCTTTCAGAAGAGCTGATTTGAGCCTATACAAAAGTGCTCACATAATCTGAGCCTATAAAATCCATAAAAAGACCTCAGATAAATGAGAAACCACAGCCCTTTCTATTTTCTCCCAGGTAAAATGAATTTGGGGTCAGAGAGTGACCAGATGAACAGTTAAGGCAACAGGGGTTGATGATTCCAGAGAAGAGAAACCAGCGACCTGCCTGAGTCAATATCCATGACCACTGGAGCAGCAGCAGGAGCTGTTTGCACACTGGGTTTTCTTAGAGCCTGCCTGGGGCTTCAGAAGCTCCAGCTTAATCTATGACTAAGGTCCAGTCCCAGGCATCTTTCTCATGTTCACTTCCAAATGATTGAGTAGATGACATGTTAGTTAAATAACAAACTATCTCAAGGGAGGAAACACTCGCAACTAAAACAATTCTGACTTGATGATTACTTTCATCATGAGCCCAGGAGAGAATCTCAGGGGAAATTCTCTGAGCAGAAATGATGCCAACAGACTGTTCCAGGCAAATAGCATGGGAGTGGTTGACAAACCTAAGCCTCTTCCATCCAGCACAATTTCTGGACCTCCCCTTAGGGCTGGGAAGGATGTAGGAACAACTGCAAATATTTATGTTAACAGAGCACCACAAACCATTTTTTTTTTTTTTTTGCAAGTATCAAGGGAAAGGCAAAGGCTGACAAGATTTAAAGATTCTATCTTCCCCTTCTCAGGAACGCAGCAGATCAGTGATTCTTGACTGGACCATTATTTTTCCCAGGGGATGGGAACACAGCAGGGAACCATTTGGTCTCTTTCACAACAATGAACAATAAATCTTAGTAAAAACAGAAAGGTAGGCACCAAACTCTTGACCCTCAGCCAGCCTTAGCTGAGTCCCATTGCCAAGTTAATCATGCTGCCCCTGCTTGGGGCTCTGGAGAAAAGCCAGCCTCACTGAAGTGCTTGACTTCTCAGACAAGTTTCACGTGACAGGGGCAAAGCTTCCACTGAAGAATCTGTTTTCATTCTGTGGCTGGAAATTAAAGCCAGAATCATGCAAACAATGACAACCTACTTGGATGAGCCACCACCACTTGTTTCAAACCCACCTGGACAATCAAGGCCAACCTGTTGCCTTATCCAGTCCCTTGTGCGTCTATTCTTCAGTCCTTTGCTGTCTAAAGCACGATGAAGTCGTGCATGGTAGGCTCAGCCTTGTGGAAGAGGCAGCTGTGCTCATCCTCCCACACCCCCTCCAGTGGCTCCATCAGTCTCTAGTGCAATCGGCTGTGCTGGGCTCCTGCTCCACGGCTGCTGCGGGTGGCTCTGGGCAAGGGTCCGGTGTACAGTGTAGTGCACATCACCTCAAAGTTCCAGCCCCTGAAGTACAATCCTTTTGGTCATTCATATATTACAACCCTCTTTTTTTTCTTTTTTTTTTTTCCCTCCCTATCCCATTTTAAGAAAAATAAAGTTTTTTGGGTGTTTTCAGATTTCATTTCTTCTGATTTTCCTTCTTTCTTCTGAGCATGTGGGGAACATGGTGGTCCATGGGCCACTTCTTACTGGATCCCTCGAAAGAGACACATAGCAAAGATCATGGCGAATAGCTGGGAAGAGGTGGGGGAAGAAGAGGGGGAAAAAAAACCCCAGAGAACCATAAGAATCAGCTGCATCTTCCATAGGATCAGCAAAGCCCCCCTTGGCCCTGGGACCACCCCCATTGCTCCCTCCTGACCAGCAGTCAGTGACGCAGTGAGGGGCACCCTTATCAGCACCCAGGGGTGGCTGTGGCAAAACTTTTTTCCTAAAGGGATCCCTCCTTTCTTTCCCCTGCTCGCCACACCTCCCCACGCCACACTCCCCCCCCTAACCCCTGCCCTGTCCAAACTGTTAGTGGCTACAGCAGCAGCCTAGTTTCATTCCCAAAGTGCCTTTGGTGTCACAGCAGGGCAGGCTCCACAGTCCCTGCTCTGTACATTGTTTTCACTGCCTGGGATGGGCACAGCACAGACTTTGCGGGAGGCTGCTGGGGCTCTCTGCCCAGGTCCCTCTCCTTTGCACAAGACAGGGGACTGCAAAAGCACCCAGCCGTGCCCCTGCAATGCCACAGGGACATCACTTCTGGGCTAATACCATGTATGGTGGAAGCCTGTTGCTCAGAAATGTCACCAAAGAGCCAGGTAGTAATGCAGGGCAGTGGAGATGCTCTGCAGCCAGTACAGTTTCAAGCTCTAAATAGAAACTTTTAAAAGCAAAGGCAGAGTTTGAACATGTTAACCAAGTGACAGATCAGTCAGCTTTGGGGTGCTGCTGCAATGAGGGCAGTGAGAGTGTGGGCCCAGGGAAAGCACTGTGTTCCCAAAGCCCCTGCGGCCAGCATGGCAGGGCTCGAGCTCTGTGGCCGGTCTAGCACCAGGTGGCACTGCAGGCGTGTGGCACTGGTTATTTCCTTGCCTTTTCGTGTCAAAGGATCAAGCACCCCTCTCTTTCCAGGCAGCTAAAACCACAAGTTGGTGACCTTCTCGCACTTTGCCAGAGCACCTTCCCCTGGCAAGAGGGAGCACCTCCCTGTCTGCCTCACTGCTGGACATCTACTGACACTGCTTTCCGTATGGTCAGACAACAGTAAGTACCTCAATAGCCAACACTCCGATGGCAAGGGCTCCTGCAAGGTACACGTAGGTCTCAAAGGAGTTCAGGATCACAGTGTAGCAGCCCTAGGAAAGACAAAATGTGGTCAGACACACCTGAGCATTACATTGTGTTATTCTCACAACACAACCCTCATTGAAACATGAGATGCTCTCAGCCCCAGGCACCACAAGCATGGCTCCCTCTCACCACCTCACCCAGCCCCACAGCACAGGAAGCAGACACCCACAGGACAGTGCTGGGGAGGGGCAGGTTTTGCTGTAGTGAGATGGGAGTGGTTTACACCCTCACTGACCAAGAGGAACTGTGAGTTCTTGCACGGCAGCAGAGAGAGGAACTCCATCTGCAAAGGACAGAGACTAACCACAGAGGGAAGGACACTCAGGGCAGGTGACAGACATCCCAGGCTGGCTAGAGAAAAGGACAACTTATTTAAAGCCAAGGCAGGAGATTTTTGAATCGTCTCTCACAGCCAGCAGCTCTTTAGCAGCCCAGGACCTTTTCTCTGCGCCTTCCTCCAAAAGACCATAGCTGAACACCTACTGACCTTCTGGCTATAGAAGAATTTCATTAACAACTCAGGGTCATGCACTATGGCAATTCTTCCACTTATGAAGCATAGCCACCATCATCTTTAATGTAATTTATTATTGTTCACAGAATTAACAGCTGTTAGATCTTCCTGCAAAGGTTTCAGGATGTTTCTGGAAATCATCAGCTTATCCTGGCCTCAGTTCTCCCAGCCTAAAATTCCAGCTCACTGGGAAATTTCTGCAAAAAGGTCACACAAAAAGCGAAAAGTAGACTGGAGTTTGTCCAATGTGAAAAGTAGCTTCCTCTCCACTGAGAATATACTTCACACATACATTTTCATCCCATCTATACTGCTGGGAAGTTTCAGTCACCTGATTTTTTCCTTCCACCTGTAATGAAAGTGTCTGAGCTGCAAAGACAGCATGAAGTTATGTACTGGTGTTCACGCCAGATCCTGCTCACTGCGAGTGAGGCTGAACCGGCAGAGAGCAAAGGAGAGCATGGAGAGAATTCACTCATGAGGCTGATCCACAGGTCCTAGACTGCCAGGGCAGTAACTGAGCTGTTAAAGCCATGCTCTTGTCAACATGAGACCACTCAGTGTCAGCTCTATTCCAGCGATGTTTCAGCCAAATTTTCAAAGAAAAGCATCCAGCCCAGCAACAAAATATTTGTGTGCTTGCCAGAGCTCCAACCTTAACCCAGTCTCCAGCATGCCCTGCTCAGCTGGCTATAAACAGGGGTGAGCACAAGGGCAGACAGCACTGTCCTACCAGCATGGTGTCCTAAGAGCTTGACTGTACTCCAGGAATCCCTCAATTCAGCCATCAGTTGCTTGAGATTGCCTCTCCTATTTTACACAAGTGCACTACTGTGTGCTTGATGGCACTCACCATGCACACAGCATCTCCCACCAACACTGTGATGACATGGGCTCACAGGAAACCTTCCCTTTCCGTGGGAGTGGTTAGCCCCAGCATCACCACTCAGGGAAAACTTTAACCCTCTTTCTCAAAATATATTTCTCTTTCCTGCCCCACTACCTGTCATCTCTCTCCTCCCCATCTATTCACAGCACTCAGACCTGGCAGAAGCAGCACAGTGCTGTCTTCTATGATCTCTCACCCAGAGTGCCTTTGCCAACCATTTCCAGCTGCCAGTCAAGGAAGAATTCATATGCCGCTTCTAAACTCCTTTACTCTCTCTCACAGTCTGCTATTGAGTGCCGAAAAGAGGACCACTGCCCAGTCTGGAGAGACAAAGAGGCTTGTACATTGGATCAGTACAGAGCTCAGTTGGCTTATTAATGCTGAGGTCAACACAGTCAGGAACTTCGCTAGAAAGTTTCTTAAGCATCGTGTCTTGGTGACACTGTAAGGAAACGTGACTGTAGAATCACTGTCAGTGGGATGAACTGTCTTGTTCCAGTCTAGTATTGTGAAAAATTGCTAAGTTGAGAAGCCTGGCAAAGGAATCATAGAAGAGAACCATAGATTGGGTTGGGTTGGAAAGGACCTTAAAGATCACCCTAAAGATCCAACCCATTTCCTACAGTCAGGGACATCTTCCACTAGACCAGGACGCTCAAAGCTCTATCCAACCTGGCCTTGAACAATTCCAAGGATGGGGTACCCACAACTTCTCTGGTCAACCTTTTTTCAGTGTCTCACCACTCTCACACAGTTAACAATTTCTTCCTTAATATCTAACCTAAAACTCTCTTTCAGCTTGAGGCCATTGCCCCTTGTCCTATCACTACATGTCCATGTAAAAAGTCCCTCTCTAGCTTTCTTGTAGGCTCCCTGTAGATACTGGAAGACTGCTATAAGAAATGCCTTTTTTCTACTGTAAAGAAGCAGAGAAATTAAGTTTTCCAACACTTGTCTTCCTTGGAAAATAGCCATGGTTTTCTGTGGCTGTTTAACTCTTGATCTCTTGATTGCATATGTTGATTAGGAGTCTTTGTGAACTAGATTGGAGCCACTACTGCAGCCAGTAAGAGTCAGGTCCAACCCATCCTCGCTGACCTGTGCTGGCTTGCTATTTAACTTCTCAGAGGTAGTTCTGACCTTCAGAAACACAATAAAACTTGATTTAAATTTCCACCTCACCTCTCAATCTCTTAGGAAAATCTTCATATTAGAGCACAATATGAACTAAGCAATGTATGTAACGAAAGGGGATTTTCAAAATCAGACATATGCCATCACTTAAAGATCTACCAGCAGAAGTGTAATTATGATGTGAGGTACAGTCAAGACGTGTCAGATCCATTAGCTACCCATTACCACTGCAGCCATCTCTCTGCCCACTGTGAAAATCCTTTTCCTAGTGTTCAGCATCCCTCACCTGTCGGTTCTGAAACCTCTCGATGCCTGTGAGGCAAGCTTCCTTGTTGATAAACATCCCTTCCCGGCTCTGGAGCTCTCGCTGGCAGCAAGCCTCCGGTGTCATCTTTTCCAAAGAGGAGTGTGGAAGATGAGGGATAGCTTCAAAATCTTCTGGTCCATTCACCCCACAGCAGGCAAACTAGGGAGAGGCACAGAGAAGAAAGGAAGACAGAATTCATTCTTAGTCCTGAAAGCAGATATGAGAAATCTACCAAAGACCTATTCTTGTAGGGGTCAAAGCTTTAGTCAAAGCAGAGACAAAACAACTGTTGTTTCGAAAGAAGTGGGTTGTGCTTGTACCTTGGAGCTTCTGCTTTATCAAAGCCTTTTTATAAAGTCCCACTGTTTCCATGTCATACTGTAGATTCTATGGTACTACTGGGAGTATTGCCACAAACTACACGGCTTTGGAGCATATCCAGAATGACTTGCTTGAGATCACCCAGCAAGTCTGTAAGGGAGCCAGCAGTACAATCCAGGCTCCCAACTACCCGTTCTCTCCATAGCTAATGGCCAGGATTGTTGCTGCTCAAAGGCACTTCTAGGTGATTCAAGTAAGGTCTCTCTTTAGGATTCCAGTCAGGTCCTTTTTAAGGATTCAAGTCATACTCTGGCTCTGTCTACTTTCAGTCAGCAAAAGGAAATGTCTCTATTATAGTCCTGAATCAGCATGAAGGGCAGCAATCATCTTTTCCTTTTAAGATTAAAATTGACTTTTCAACCACAGAGCCTGACATCCTGCTTTTCACTCCTGAAGAAATAACACCATGGGGTGTACTGAGCACTAAGCTCACATGTGTACACACACACACATACAGAGAGAACTTCTTGGGGTAGGTAATAACTGCAATTCCACTGACAGTCAACCTGTAACCTGCCCAATTAGGAGTGTAATAACAAAGTCAATTTTGATGGCTAATATTTTTATAGTGAAAATATGTCATTAGGCACACTCCCACCTAAGCTGCCACCTACCAACTCATTTCACAAAAGCTGACAAAAGAGCATTAGTTAGCAAAAGTTTTTGGCTGCTGTTGGCTGGAATAGTTCTGAAGTAGTCTGCAAGGTGAAAGGCCCAGGATAAATGCAGTGATATTCAGTCGCAGACACCTCCACTGCTTTCTGTGCCCACTGTTTGAAAGCTGGGGGTACCCAGTCAGGTTCAATAGCTTGGGCTTTGGCAAAACACGACGGCTGATGCGGTCAGTGGGAGTGTCTCTCTCTGGGGACTGGTGGCAGCTCCATTTGAGAAAGACTGGCTGCAAGCCAAATTCTCAGCTCCCTCCAACCACCGCCACAAGCCCTGGTGCTAGGCTTGACGCAGCGGGATGGTGGCAGCAGGCTGACCCTGGGCGAGCTGAGGGTGCACGCTGAGCACCGTGTGGGTGGCCACTGACCATGGCCAGCATGAAACTGGCATGGTCTGACTTACTGTGATCATAACAGAGTTCCAGGTGGAAGAGAAGACGTCTGTGTCGTTGTTCCTCTGGTAATGCTTCTTCAGCTCCTTGGTGAAAAACTCTCTGGTCAGCTGAAATGCACAGACAGGTGGAAATGTAAAGGCTACTGCCAACAATTTTCCCAAACGCTTCCCAAAGCTCCCTTCTATGAATGTGGGGGGTTCTTTGGTTGTTTTGGGTTTGTTCTTTGTTTTGCTAACCTCAGAGGAGAAACATGAGAAAAGCCACTGGCTGAACCATAACTATATCCAGGGATGAAGGGTACCTGTTGAATAAAACTTCTGCTCATTAAAATCAAGGATTGAATTATATATGTACTTCTAAGATAACGTTAACACTTAAAGCTTGGTTGGTCTGGTTTTGGTTTTCTGTTTTTTGATTTTCAGCCTCATTTGAAAGTATTTCATAAATTGAAACAGGCCTAAACCAGATTTTAGAATGATCTTCAAATCCACACCGAAATAGTAGTTTCACTTACTCTGCTTCATGAGTCCTGTAACCAAAGCATGATTTTCCCCCCACTTTTCATTCAAACCAGTTAACTTCCTACTAAGAGCAGTGGAGTTGCTCTGATTTTACTTCCATGTGTGAGAGAGCAAAATCAAGCCCTAATCTGAAACTTTCTGGGAATGAAAAGGAAGTAAAAAACATATAACAAATAGGAAATGTTAAGGTCAGCTTACGAATCAGAAAAAAACACCATTCCCCTGACAATGCTAGAGATTACCTAAACTAACCCACACATGAAGAAAAAAACCCTCTTTATATTTCCAGAGTTTAGATAATTGGAACATTTTTCCTAAGGCCAGCAATATAAATGAGTGGAATTTCATTTACTCCTATTTACATTTGCAGTAAAATAGAAAAAATGCACAAACAATTTGGCTTCTCAAAAAGTTAGACACCTTAAAATTACATTTACTTAGAATCACTCTCTGGAGCAATAGTAAATATAAAATCCTAATAGTCTTGTTAAATTGAACACCTTAGTTCAATCTTGTTGCTTTTCTGTCAGTTAAGGGTGAAAACTTCAAGAAATCCCCTTTTCAGGAACCCAGTAGGTCTCGACTTGTGTGGTCCCTTCTCCAAAATACCTTGTGATTTGAGATCCACATAGGCAAATCTTCTGCCATTTGCAAAGCTGCAGTGAAGGGGGCTGGACTTGGCTGGCTACGGCACTGCTCTAATGTTACATATTTGCAGGATCAGGAATTAAGCTGCCTGAAAAATACCCTTTTTTTACTCCCCCCTGTTTTTCATACAGTGCTGCTGACACAGTAACATATACTGCTACAAGCTGGTTTCAGGTTCTTGATATGCAACGTGAAATATCACACATATACATACATATGTATGAAGTCTATGGGTGGGCACAAAAGCACAAGCACAAAATTGGTTGTTTCTGTTGAAACTGAAAAAATCTAAGGAAAAAAAGAGAAGGCTATGGTGACTTTTTAAAAGACCCTGAATACCACTTAATATTAACTTCTCTTTTACAAATACAAATGAAGGCCAAATTTAATGACCACATCAATACTGGGTAAAACTTCATCACAAATACTTGAATCACACAGGTAACTCAATCTCATTACCTTTTAATTAGATACGCTACTAAGTTCCTAAATAAATTTTTTGGGACAGATATTAACTCAGTTTTTTTGCATGTGAATATTAAAATACCAGAGAACACAGCATTTTTCCTTTGGGAATTTGGTGCACTGAGGGAAGGTCAGGTTAGAAGATGCTGAAATATATCCTCAGTGTTCTCCTTTCCTTCCCTTTCACTGTGTACTTTATCCAGGCAGCATCCAACCCTGCAGAGAGCAGCACATTTTTTTGATGCTCGTCTGTTCCTGAAGCCCAGACTTTGAAACTGATATTACCATTGGTAATAATCCCAGTTGGCTGCCTTTGTCGGGGTCTAAAACAAAAGAGTAATTTAAATATAAAGTGAAACTTTTATTTTGACAGCAGCAATCCCAGAGGAAATTGTTCAGTGTTTGTGTGTGATTTTTACGACACTTGGCCTAAAACAGAGCTGACTGCTGGAAGGGTAAGTTTACCAGGAAAATAACTGATTCCATTTTGTTGCTCTTAAACTGCTTGTTCCAAATATCTGAAGTCCAGAAAAATGTGACCAAAAAAAAAAATAAAAAAAGAAAAAAGGAGGACAATAAAATAAGACAGTTCTACAGCCATGTCCATGGCGCCCCTCTCGCTGAAACTAGTACCTGCCCTGAGGAATTCTGTGCACATTGGAGTGCTACGGCAAGAACCATTCAGATGGCAGCAAAGGACCTACTAATAAAACTAGATCTTTGCACATACTTTGGATGACACAGCTGTACCAGCCACAGCCATGAACAATAAGGAGTTGTTCATCTGTGTTTTTCGCTCACTGTTCTGGGGGTGACATCTCCAGTACAACACATCCGTGTGTACAGTTACATGGCAGTGAATGAAGTGTGGCTGTTTTGTTACACTGATTCAAAAAATGGCTTGGCTGGGATTGGTGCAGCTGGATGAAGGGGGCTTAGAAAAAGGAAGGCATTTCTGCACAACACAGGCATGCACGCATGCGTGCTGGCACTGCCCAGGAAGGGCACAACCTTCTCGTGCAGTGCTCTGTTCAAGAATACTGAATGCTGTGCAAGAAGCTGCCTTCACAGTGCCTGCTTGGAAAACACGACACACTCCTATCCCTCTGCCTTGGCCTGGAGCGTCCTGATGTTTGTGACACAGTACAGAGCTTGTAGGTACAGTCATCGGTGCTGCACTTCTCGCTTCCGCACCGCCTTCCATTGGAGAGACCTCCATCCACTCAGCTGAGGAAGGTTCATGTTCTTTAGCTTTTGCCTTATGTCTGAGGAAATAGACATATCAGCAACCAAAGTGACTTGCTTATTAAATGTTAGAACTGTGGTCAAAAATCCAAACATCCTCACTCCATCCAAAGCCCTGCCACTGGACTCATCTGCTCCTACCATCCCACTTTCTTGCTTGCTAAAACAACCCACTAAGAGTAAAATATCCCTCCAAGCTTTTTCCCATCCAGACCTCTGAAGGGCATAGAAAGAGCAATTCCTATACATAAGTCAATTTGATCTTTCATAGCATCTCTCTAGTGTTCATGGAAGTCATTATTTTATGGGGGAACTTCTAGATGAAAAATGGTTTTCCACTCCCTGAAACCTCCTTTTCAAAGGAAGAGAAAGTCTGGAAATCCCATAGCTGATTAACAGCAGCATTCTTCTTCAGAGAATGTTTTTAAACAGTTCTTTGGAAGTGCAGCTGGACTTGCAGATCACAGTAGCTCACTGTCACGAACACCACTTTCACTCTACCACCACACTCTGCTTCACTACTCTTCCTCTAATGTAAAATCTCAGCAGAAAACGTCTCTTTTTTCCTATATTTTTGTCTCTTAATTTCTGTTACTCCCTCAGCTATTAATAATTTAACCCTGTTGAGTGTTTGGTAGCTGGTTTGGATGTAATACACTACATAGCAGAAAGCTGCGCTGAACATTATCTGCAAAGCAAACAAAGTGTATCTTTTGTTTCATTCTACACGCCCAGTGAGACCACAGCCATATGGACTGGTGAAATGATCATCCCAGAATCCTTCTTAGTAAGTTTCCAAGAAATTCAGATCGCCTAAATGTGCATTTACTACCACATGCCTTGGAAGTAATTTGTTCTGCAAGCAAGAGAAAAGCACACCTGAACTTGAACCTAAATTGTTACTGTGAAGAATTCTTCCTGACACTGGGTCACTGGAAGACCACCTCTGTCCCCGTGGACATCCTGCCCAGCCATCTAGCCTCACCCTAACCCCAAGGTGACAGCAAAATTGGCCACAAAGCCAGAGGAGCTACCAGCAAAATATATAGCAACACCAAAACAAGGGCTAGTTTTTTCAGAAGAAACCTGAGGAGAGAACAAACCACAAGAATTTGCAGATCGAGTTTGACTTCTGCACAGAGTCATCTCCAGCTAAGTTGGGATCTGACGTTCTTCATTCCTTCCTGTTTAAGCCCTTCCTGTCAGTCATTCTGACAGAGTGGGAAGGTGATGATACAAACAAGGAGACAAACTTCAGAAAGATAGAAGTTTGTTCCCCTTCAAGTTTTATCTCACAAAACACTGTCAGATGCCACAGAAGTCTAGAATAACCACTGTGACCTTATCTTGCAAGATAACATGTCCTTACATGTCCTGCAGCTCCCATGGGAGTGGAAGGTGCTGAGACTTTGCTCAGAAGCAGGTTGTAAGCGAGGAAAACACAGCCACCCTGCACTCAGGACTTGCACCACGCCTGGGCAGTTTCTTGTATCTTTTATGAGTTACTGAGAGAGAAGATGAGAGGTGGGAGCTGTCAGTTGCCAGTCATTCCCTGATCCCCAGGGAGCGTGTTCTCTGTCATGAAGCCTATACCCGGGTCTGCAGGGCATTTCCATGTGTGTGGTCAGCTACTTGTACTGAACCAAAGGAATTGTCTAAATTGTCTGAAAGAGCAGAGCAGTAATGGCCAGAACACACCAGACCCCCCCATGTTGAAACCTATATATGGGGCCATAGTTGTTCCCATGAGGGCATGGTCTCAAAACCTAAGCTGGAATGGAGCACCCACTCTGTGTGCAGAGTGTCATCCCTTCCCCACTGCCTTCAGATCTGAGGCAAAGACAAAAAACCCCCAGCTTATAAAGGGAAAAAAAATCCTCCCACTACCTCCCCCCAAGACCATCCTACAAATACCACACTGTCTTGCTGTGAGCTTCCTAAGCCTTGATTCTTTTGTATCAAAAGCTTTTTTTATTAATAAAATTAAAAGTATATCGTGGTTAAAGAAAAGCATCATTATACACAGCCCTTCTATGTTCTTACCATATTTCTCTCATGTTCAGTACAGGAAATGTGCTGTATGTTCTCATACTACCAGTGGAGGCCAGATAAACAAAAAAATACTGTCACCAGGGACCACCTTTAGTCACCAATCTACTTTCACACCCATCACTCAGAGAAGGATGGACCTAGTTCAAGTCAGGCTCTTCCTTGGCATATGTGAACATACATATACACAAGCCTTTGCTGTTTAGAGAAAGAAATGAGACTGTGGTTACTACTAGTGTAGTAAAAGTCTACTACTAGCACAGGGGAGGGATGATGGCCATTTAATAATATGCACAACAGCAGAGTAGAGAAAGGCTACATCACATGAAGCTTTGGAGAGAAGGACTAAAATCTAAGCAGGGCAATATGCAAGGGAACCATTGATGGGACTGAAAACTGGACATGGGGAGACTTGCTTATGGCGGGTCAGGAAGGATATCTTACAATCAGCATTGATAGAAGTCTGGTGAACACTACAATATGGAAATTGAGGAAGGAATATGATTAGAAGATTCACAAGAGATCTTTTTTTACTGCACAGCAAGCATTGGCTTTCCTGGTAAAGCAGGAGTTTTCACTATTAATATTAATATTAAACACATGCTATATTGAAAAAAAAAAGTTGCTTTTAAGGTTAGTGTGACTTTATTATAAAGTTTCATAAAGTGTGACTTTATTATAAAGGGAGTTGGGGTTGTTTAGCTTGAAAAAGAGGAGGCTCAGGGGAGACCTCATCACTCCCTACAACTCCCTGAAAGGAGGTTGTAGCCAGGTGGGGGTTGGTCTCTTCTCCCAGGCAACCAGCAGTAACACAAGAGGGCACGGTCTTAAGCTCTGCCAGGGGAGGTTTAGGTTAGATATTAGGAAGAAATTCTTTACAGAGAGGGTAATCAGCCATTGGAATGGGCTGCCCAGGGAAGTGGTGGATTCTGTGTCCCTGGAGATTCTTGAGACTGAATGTGGCACTTGGTGCTATAGTCTAGTAAGCACAGTGGTAGTGCATCAAGGGTTGGACTTGATGATCTCAGAGGTCTTTTCTGACCCAGCTGATTCTATGACGATTCTACGATTCTGTGATTCTTTGGGATGGAATGTTCAACTGTTTGGCTGCAAGAGAGTCAGGAAGACTCTAAAAGACTCAAAAAACTTGAGGAATAAGTAGCCCCCTTGTGTATGCAAACTGACCACCCTGCACAGTCCAGGTTAGTTAGCATTCCCTGGCTTGCTGGCAGTTCTGCAGACTGATGGTAGTAATGAAGCAGGTTTGCTGGTATTTGAAACAATCAGTCGCTCTACAAACAAATCAACCACCGTCTAACACTATGCTCCAGCTGTGTACAATCCCACTGGAGTTCAGTTGGCCCACCACTGGATACTTACATTTTCTCTGAAGATAAAAGCCAGGATTGCAGCTGAAAGCTCCGCCAGGAAGATTAACAAAATAAACATGAAGAACTGGAAAAGAGAAGATAAACAAAAAAACACCAACAGCATTAAATGTGAGCAATAGGTAGTCGGAATACAGGGCTTTGCTAATCACCAAAGGGATTGAAAAAATAACTGAGGAATTTTCTTTTTTTCCCAGACAATTAAAAAAAAAAATCTATGAGACAGTCATGTGGAGCACACACAGTCTCTCTCTGCTCTCATCACAGGACATGGGAGCTTGTGATGCTTTTGCCTGCTTCTAATGAGTACAAGCAAATGAAGCTACAGAACCTGTAGCATCCCCTCAAAAATCTGCACCAGATTAAAACAGTAAGGCCTGCTTCGATGGAAGAAGTTATATAATTGTAGACATGCTCATACAGGTTTAAACTTTTCTGACGCAAGTGCATGCATCACATACATATGCAGACACACCCTTCATCACAATATAAACCACACAATTTTACTGTGATATGATCACAGCTTATTTTAGGGAGGCAGCGGGATATATATTCAAATATTTAAACCTGTGACCAAAAATGGACACTTTCTAGAGTATTCTGCATTTCAGGACAAAATTAGCCTTGGTTAATATCTCCCTTCACAGAATGGGGTTGCACTGAGTTACGTAATAACCACACAGAACCTCTACAGAAAGTTGATAACACACCATAAGAAAAAAATTTGATAATGGAAGAATAATCCATGTTTTGTATAGTATCCAAAGTGTGCATATTCATATCCTTAAATTAAGGGCACACTGCAGACTTGTCAGAAAGCACAGCTAGAAGATTAAGTGGTAGTAAACGAGAAAAAAGCATCCAGTTTGAAGTAAAACCATTACACGTATGTCATCATAATTTTAGGAAAAAGAAAGGAAAGCAAATCAGAGAGGCATGTGGCTCTTCATCTTAAACTGTGTTTCATCCTGTTGCCCTTGCAGCCTTCTGCTGCTTCAATCTGAGAAGTCTGGTTTTCAGTCTTACTTATAGGCACCTTGTTTTGGTGATGTTACCATGCCCGAGTGATTCACCGTGCCTGCACCACCCACCCCACAGAATTAAATCAGATGCACTTGAGAGGTCTCATCCCCAGGGAGGCTGACATCTTGCTGTGAGGGTGCTGTTCCCTTGTCTACCCAGAGCACTCAGGTGCTGTGGAGTGTTTCCTGCCCAGGACGAGTGCTGGGACTCCTGCAGGTTCCCACTTCAGATCCTTCTGCCTGGCAGCACACAGCTGGAGGTAAAACTCAAGCAAGAGGAAAAGAATGTTGGAAGGGAACAAATCTCCCAGAGCAGAAAAGCCCTCAGGAACCTCAAAGAGCTCAGGAGTCTGCCTGTCCTTGGGACCAATTCTCAGTTACATTGATGCCTCATCCTAGTTTGATGCTGCTTCAGAACACATGAAACAGTAAAAGCAAGAAGCAACATCCTTAAAACAACAAATGTTGGTGCCGAGGAACATCTATGGGAGCAGAGCAGAAGGTGCCTAAGGCTCACTTTCTCTCCCCAAATGGCATTTATTTTCATTCTTGTAGACAAAATAGAGGGCTCGAGGAACAATAAGTCTGAAGTAGATGGACATTTTTTATGTTTTTATAGCCAGAAAGAGAAATTACCATTTAAGAGTCAGCCTGTCTAAAATTCAAACATGCCAGGAATTAGCCCACAGACTCAAAGTTGATTTTATAAAACTGAATGAATGTTAAGAAATTAATTCAGATTTTGGCACTGTGTGAGAAAAACAGAAGTGAACAGAGAACACTGTAAGACCACATCACATGGAGGGTAATAAATCCACCAACAAAGGTGGATGAAGCAACAAGTGAAAATAGGAAGAGAAGTCTGTATGGTTGTAGAAGGTCTTTCTGAAACAGCAGGCAGAGAGGGCCACAAATACCACTGTGACCCCCAAGCAACGATTTATAGACAGTGTCTGAAGGGCTGTGCATTGTGCACTTTGGTGATGGAGACAGAATTCAAACTACCTGCTTGGAATGGGCAAAATGTTGTTTTATTGTCAATTATCAGGGCTGTAAGTGATTTTTCCCCACTGGAAAAGTGCACACACCACCCTGTCCCGTTTGTCTTCCTGCTTCACAGTGGAAACAAAAAAAAAAAGGAGCCTGGGCTCAAAGGACAAAACAAGAAAATCAGATGAGCAGGGACTGTGGCTTCCAACCAAATTATGTTGCTTGATTTTGCTGAACTAGTTAACTCCCTAATTTATTCTTACTGCTGGAGTTTTCTGTGTGGCTTCTTTTTTTCCTGCTAAGAGACTGTTTTAATTTCACCACAGGAGGGCAAAGAACAACTGATGAAAATGAACGATGCTTTGCAAATTCACTTCATCATCCATCAAGGGATCTCAGCATAGTCACTAAGGTCTAAGGTGATGATCAAGTGATTAATCCCATCACCCTGCTAATTGCATTTCATTTACTGATTACTGGGAGACACATGTTCACCCAAACTCCAGCACAGGCTTGTGCAGAAGTGGAAGTAGTCATTCCCAGATTATCTGTGATAAGCGTCATTATCGTTCCCAAACTGATTTACACTTATATTGTGCACTCTGCATTACAGATTTATAACAGTTACTGTAGAAAAAAACAAAAGCAGACATTAGGGCGGATGAAAAAAAGAAGATGGATCATCAGTGTTTCAGAACTTGCTCCCATTCTGAATTTTAAGGAGAGTCGAAACCTGCTTGTTATGTTTTCCTTAAAAAAATTAAATTGATTACTGATATATGAGAGCACAAACCAGCCAGCTGGTTAATGCATGCGACACAGTAGCCTCACATTCAAATTAAGGCTTGAGACACAAAATTTGAACACAGGTACCCCCCACATCCAAGGTGAACATCCTGAGAAGCAGGGGTCTCTCATATTGGTCAAAAATCTTGCATCAGCTCCTGGTGATGGTTACGGGTTTATCAGAACTTTCCACAAATCAATGCCTCTTGTTTATTTTTCTCAACTCATCTACCATTCCAGTTTCAAAACTGCCATTCTAAAAAGAGCAGCAACTGCCTTTGACTCAAAGGACCTGCATTTTCATGTTGAGGAGTTTCAGGGGCTACATCTATTTTAGAGGAGTGCAGAACAGGATGTCTGCACTCAAAACTAAGCCAAATGAAGTTAACATGGACTGTTCTTGTTCCAAAGCTGAATTCAGTCCCATGATGCAATGCTGTATGCTCGACACTATTTTGGATTCTGATTTTTATGGTGGTGTTCTGCAGTCAGAGGGTCTTCAGGACAATCTAGAAGTTATTCAATATCTGATCTGCAGGGCAATTTTGTGAGCCAAGTCCAAGTGCTGGGAAATCAAGAAATACTTCACAGCCTTGTGCTCAATGCAACATGTTAGGTTCCAAAGTGATGGGGTTTTTTTTAACCAAAAGAAAAGCAGCTTAATGAAAAATAAAAGTCATTGGAAAGACAGAAGCCAGAACCTAGAGACCACGCTCTTGTGCATCTGTCTTGTCCCTTCTATCTTGTGTTTACACTTGGACTAAAAGCTTTAGACATACATTATGCATCATTGTGAAATCTCACTCAAGCAGCTCCCTGGCTCATCAATTCTTCAACAACTTTGTAAGTGGACTTGATTTGATCTAGCAACTTCTCCCCGAGTACCACCCCTGCCAAAGACTTGCACTCTTTGTTTTGCAAGTGTTCCCAGTCTCTCTGGAATAGAGTCATGAATATTTTGCCTCTTCAATGCCTAAAACTTACTCCTATCAGACTACAGGTTTCACAGATGTTTTAATGTAAGCTGATTTTAATATCAGCTGGTGTGGCCCCAAAAAAGAAGTTGGCAATATATTTCTTGATACCGGAAGCCCTCGAAGACCTGATTAACGTGGAAAAATAATTCCTCAACCAGTATTACTTTTAGAGTTTCTCCTAGTCTAGGGTATTACTTCCAGCCTGTATTTTTCTCACATTTCATTCAAAATCAAATAATCGTAAAGGTAAATAAATAAAGCAGCAGCAGGGCTCAGAACTATCTTTACGAGTCAGAAAAGTAATAACCACAAAATCAGGTGCATTGGAGTATAACTAGAACACATGGAGGAATATTCAAACCTGTAACCGATATTCAATCAGGAAGAGCATGGCCCAGAGCTACCTTCCTCCAGCCAGGTTACCCATGGCTATGCAACAGACATGGTCCAAACTGAAAATATTACTCTCTCATTCACCTACAGTCAACAATTTTCATCAAATGTAACTTTTTTTCTTAATCTGACAGGGACAGGCTTTGAAGTAACCTCAGGCTCATTGGGCCTGATCCTTTGCATTTTATTAGGTTCCTCTGGGCAGATCTCCACAGACTTCACAGGGATACATCTGGCTTTCAGATTTGCTTCTGAGATGAGCCACTAGAAATCAAACCCACAGTGGCTTCCAGGAAAGGGATCTCATTTGCAGGCTATGATCTCAAGACATGTGTGAGCCAAGGGCTAGAGAGAATTTATCTCACTGGAGCCACACTCATCTCTAGGAAAGATGGGTTTGCATTCAAGAAAAAGGACTTTCCCATTCTGTTTAAAGCTAGAGACAAGCCTTTTTTACACCATGAAACAGCTGTGCAAGACACAATCATAATGAAATACAAAAAGTAAGATCAAGATCTTAAAAAAAAACCCCAAACAAACAAAAAACACAACCACCTCAAAGTGCCAACAGACACAGTAGGAAGTGACTTATTTTAGCTCTTTGTAATTATTGATGACCACATGGGCTGAAATTTAACCCTGCCATTCAGGAGAATGTCCCCAACAATAACAAATCTCGTTCATTTTAGGAGCAGAATAGGCTGTGTAAGGGAGTGAGCAGCTATTGAGAGCTGCAACGACAGGCCACCGTGCAGCTCCGAGCTGGGCATTTCTGCTGACATGGGGGGAGCTCCCTTACACAGGTGCTGTGCTCTGTACATTCCCTCTGCTTTGTTGTGAGCCCCTGAGGAACCAATCTACAAGTGGAACAGTGGGTTTTGAGAGGTCAAGACGACCACTCTTGGTCAATTTCTAAATGTAATAAAAGTCCAACCAATTAAATGGGGGCATTTTGAAAGAAAGCTTAAAAAGGTCAAAATACACTCAGAGAGTGGGCTCAAAGCTATATACAGAAAAAGCAAATTCTCTCTATTTCTAGCTGTGTGTGAAAGTATCCTAAGCCTATTTATTACCTAAAGGAATAATGGCTACAATAACAGACACCAATTCATGAACTTACCACAGCATCATCTATCCAGTCACTCCCACTCTTGGGAAGCACCAAGAGGCCAACAGAAAATGCAAGGATACTTACAAAAAGCAGGAGACATTTGTTCTCACGGATGGCACCACAGCAGCCGAGGAAACCCAGCAGAAAGAGCATTGCTCCCATAGCCAACATGATGTATGCTCCTGTGAAGAGCAGAGGGTTCGCAGCCACTATCTCTCGAAAACCGGTGGGATCCACAATGACCCAGATTCCAAGTCCCAGAAGGCACGCTCCTCCCAGCTGTCACAGCACAAGGAATGGAGAGAGACGAGACAGGTCAACATAAAACAACTGCTGAAGAAAAACTGGATTCATTACTATCTTTTGATCAAACACATTAATTTGGAGAATTTGTGTTTCTCCATTGCATATATTCTCCACTGTACAGGTGACTTCTGACCTGCTACTATTAATATCTCTTGCTCACTAAATGAATAATTTGTAGCAAAAGTGCCTTTTTTCCTAGACACATCACTCTACCAACTGTTTCCTCCCTCCCTAATGCTGACAGACAGAGTCTCAATCTGCTGCCACATCTGTGGAGGACAGTCCAGTGAAGGGGCACGCATGAACCATCCCTGCCACAGAGCCAGGGCACTGGCCACCCTTCCTTTAAAAAACAAGAACAACCAAGAATGGCTGTTTCTGAGTGAAAACTTCAGCAGGGCACCCAGGACTAGAAAACAATTTCTTCTGCCATTCAAGGACAGACCACATACACTAGTTACAGTTTTCCCTGTGGTCTCCCCTGTCAAGCACAGCAATAACTCAGAAAACAGTGACCACTGGACTGCCTTGCTGAATGTCTGAGCATCTCTGGATGCTGAAAAATGCTCAGTGATTGCTAGTGCAAAGCAGAGGGCATATTCTGTATCATGGCAACTTTACCAAAATTACAGCCTATCCTGCTGGGGAACAGCAGGCTGCTGGAAACAGAAGGATTCAGGAAAGAAAGTGAGTTCTAAATACTTACAAATATAAAGAAATTGAAAAGAAACATCAGGTACTTCATACAGCTCAGACAATCTCCCTCCATGGTCTTCAGGCTCCTTGGTCCAACTCCTCCTGCAAAACAATAACACTATCCTAGCACACTCATTTTTTATTGGAATGACACAATCCTATTTCCACTTGTATTTCCCCCAAGATCCTGTGGAGTTCATTATACAGAAGAGCTCTCTTCTTACCTGAACAAGGCAACGTAGCACAGGCTAATAAGAGAGAATGATCACTGCTAAGTCCCTTTGCATTCTTTAAGGTCTGTCGAACACAAATGTGAAGAGGAAGGTTGCAGGAAACAAAAGGTCTAGCTTTACTTGCAGAGTGAGATGATCCTGGGGGAAAAAGCACTGAATAGGCACCTCTCTATTTCACACCAAAGAAGGTTGTATTGACACAGGAGCCAGAACGAGCTGTGCCCAGTTAAAAGATGCACAACGAATGTTTGGGACACTTAAGCTCCATACAAGCTTCCCCTACAGAATGAATGCCACACAAACACGGACAACAGTTTCAGAGAAACTTGTAGATATTTGAACTGGGAATGACTGCAGTGTGTGGACATGGGAGGGCCCACAGAGGCTGTCCACACAGAGTTGCTCAGCCTGGTGCACACCGCTTGCTTGTCATGTACTGAGAGATCTGTGCTAGTGAAGTCCTGGTGCTCTACACCCCACTCTTCACACGTGTCTTTTGCAGGAAAAACCCATGGATCAATGCTGGAAAGCTTTTAAGGCCAGGAAAAAATGCTATGGAATCTTAACCAGTTTTGAAACTTGATGTCTGGTTTAGACAACAAACTGCTTGGACAGTGCTTCTATCAGAAAAGCAACAATAAATCCTGACCAGATGAGGTTTACACTGGAAGAAAGTTCCTGTTTGCTGTTTAATGAAGTGACTATGTCTCCTAACATGCCATTATATCACCAAGTACCCCAGAGGGACAGACAAACAAATACACTGAAACAGAAAACAATGCAGTCATGGTGCTGTGCACAGATAGATCCGAACATATACAAACACAGAGAGGCACAGGTTTGCTCAGCTCCTTAAAGAAGCCTTCCCAAAGCCCACATGCCTCTTAGCGCATTTCATTCCCTTTCTCCACTGCAAATGCCATTCCCTGAACAGACACGTATCTAATGATATGCTATGCTAGCAAAGTACACTTAATTCACTTAAAAGGAAAAAATGAAATTATCCAAGGTTTTCACCAGGTCGGAAATAAAACTCTCTTTCAGTCCTTCATTGTTTTACTTAATCCACAAAACTTGTAAGTGCTGTAGAGCCTTGTGGGGTGCTTTCTTCTGCGACCGTAGGAACTGCTCTGCTTTAGCCAAGGAGCTGAGAAAACCCATGGCAGGCAAAGCTCCCAGCACAGGGCTGCCTGAGGTAAGAACCAGATTTTTCTTAAAACAGTGTGTGTTTTCTGCATTACTTTTACTTGGTTTAAAATCAAATCAGCTCCTTTTTAAGTAACAAAACAAGCAGAGACACAAATGGTGGAACATAGAAGTTCATGTGGACACGCAGTTGCTTTTCCTCTGCATCTACACGTGCCTGGGGCAGGACAGCAGTGTGCCTCTGCTGGGTGGGTACTGCCCAGGGAACCCCCTTTGCTAGAGGGATCCTGGGAAGGTCCACCTTGCTTCTGAAACAAAAAACCTGAATCTGGAGCTGAAAATGAGGGCAGTATTTTTCTTTACAAACTTTATTTTCTTATATCTCTGATACATAACTATTCTGTTCAGAGAGACTCAAAGACAAGACCATTACTGCAGCAGATGGAGTAGAGCACAGAGCTCTGATGTGGGCCTGGAAGAAATGCCCACAGCTTCTTAACAGTGTTTAAAGCCATGTCTGAAAAACTCACAGGGAAAAGAGATTTCACAGAATATTCTGAGTGGGAAGGGAACCACAAGGATCATCGAGTTCAGCTCTTAGGCGAATGGACCATATGGGGAGCGAACCCACAACCTTGGTGTTATTAGCACCATGCTCTATAAATCTTGAAGTCCAGAAAGGTAAGGACCTGGGGAGTAAATTCTTCAGTTTTATGGGAAAGGTAAACCTTCAGCTCCACTCACACATGGCTTGGATACTATAGTAGAGAGGGATATGAAAATACAGACAAATCAATGAACTTCAACAGCTCCACAATTAGTGTCACCCAGATGTTCCCTAACCACACAAAAAAAGTCATACTCCAGTGAAACAAAGGATGCCTAAATCTTAGTATATTAGCCAAAGTCTTAAAGTTACCTGAGAAATTTCAAAATCCTGCTGCCTTGAGCATCCACCTGCATGATCTGTATCATAGTAGCCTTAGTCAAAAAAAGGAACAAACCCCAAAACAATTTATCCTGTTGCGCACATCATACACACCCATCCCACTACAGTCACCCACATGAAAAAAATTGCCTGTGATCTAAGAAGCAGCAGCTCCTAAGCCGAACACTGTCTTGCTGCTTTGGAGTGTTGATAAATCACATCCCCCCGCCTTACTTTCCTTTCCACGTCTGGGTCTGCTTCCTCCGTAGGACAAGCAAGCTCCCTTGGAATTACTCTGATTTACATGAACTGAGTACAGGCCTACTTTTATTTTCAAAGACAAACCTAAACTACGATCCTTTGCACTGCTCCTGCCCACTCATCCACTCAGGATGTTAAAATGTTTTCTAGGCATAAGCACGGAAGAGAGATTGTAAATCCATTAAACAACAAGATCCTGAAAAGTTCAGTGTCAGGGCCAGGCAGTCACAGTAACCTGGGAGCAGCAAGAACACATGGATACTCAGCTTTGATGAACAAGGACTCTCTTCATTGCCTTGGCAAGAAATTGTCCCCAGCAGTGGCACTGGGCTCAGATTTGTAATTTCTAAATCCACCATGGTTCACACAGCAAAGCAACAACTAAGTGCAACCCTACTCACTGTGCTGTGCTTCAAGCCAGGAACACACCTGACAGCCTTGGGGCTTACAAATTCCAAAGTTCTTCCACTCAGGATGTGCAAATGGAAGTCAGGGGCAATACTGTGAGGTCTGGGCTGGTGAAGCCAAGAACAATCATATCAGAGTTTCCACACCAGAAGAACTCAATGCAAACTTCCAAAAAATGCCAGCCCACTGATCTGCTCTGAGCAACTGTTTCAGTGGTGGAACTTAGAGCTTGAAGAGACCCACATGTACCAGCATAACACACCCTTTCCAGTTTCTGCTGGGTACCCAGATTCCCAAACAGCACATCCAAGGTCATCATTTGGATCCTGTAATTGCACAGACTAAAACAGGAAAAATCAACCCAAAGCATGATCTAATCTCTTATGAGGCACTTAAAACTGTTTGATGTCAGAGTTAAAGGACTCCAGCATAGTACTGCTCCAGACTTTGAAGAGCATATAACTAATGCTATTTACAAACAATGCAAGCAAAACGCAAATAATATTACTTACAAATAAAGTAATTATGAATGCATTTGTGCCAACTGCTACCTTGCTAATTAGCTGAAGGTACCTGAAGTCCCTGATGACAGGCTGTATGAAGAAAATAACTGACATTAAAGGACAATCCTGACCCAAAGAGCTGCTTTTCCTTCTACTTTCCTTTTTAAGCCATACACACAAAAGGCAAATTTTCTGAGTTGTTGTTAGTATACACTGATAGAAGTGAGATAAAAATTGCACGCAAATATCTTAATCTACCTTTTAAAAATACCTTCTCTTCCCTCCTCCAGGACCCAAATTTGTGGCAGATCAAGTTCTCCTCTGCAGGAGACATTTAATGCTAAGCAAACATTAACAGTCAGAGCTGCAGAAGACAGCGGCTGACAGATGCTTCCTCTGGCTTGTCCCATCTCAGACTTGTGAGACATATGAGACGTATATGTTTTTGTCTGAAATGTAGCTATAAATGTTCAGCTTTTTCTTAGGCAGATTATTCTACATTTCTCTCCCTCCCCCAGCTCCATTACTCATGAATTCTATCTTGCAAAGTGATGGGGAAGCTAAAAATCCCCAGCAGTGTACCCAGGAAACACCCTAGCTGCTATAATCAGTCAGGAATAGTCTAGTTTTTTTAAGGCAATGCATTTTTTTGTTCTCTAGCCACAATTTGTTTCCTTGCTTCTGTCATTTGCTTTTGCATGCCTTGCAGCTATGTTGAATTTATCATTTCTGAAGGCAGTTGTTCAACCATACCCCAAAAACTGCTACTGAATTTCTGTTTGCTACCACTGACATTTCCCTCAATCCCCATATCCTTTTCACACCAGATTGGAAACCATGGATTCACTTCAACTGCTCCTTTACCTTTGCTTTGGAGATGGAATCACTGAAAAACTTAAGCAGAACAGGACCTCTGGTTGTCATTGAGTACAAACACCCACTGCCTCCAACTTGGACCAATTCCAAAGTCTGATCCAACTTCAAAGTTAGAGCAGGCTACTCAGGATCACATTTAGTTAAGTTTTGAATGTCTCTAAGGACTGAGATTCCCCAGTCTCCCTGGACACCTCTTCCAGTGTATGATGACCTGCCTCGCGAAAAAATTTTTTGAAACAGCTGTCCAAGGTGTGACCAAATTACCTGGTGGCAAATGGAACAAGAGCATCTCACAGATGCGCCAGTCTACCAGAACTCTCAGGAGCACCTCATCTTCACCAATCTCAATCCTTGCATCTTCCTTACCATATCACTCCTACGCTCTACTTGAAAACAAGCGTGCGAACCATTTTCCTTATCCACTCCTAACGTACCTCTGCAGACAATTTGTGTTTCAATACATAAAATTCAGACATTTTGCACGTGCCTGATGGTTCATCACAGTCTTCCCGTCTCAAATATCTGACAGAAAACACAGAATAACCAAGAGTAAAAGAGACACCTAGAGGTCATCTTGCTCAACCCTCATGCAAATCACTTTCTCAGTCACTTCTTTTCTATCACATCATCCACGTATATCTTCTTTTAACATAAATATCTCTTTGTCATCAACATGCAAGAAGACCTTGTCCACTGAACTCATCTGTTGGTTCTTTAAAAGCTAGGAACCAGTTCTGCAGTACTTCCTACTATATTAGCCAGGCTTGAGGGGAAAATGGTGCTCACACCTACCTTTCCATTCATACACAATGCAACCAAGTAAAAGCAGAAGACATGTTTGAAGCTCTCCAGAACCAGTGCCAGGCATTATTTAAAGGCATTAGAAAATATGGACTAGAGTCTTTTCCAAGTAAACGTATCGATGTCTAGAGGCTGTCTCAGCTGAGATGTCCCTGGCAACACCCCTGAAGCTCTAAGCTGCACCCGTGGCAAGGGACCACCACCACCTGGCATTGCTCCATTGTGTCCTCTCCACAGCAATGTGGCAGCCCACCCTTCGGCGTGCAGGTATTGAGACTTGGCTCCGCATGCCTGCCTTCCTTCACAAGTCCATCTCTCACACTTCTGTGTTCACTTACTGCAAGCAGTATCCAACTTAAACCAAAGTGGTGGATTCTCCTAAGAGAACAAATCTAACAGGAAGGGCCTTCCAGAAAATCTTCTTGGAGTATTATTGCCACATAGTCTGCTCCTCTAGATCCAACAGAGATGGGGCAGTTTCATTAGAGACCGAAGAGGGACAACTTTAACCAGTACCTTGTGAGTGATAACGATGCAGTTGAGCTGTGTATTTCTTACCCCCTCCTGTACACCATAGCTACACTTAACCAGCCCTGACAGAGATACAGAGAAAGCATCTGGCATGCAGAAAGACCAAGCTGTAAGCAAAACTCACCTTTAAAAATCTTGGGACTGGAAGCACAGTGTCTATTCTAGTCTTTAACTGTCTGTGTGTCCCATGTATTTTGTTCTATCCAAGTTTGTCCTGTAAGATAAAAATATGCAATTACTAAGGAAGTTAATAAAACACAATCATGTTAAATACACAATTTATTAAAACACACCATCCTGATGAATATGCTGGGTTTAATTGCCACCTTAAGTTAGTGTACATTAGCAGTAATGAAGAGCTTTTAATATGCAGTGAGGGATTCAATTTCTCAGGATCTCTTTAACAATCTTTGGGGTGTTTTAAATACCCACAGACCACATGTAAATCTATAGTCCCATTACACATGCACCTCATCCCACAACAGGACTAGATTAATACCAGCTGCACCTTCAATATTTTATAGGAGGTTTAGACAAACTTTAATCTGCTGTGACTTTACAGCCCATTTACTGGGAAAATGGAAAAGACAGAGGAAGGGAGGTGGAATGCATCTTTGGGAAGCCCAGCCATTAAGAGCAGCAGCCTGAGACGTTGGGCACTATCTCTCGTTCCTCCAGCTAGCTCTCACACCAAGTTGAGCAAACTATTTCCTCTCCCTCTGCCTCATTGTCACTGCCTGGGAAGCAAGAACAGAGAGGAACAGCAAAGCCACCACCCTGTCCATCTAAAGCATTAGATATACAGGTGCAGGCAGAGGGACTCAGGGACAGACTGCCACTACCCTCAAGCTAACAATTACAATTTTCTCAGTAAATTTGAATTTCTTCCTGCACAATGCCAATGATAGCCTTTGACTAGGCAAAGGTGAGGAGAGATGGCAGACTAACATGAAAGGCATGTGGGTTTGACTGTTGCTTTTTCAGGGCACCCACACAGTGTTTTTCCCACCCATTTGACACAGCCCCAACCCTACATCCTGCAGGGTCTGTGGGGAAGGGGCAATCATTACCTCTTCCAACAGCACCCCATGCCATAAGAGTCCAATATTCACATAGGGTCGCTCAGCACTGTAACTCACTCATCCTTTGTAAATGGTTTTGGCATACTTGCAGCTTTGCTGAAGCCACTGCTTCTCTGTGAGACATTAGATAAGTCACCTGGGTCTATCCCTGCTCTTTCACTGCCAGCATTTAATATTGATTTCTGGAGTGGGTGCATTTAACATCTGTTTCTCACAAACATTTGTAAACGCGCCTTTGAAAATTGCCTCCCATTAAGACTTCTGTGAGCAAAAGTCTATCGTTTGTTGTTGGCAGGAAACGAACAAGGAGTTTCAAGGTGGCTGAAATTATTACAATATAAAACATATAATGAATATTCATAGATCTTTTGTTTTGCATTAATCGCTCACATTCAATGTCCTTCTTCTGTCACTGTAAACCTACATCTCTAGATGAAGAGCAGAGATGGCTTCCCTTTTGAAATCTGGAAGGTACAAACATCTATTGCCAATTGACCTGTCTCTGCTGTGAAGTGCTGAAGGCATGTGCCACTTTACAATGCTGGGTATGAAGGCTGCCCTGGACCAGTGCAGCTTTTCCATCGGTCTGAAAGTTCAGAGGGTGCCATGTGCTCAGCTGGGAGACGGCTGCAGCGGGTTCAGGCATGTCTGAAGAGGGCTTTGGAGAGTCTACAGCTAGGACAAGAGACAATGTCACTGCCTCACAATAGAGAGCCCCTTTTTGACAGTCAGAACCCAGTGCCCACCCTGACCTTTTTATCTATTTCTTTGGTGTGTGGGGACACTTCATCCTGCGTTTTGCATGTGCGATTGAGAGACAGCTTCTTCAGTTGTACTGTCCTGTAATGCCACTGTCCTGGGATAGCTGCTGCCAAGAGAAGATGGGTCTAACTTTAAAGCAGAAATGATGTTGTGCTATATAAACATATCATTAGGAAAATAACCAGAGTGATAGGATTCCTGCTCCTACTGTGTATGCATATAATTACATCCCTACAAGCCCTCAAAGGTCTGTGTGGGAGAGGAATTTTATTTTTTTTTATTCCTCATAAGTCACAATATTTTAAAGAAATTATAGCACCATAGAGAAGAAAAGCTTAAATGCTTCAGTAGGTACCAGCAGGTGCTGTGTCAGAAGAGATGAAAGACTGCAATTGGTGCCAAACAGCAGCAAAGCTCCATCTTACTCTGTGGCCCTAAAGGGGAGGAAGTCCCTACTAAACAGACTCTCTTTGGTTAATAGCTACAATTTTGTCATTAGGGAGAACTGCAGAAAGTGCAAAACCACCATGCCTAATTGTGACTGGAGCAAGCTGATGCCTTTAATTACAGTCACTGGGGAAACACAATGGAAGCCAGAGCAATGGCTGAGGCCAAGCCCCATCCTTAGGGCTGCACAGTGCAGCCACGCTGCCTCAGCCAGTTGAGCAGCTGTGGCTGGCATGTTGTCCTGCCCCTGTGCTCATCCCACGGCCACCATATCAGCTCTCCTTGCTGAGCCCTGGCTTCTCTTCACATTCACATTGCAGCTCTTTGTGAGGAGCAGGCGTTGATGAAGGAAAAGCAGCTAAACGTGTGCCTCCTGCTTGTCTCATGCCACAAGAAAGACAATCAGAGCCCCAGAGCAAAGAGAAATGGGGCAAAGAGGCTGATATGGTCAACACTAGCAAGTATGGTAGCAAGTGAAACAAGAAATAAATGAAGGATGCAGGATGGAGAAGCAAGGTCTGTCTTTGTGAGAAATCTGACCTCCTGCACGTTGACTAGAGCAGGAAGGGCCATCAGATGGACCGCTTACAGGTGTCCTGCTTCACAAGGACTCCTAGGTACTGCCAGCCCCCTGTGCTCACCACATTTGCAGGATCTAGAGAAACCAAAACACATGCCAGCCCATATGTTCAACCAAAGGAAAAACTGAAGACAGAAGCAGGTTCCTGCTGGATCTCTGCAAGAGGTCAGTGCTTTTATGGTGAAAGGTGAGGAGAAACATATCTGTGACAGCAGGATCGGGATATTCATTCCCTTGCAATGGCTTCAGAAAAAAGTAAAGCATTTGCTGCTCCTGAACTGGACCTTGGCAAAAGCTGTGCACATTATCCTGTAACTATTGCTTCTACCTAAATAACTAATTGTACTGGAATTTCATAGCACTCGCACAGCAGAATCGTTGCTATGACACAACTACATTACTGCATATAAATCCAATTAGATTCCAAAGTGCACCATGTAACTGTAATCGGCCCCTGTGGAGCAGCAATGAGAGGACCTGCACAAGACCATGCAACTAGATACTAAATTACAGTCAATCTACCTCCTCTTTAGTTGCATTAAAATGCTAATGTCACTGTAACATGGGCGCATTTAGCAGCGATGACTGCCTTGCCTTGCAACACTGGAGTGAATGAGGCTGTTGCACTGCCTCAGAGCATTTAATTCCTCAGTACTGTTGAGTGATCAAAGCCCTCAGGGGCATCTTATACCTTAAAACAATAACCTGATTGGCTTTTATAACACTAAAAGCATATGAGGCTTGGGACAGTGTTTAAATGAATCAGAGCTGCTGCTAAAACTGCCAGAAGTTTCCTAGCCAAGCAGACCAACTGAATTCCATCCCATCCTGACTGCTTTTAACAAAGACACATTTCTGCCACCAAACGGCTGCACAATAAGAGCACATCAATCTTACACAGGAGGAAAAAGAGGGCTGACTGAACGCCTTAAAACTTCATACAATAACACCACAAATAACACCAGCATTGCAACAAAACCAATAATACAACAGTTACCATCTATGTTTTATATTTGCAACTTTGCAAAATGTGTTCACAGAATACATGAGCTCATGTGGAGGTAAAATCTCCCACATGTATACAGACATTCAAAATGGAAATTCAGAAGTCCCAGAGCAGAACCAATTCTCCTAAATGTTGTAACGTTTTGAAAAGTGCTAGAGTATGTGTTTGAAGTGCCAGTATGGCTTCAGGCTACAGAGCACTCCATTTCAACTGGTGCAAATGTGCATACCACACTGCTGGAAACATGAACTGCTCACTTGGGCCCCTTCCCAAGCAAAGTTCGATAGGTAATCACATCTGGCTCTTTTATACAGCTTTTCATACACAGGCACCACCCATCTCAGAAAAGAAGATACTGCATACAGGACCAACACATCTAATAGCCTGCAACTCTTTTAAGTTCTGCTGCTTTAAAAAAAAATCCTCAGATAACTCACAGGTGTATTTTCCCTTGTATTAACCGCAGTACAATGGAACCATATGGTACTGATTGTTTGCCTTTTTAAACAGATGACCCAAAGATTATAAGCACTGATGATATAACAACATTAATTTTGTTTATCAGATAAGAAAAACAAAGCTAAAAGGGATGTGCTAAACCTCCTTGACCCCCAGTGCAACCCTGTGTTCACCAGTCCATACTGAGACCAGTCCAAAACCCATGAAAAAACTGATCACTTCTGGCTGACAAGTTATACTGTTTGCCAGGCATCTTGAGTCCCAGAAAGCAGTTATTTATCATACCAAAAGGGAGGTAGCTAACTTTGGCCTCCTATTTCTGAAAATATTTCCTTTCCGGGTGGAATAAATGTCACCATCCTGAATGGATCATGGAGTTGCATCACAAGCCAAGTGACATTATCCACTGTCATGTCAGCTACTGTCAAGTGTTGAAACACTTCATACACTTGCATGGCATTCCAGACGCTGAGGGGACTTAACATGAAGTGTAAATGCCTGCCACTTTTTCCCTGAGCCTGACACATCTCACCTTTACAACAACTGACTCCTTGGTGCTCTTTTCTCTTCTCTCTTTCTATAGCCTTGCTCTGTTGGCAGCAAATGCCTCAGGAGTTTGTGGCATTCATGATGGTTTTGAAAGATGAAGTAAAAAATTTCAGAAATACTGGACAGTTGCTGTGGCAACCTTGTCCTCCTCAGACCACAATTTCCAATATTTTAAGAAGTTTCCTGATACTTTGCAGGCTTCAGGGAAACAAGGCAGAGAAGGAAAATGATTTTAAATTAAGGATGTTACCAAAATGGATTACTGTGAGCCACAGGCCCTTGTCCTGTCAAAAAGATGATGACGATGATGTCCTTACCA
Source organism: Oxyruncus cristatus (assembly GCA_013399855.1). NCBI lineage: Eukaryota > Metazoa > Chordata > Aves > Passeriformes > Cotingidae > Oxyruncus > Oxyruncus cristatus. The sequence goes on from VXAY01002317.1 coordinate 2,398,935, forward strand.
AGAAAAAGAAGCCCTAGACTGTCTGGGCAGAAACACAGGCAAGGGCCCATGGGCAAGGGAATCTGAAAGCCCTGCTTGAATCATTTGTTTTAACGCAGAATGGAGCTGCAGATCAATAGGTTAACTTCTTCTTTTTTTTTTTTTTTCCTGGTTATTCTCAGTGCTTTTTCATAAGACAGAGGTGTAGAAAAAGTAATCCACTGCTTAACATTTAGCTGGGGAAGTAATAACTTGAATTGCTTTTAAGAAAGAAATCCCAAATAGAACTCTGATTGTATTAACTGTTCAAAAACATGCCCCAACAAAATTAAAAAAAAAAAAAAAAAGGCAACAAAACTCTCTGTTCAAGGTAAGTGCCTACACACACGTAAAAACAAAACAGTCAGTTTAGTCCATCTAGAAAAGCAAAAGTTCGGAAAAACAGTCTGTAAGAAAAGCAGATCTTTAATGAGGGACCTCAGTAATACTAAATAAACCAGAAAATAATATTTCTGGTAATCCGACCAGTGGCATTATTCATCTGCTTCCGGACATCTTTTAAATGTTTTTAACAAGAAGAATAATAATGCATCCTAAAGTGTCATCAATTCTAAACACAATAGGATATTCTTTATCCCACTGAGCTCATAAATTGGAGTCATTTATTTATTTAGGAAATAAATATATTTCACAAGCTATAAGTGTGATATGTGCTAGAAAACTTGAATGCAGCAAAGGACGTGAGAAATGACTTAGGGAAAAGAGGCAGACATGAAGCCTAAGTTACCCTGCTTATAGACAAACTGATACTCATCTTATAAATATTCCATGTGCAAATCTAACCTGACTTTCACTATAATCAGCACCTTTAACTTACTCTAATACAAAAAAATTGCAGCTAATGTGGTTTGAAAGGTAAATGTGACTGATCTCAACTACACCTGTCCCAATTAATGTATGAACACCCAACCATTCAATGTCTTTTGCTACAGATATTTTTGATTTCTGATTAAGAAAGAGTAAGAAGGAGCAGAGAGAGAACCATGGCCACAGCCCAGAAGACAGCTTCAGAAGTTCTGCAGGAAAATAAACAAGAGTTAATAAATCCCATAATCCTGGCATATGTGTTTCTAAATGTTCTATCTTCCTTCATAAGATGTATAATCTAAACACTCCAGCAACGATCAGGTTCCAGGCAGACAAAAGACCCATAGCACTATTCATACATAGATGACGGGAGTAGAGGGACTAAGTGAGATATGAGCCAAGACTTAAAGGCTGGCTCCCAGATGCTTTTGCTTTCCCAGTGGATAACAGATACTGCATCAAGACACACAATGTCACGCTAGTGAATTTGCTGCTCTTGTAACACCTCATTTTTCTCTCCATCTAAATTTATTTTGAAAGCGTACAGTACACTGTCCCCTTCTCCTTTCTCTTTTGTCCTTACTCATGGCATAGGAAACATGAAAGACAGCATGGCTGGTTATTGTTAATGCACCTGAAAGTGCAGACCTTAAAAAGGGGGTTATTCTGGAACATGCCACAGTTTTCCTTGCTATTTGCACAGGCAGCTAATGATCACCCTAATAGCTGCTCTCTCTGAAGTCGTAATAAGCTTACAAATGAACCCATTCAGCACATATTAAAAAGCAAGGGATGCTCCTTTGATTACAGCCTTTATGGAAATCTCTGAATATTTGTTTTGTTGTTGCACAGCTGCAATTAGGACATGCTGCTGGGAGCCAGCTCAGCTGACAGAGCAGTGGGGTTTGGAGACACCGCCAGTGCCATAGTAACACATCCACCTCTCACAGCATCAGGCACAGGGAGCCTGGCAGCCCTTGAGTCTGGGCAAGCAGCTTCAGCTCTTCCAGGAATTAGGAAATAAAAGGTGCCTAATTAAACTTTCTCCGCTGATGCCTCGACCGTGTTTATGAAGCCACATGAACAGCCCTGCACTGCAGCTCTCGTGAATGAGCCATCCTGCTGCACCGGCCACGGTCCTGCCAAGGGGCATGGGGTCACACAGCTGCTGGGCATGTCTCCACACATTGCTCTGGAGGCTCATGGCTTTGGAGGTACCCAGTTCATGCTGCAGGAAAAGTGGGCAAATTGGTGTATTGAAGAGACTTGTGGAGGCAAGAGCTTTACTTTGCTGAGGTGCGAATATGGAGGAACTCACTTCCATTGCCACCTGTAACACTTCCCCCCGATAACCTCATCCTTCCACATGTGGGGAGGGCAACTGAGTGACCTTATGCAAATCTCCTTATCCCTTAACTGCTCAGAGGCTGATCTAAATCCCACTTATGTTGCTGACAGACTTCAAACTTCTGCAGGGGAGGGGAAAAAAAAAAAGGCATTTTTAAGGACATATAAAACTGCAAAATTGGGGATCTAGTTTTCATTAATATTTGGTCAAACATTCCACTATAGCTAAAAATTAAAAGAGCATATATTTTTTCCCCCCAAAGGAAGAGAACGTCATGGGCCAACCCTTTTTTCCCAAATATCCTTATTCCCTAAGCACAGTACATCCACAGTGGCCTTAAGTAGAGGGACTTGGGAAGCAATTAATTTTTGCACACAAAGACAGCAGCTTACATGCTGATGACATGGATCCCTAGGCTTTCAAATGGTGTCAGTGGGGTGACTTTCACCCACAAAAAGTACATCATCTCCTCTTAGAAAGCTGGGACACCAGAGAAACTGCTTCTACTTTTCCTGAAAGGCAAGACCTTTGAAAGGAACAGATATTTCCTGCAGCTCCAGGAGACTGGTTGAGGTTAAAGCAGGTCAAACCATATAATACAGATATCTTTGTGTCGATACTACCCACAGTGCCTTTTAGGAAGGCCACAATTGTAAGAAACCATTTCTTGGCAAGAATATTTAATACAGTGCCAAAGAGTCTCCCCAGGCAGTCTTTGTTTAAAGGTTTGTTAGCTTTGGGGGAAAGGATTGTATCTCTGATTGTGAAGTGGTCCAGGTTTTCAGCTCTACTGTTATCTAAATAACACATAACAGCAGCAGTGGAAACTTCACTACCAACATCACTTGCAAGTAGACTGAGTATAGCTTGGGGCAAAACCTGAAGCACCACCAATCATACATACACATAAAAACTGGCATGCACTCACAGGGTATTGACCCTTTGAAAACTGAAATAGCAAATTTAACCATGGAAATACTGATGAATTTTCTTTTACTAAGTCTTAATTGTTATTTTACCTGCTAGAATCAGGACTTAGAACCTAGAGACATAAAACCTCCTCTAATTCAAATCAGAGGGGCTGGAATAATTACAAATGTATCAGTGAATAATGAAGGCACGAGCTGCTCACATGGCCTTAAATCAGTACAAAACCCAATCTGTCGATGGACTGCTGAGCACCTTCCTCTTTCCAACCAAAACAAGTAAGAACACCATCTGACCCAATCTGGCAATTCCTATTTTTGAAAGTCTAGGCAATCTTTTTAGGCAGGACAACAGAACACAGTGATAAAAGCAGATCTCTTGTGAGGGACAGGACTCCACAGGCTAACTTTCCTGTCAGTCAGGACTGGGCTGAATTCTGACTGCAAAATCGTATCAGTTTTCAGTGGCCAAAGATCACTATAACCACACTTCTGTTATTTCTCCCGTCTTGATCAGCGTGCAATTTGAAAGCAATGCTGCCTTTCAGCTAAAAAAATCATATTTTGAAGGTATCAAAATTAGGTTTGCAGTGCAAAGAGCCAAAGCAGCCCAGATTTAGGCTGAAAAAACACAGGGAACAACAGGATGTTCAAGCTATTCTGAACATGAAGAGACAACACTTTTGCGACTTTCTCCCAATTAGGCTGCAGAGTTGCTCTGAGCTTTGCATCAAGGACAAGAAAAGTTGTCCCAAGAGATATAGCATTGAACAGCTTCTTCTCCCATCACTCGTGTCAGCACAGGGAGAAGAATCTTTCTGAAAACATCATGGACTCTTGCTGTGAAAATGCATTTGACAATAAATTTTATGACAAATTTCATAACAAGATTTGTGGTCACCATTCTGCATGTCTGATGAAGCACAAACCAGCTTGCATAAGAACATTAATACCATTTAAGCCCTGGATTGTTTTGCACATTACAGTCTGAAAGCCCTTTATGAAGCTGTGTCCTTTATGAAGCTGACCAGGCTTTTCTCCAGGATACCCAGCAAATGTCCCGGGCAGCTTCTGTAGTCCCCTGTCTAGTGCTCAGACCACTTTATAGATCCAGTTCTGCTAACATCTCTCACAGAAACTCACAGACATTAGCGAGTCATTTCAAGCTAGTGTGTTGTTTTCATCCCCTGCCCCCCATATTTAATATAATTAACAACAACACTTATCTACCTCCCATGGAGCCTGAGAGATTTAGTTCAATATCCTATGAGAGTACCAGGCTGCCTATACTGAAAGCAGTTGTCAGAAGACAGTATGCAAAATATTGTAATTTTTAGATGAAAACAAGCATTTTGAGTGACTGCCAATATTTTTTTAAGACTGTTCAGATACAGAACCACAGGTGGGGTCCTTCATGTGGACCACACAGTTCTGAGCTCACAGCAACTGGACCGAAAAATATCAGATGACTTGTACTCCACCTGTTTCCTCTTCAGGTTCACCATGGCAGCTTCTCATTAGGAGAATCCCAAGTCAAGGATCTACTGATGAAGAGAGACACAGCAAACTTTTTTATCTTGAAAAAGACACTGTCCACAACACAGTTGAGTTCCACACTGACCAGCATTACCAGAGGCCCAGGACTGCCAGACAGCCAGAGGTTGCACTACAGCATTGTGAATTGGAGGGAGAGGGCATTCTGGTTAGAATTTGAGTGCTGCCAACTCAATGCATTTTGAAACTTCACCTTCAGGACAGGATCCCACATACCACTCTGCCCACTGTTTCCCATTGACACCGGTGTGAACCAGCTCTTCCAGGAGGCCAGCAGAGACATGAGAGTTTTCAGGGCATTTGGGTTCAGTATCCTGGATGCTCCAGTTACTAATAAATTCTGGGCGGTGGATGTGGGGACTTTTTAGAAAATGTTGGGTCAACATCTGCTCCCTCAGAAGTAATTCGGAAACGAAAGTTTTCCAGTCAGCACAGTTATCAGGAGTTTGAGGCAGGCATTTACAACAATCTGATACTCATGGCAGAAAAGCTGCAATGCAAAACTTCCCCCAGTAAGGGACCACCTACTGCAGCCCTTGGCAAAGCAGGTTTGTTCTTACATCTTTTGAATAAAGCACATTAATCTGGACACAGGATGCACTCATTAAGTTGACCTTCAATTACTTCTGTTCCTGCTTATTTGCACAAGCCTCCTCCTGCTCAGGGCCCATATTTAAGCTCCATCTTTTCAAGCTCTGCACCCAGGTGCCCTAGAGGGAAGTGCAGCGTGACTCTGATTAGATGGAAGATGAAGTACTAGAAATGCACAAAGAAATGCGAGAGGCAGGACACGTGCTTAGTGATCCATCATTTCGATAGGCTCTGCTCTTTTCCTGAGCCTGTACACTCCCTATGAGCCAAGAAGAAAACAGGTGATGATGCTGGCCCACCATGGAAAACCCTGCAGAATAGCTTTGGCTTGGTTTGTCCTTCACTAGCTTTGCTGTTTAAATGCTGTGACTCACTGGAGCTGAGCACACCTCATCAGCAGAGCAAAGTTCCCCACTTTAGCCTCTTAAGCCTCAACAGGATAAGCACAACAAGACATGCAGTCTCTCCCTAAAGTTTTGCAGCTGCTGAAAAAGGATGGGCTCACCTTGCCCTGACTGACTAAAGAGCCTCCCCTTCCTCCTCCAAGCAGGGTCTTATTGGTATTTCACTTCCTCATCGATTCCACTGCTTCAAATTTTGACTGAGAGGCTCTATTTCTTCTTTTATTTCCTAAGTTCCCCTCTCGTCTGCAATGCACTCTCTTGACACTGTCATCTGTACCATATATCACATATTAATCTTTTTTGTCATCTGATTTCCTCATGGGAGTTACCAGTTAGAAAATCTGATTTTGCTCAGAAGCAATCAAACAAATCTGTGTTTCAAAAAGAATGAATGAGAGAGTGAATGATAGAATAAATGTAAATGCTAAGCAAGCTCCCACTTAAACATCTTGCATATCCTGTATGAAATACCAGCTCCTGAAATTTATTTTTTGGTGAGATGACATCTTCTCATGTAATGCATTATCCTTCCATTATCCCAGGGTGACACTGCTCAGGTCTCTCAGCTAATACTTATCTGCTGCCTTCCCTGCTATGCTGGGGAGATTACAAATGAATTAGGTGGCTCCAAAGCATTTGGGGTAAAAGCCAGGATATCCTTCTGGTAAAGAAGCCTAGTCAGAGGTGGCCAGATAGCTACCGAGTCGAACAGTACTGACCCAGGGAATCAATTTCTGTAAATGTAATACTGCTACACCTATACCAAACACCCAGAATAATGATTTTCTCACTACTTTAATCTTTACTATTGTTTCAGTGATTCTGAAATTATTCCGTTCAACTGGGCCTCTGTTTGGTCTAGAGACTAAAAAAAAAAAATAAATCCATTTTAGGACAGGATATCTTTTAATGTCAGATCTCATTCAACCATTTTACAGAAAAAAATGACCACACTGGTGGATATGGTATAAGCTATTAACCTATAAAATTAACTGATTTTAATGAAGGCATCGATGTGCATGTGTTTGGCTAAAGACTTTGAAAATCAAGAAATATAACATGAGTCATAAGCAAGATAGGGAGAAATTTACTTCACACATCCATTTTTTTAAGGACTGAAAATGCAGGATTTAGTTTATGAAGGCAGCCTTAAGTTACCACCTGTAGTTACTACCCTAGCTTTCCTTGCAGACCTTTATTTTACAGCCTAGTTGTAGTGGCTTATAAAAACAAGGGGATTCGCCTGGGGCAAAGGATGCTTAACCTCCATGGGTTTGACAATATCTTCAGTCAGACTGTTTCATTTTCCCAGCCACACAATCAGACCCTGGCCTCATCAGAAAGGTAGCTTCTGCTCCAAGCAAGGCCACAATTTTCTAGTTGAAATAAAATGGTATGTCATGACTATGTTCCCTTTACAGCATCAGTTTCTTTCCTACTGTACCTGAAGGCGTAGTGAGCAATTTAATAGAAACTTTATAATGCAAGTGCTATTTTCCTTTTTAAAGATGATATATCTATCCTTTTTGTTAACAGATCTAAATGGAGTTACATAAAAAAAAATTTGTTCTTTCCCATAAACTGGAATAAGCCATATTGCAGTGGGGGATTTTGCTACTTTAACCATGCAGATAAGAGCTAAATTAGCAACCCTGAATAGCACAGAACATCCATAGCATCCATCCACTTCATACAATGTCCAGCAAGAGCTCTCAAATCAGTAAGCTTACTCCAAACCCCAAAGAAAAATACTATCAAAAGCCTTTTTGTCCCACCCTTTTAAATACGAGCACTTTGGGCTTCACATGGCCACTAGAAAATGTCCACGTACATCTGACCTGTGAATGCATTACTTTACATATTAAATCAAAAAAGCAGTAGTAGTAACAAAGCTGAACAGATTCTGTGAGCACGACAAAACCAAACAGGCGCGTGTAATGGCACAATTGGAAAATTAGATAGAAATGTTGAGAAAATATACTATCAAATCTTTCCCCAGCTCATTCTCCAGGTCAACATGAGCAGAGGCTGATTTCCCAGCCAGCCCTACAGGTCGAGTGCCTTGTCTCATCCCCAAGTCCCCTTGCCAGCCAGCTGCCCCCCAGGTGTGAGTCCCAGGATCCTCAGCCAGCAACGGGCAGTTTCTGCAAATGGGTGCCTGTGAAACCTGGGCCAAGCACTGATGTTCTTATGCTTGGAACTGCTTCAGGAAAGAGGAGAAAGTCACCAAGCTGGAAAGTTGGAGTAACACTGCTTTGTAAGTTTTCTTTTAAGAACACACTGCACGCATTAACACCTGTGACGTGTTTCCTTAGAACATGAAGCTCTACTGAAATTCAAGTGACATTGTAAAGAGTGAACGAAGAAACTTCCAAAGTATGCTCAGGATGCCTTACACTGGCGTCTATCCAATATACCTTTTACAGGGTACCATCCTGCAGGAAGGCTGTCACTGGCAATTGTGCTAGTAAAATGAGAAATGTAGTGACTGTAGTTCACAGAGAAAGAGGTATGTACATAGTTTTGTGTTTGCTTTTAGTATTATGCAATATGCCAGGGAAGGTCGGTAATTTTTTTGTCAAGGACACACCACAACTCATCCTTTCTCTTCAGAAAGATAAAACATTGTGTTCTATATCAGTTGATAGCATATTCAGTCAGGCTAGTGATAGGAACTCCCTTCCAGATGGCTCCAGCCCAAAAAGCACCTGGGAGCTACAGGTTGTAAGTAATAAGGTTGCAACTAAGCAGTATTCTAAGAGGCACTGCATTGGCAGCCCCATAACTATATAATAGATCATCTGGAAGAAAAAATGCACTTTTTGCCCAATACACCATCCGAGACCATCACTCATGTCTGTGGCAAAGGAAATGGACCCCAAAGGAGCACTCCCTACTTTATGAAGTGTGTGACACCACCCAAGGTAAGCTCAGAGCTCTAAGGGAGAGTTACAAGCCTCCAAGTCAGTCCTGAAAAGGCAGTTTCCGTGAGGACACTGACCTGCTGGGCAGAGGGATGTGCCATCTTACACAACAGCAGGGTAATAAGACGACCTCTACATTTTGCAGTCTTAATTCTTTTCATCAACACTGGTTTTCAAAATACCAAAGATAGTTAATGGGTGCGAGAGGAAGGTCTTTTTTGCTTCAAACAATAGCACAGTGACAGGAACTTTACAGACCTCGGATATTACGTGACCTACTCAAGCACTCGGGCCCTAAGCTCTTTGTCACAAGGGCTCTGTTCAGAACAAAGCCAAGTCTCTTAAGTGACTCTACTAGCATTCAGTAAAAGGGACAGCAAATGGTTTGCTAATAAAGTCTGATTCTGAGGTGCCCTATAAATAGAGGAGAGGTAGCATAATTACATTAGTAAAGGTAATGAGGTCACTGCGACATCATTGTTTGCTCTTTAATTTAAGCAAAAACAGTGTAAGGTGGCCATAATTGGGGAGAGGAAAAAAAAGAAAAAGGCAGAAGAAACTGTTCTGCTTTTGGATAAGTCTGACTGCATGATTATAGGATGTTGGTGATGTCTAAGAGGGAGCTACTGAATATTTAACCTTAGAAATGGAAGCATGGTTGTCTCTTGTCCTGTTAACATCCACACATATCTTCCATTAACTCTAATTAAGGCTAACAGGGTGTTCACTAAGTATCTCCATAATTAATGTTAATAGTAGTTACAGGCAAGCATTGATAGAAGATGAAATGCCAAGTTTCTTCATCAGGGTTAAATACTCAGCAGCCTGTCTGTCTCTCATTTCCATTTTCTCCCATAAAGGCTCTCTAATCAATCGCACCCATTCCAGACAGCCTTATGCACTGATTCTTGCAACGAGAGACACACGCAACCATAAGTAACAGCGCATGCTGTTATTGATACAAAATATAAACACAGATAACACAATACCTGACACAGACTGGTTCACATCATCTGTATGCTCACTGCTGTACAGATATCCCAATAATGTATTAACAGTGCAGACTGACACATCCCTTTTTCCTTCAAGATGCCCAGGCTTCACAGGGGAACAGCATTATTTCTATCATATAGTAAGGTAAGTAATTTTCAATTAACAAACCAAAGAGCAAACAAGATCATAGCAACAACCTCAATTACCCTTATTAATGCCATTATGCCACCTTTAATTGATAGACTATACTATATTCCCAAATCAGACATTATTAACAAACCATTAAATTTGTAAATTAGAACAGCACAATTATCAGCCATAATCAGAGCAGCAATAATAATGCGCCTTCTATTGTGCTGCTGGGTCAGGCCCTGAGCAGTAGTTCATGAAAAAAGCATTAGCAGACTGCTTCCAGACAGGGGTCATTCACTAGTACTAAGTCTTCTCACCCTCTGCTCTCTTATCCCATCGTAAGTGGAGAATTTTCATCAAACTTGTGCAATTCTGTGGCTGAGTAGATTTATAAACTGTCTTTAGTTGGGAATGTATTTATAAAACCTCGAGGAACTAGAGGAGTACTCTGCTGTTTCCCTCAGGAGCTGCAGATACTATTTGTGGAAATCATAGAACGTTGAAGCCTTTGCCAGGAACATCTCAAAGAGGCAAAAAGCACCAGAAGAGGAGTGATGGGAGAGCCTGTGCAGGCAGCTGGACAGGGAGGAAGGAGCAGGACAAAGTCCCACTGGTGCTGGCTGCTGGAGCCAGACAAGGAGCTGCACTTGCGGAAAATCTGACTCATGCATCTAAACCTTCCCTGCACCCTGATCCTCATACACTGTGGGGCAGCTGCAGTCCCAAAACACATGCAGACATAAGTCCCAGGGAAATGAATAGGCGCTTTCTCTATAGGATGAGGAAAAAAAAATCAATTTCTATTTTTATCAATTCACCTATACTGGTCCCATGTTACATTAAAGAAAAGACTTCTCCCAGGACTAGTCTTAAATCCGAAGGGGACATGTTTTGGCTTTGCTATGAGAAAACAAACTTTTTTTTACTTACTTTGTTTTCTGCCCTGGGGAATCAGTGACTCAGGCAGGATGCTGAAGTCTCAGGGGGAATTATTTTTCATGATGTTGAGGGTAGTTTTTTTCTACCAGGCAGGCAGGCTTATTAATGCAGCTTCACTCTGTACCAGACTTTCAATAAATCATTCTGCCCCTCCACTTTTCTTCAAAAGTTTTTGGGGGAAGTGTGGTGAAGTTGCTGTTCAGGAAAGCAAGGGATATGAAGCACAGAAAGCACTGAGGCATGCTGTCTGTCTGCAGTGGGGACAGAGCCAGCTACCCTTCTGATGCGTCCCCATTTGCCATTCCCTTCTGATCCCCTTTTATCTAGGGGAGCTCCCAGGACAAGTCCTGCTCTGGGCACCCTCCTCACGTTGCACTTTTTGCATCACTCAGTCCCTGTACCACATCCCTCCTCTTCAGGTTCCACATTCCACCCTGGCTCTTCTGACAATATATCCATGTCTTCCACTGAAGCACACACCTCCCTGCTGGATCCTAGGACTCCAGAACTTCATGAAAGATGAAAATGGCTGTAGGTAAAAACCTTCCCATTTTCTTAGTCACATTTGATTTACCTGAAATTTTTTACTTACAGAAATTTTTACTTACTTACTTTTTTACTTTTATACTTTACTTACAGATAGTGGTACTTTTCTGTATCCAAACAGCTTTTCTCAGAAAAGAAAAATAGAGTATTGTTTTCCAGAGCTATAGGACCAGAAAAGATTTTAGCTATAGTCAATCTGACCAAACACAATATGTTTCTCAACAAATTATGAGTTTCTTTTTGAATATATTTTGAATATTTATGAAATACTATTTTTCACAGTCACCCAAAGCAGTGGAAATATATTTACAGCAGAACCAAGAACGGACAGAGTTCTGTATTACCTCTTACAACACTGGTCGCCTCTCCAGCCTGCTCCTACTCTTAGCATTTAGGAACACACAATGGAAAAAAAAAATATAGTCCGTAAAAGTTACACTTGAAAACTACATTTTAAAATCAGGGTGTTGTAAAGCAGTAGCTACAAAATGAGGCAAACCCCTAAGCAATGAGTTGCCTACACATTTTTATAGGAATTGCAATGAATTTCCAGTATGTGTTCAAGGAGCTGATTGAAACTTCTGACTACTCAATATTTTAACTGGATGGTTGGTGCTGCTTCAGCAGCCTGCCAGCAAGATGAGAAGGATATTAAAAGAGGGAGCACGAGAGGATCAGCCAAGAACAGTGATAGAAGGATAGTTCATCTCTTCATTATTACTCAGCCTAGAGAGAATGTTCTCTGGTTATGCTGGATATCCAGTCAATTTTACCCAGGGTTGTGCAAAGCACAAATCTATGTTGGCAATGCAGGTAGGACAAAAAGATGGATCGTATCTGAAGGAATTTGTTCTCACTGGAGTTTTAATTTTCTTTTTCCTGAGCACAAACAGAAACAGCAGAAAAAGATTTGAACTGAAAATTTTCTGTGAGACAGCTTAGCCAGAAGCTGAAAACATGAGCTCTGAGATATATTTTGTAACTTCTTGAAATCTCTTCATCTTTTTGTATTCCGCTGCCCAACTCACCTTCACAGCTTTACTTTTCTATTTGGCTAAAAAGAGGCTCCTTTCCAGTGCAAACTCTGCGCAAATGGGACATTGCACAGTGAAATCTTATGCTTATCTAGGGCTGTTGACATATGAACTACTGATTTATGAACAGCTGGCTAGCTTCTCATACTACAAGAAACAGAACTCTAACCTTCTGCAAATGCAGCTGTCTGGACAGCATTTCTAGTGGTGTTGAGTTTGGAAGAACTGCTCACTGATTTCCTACCATTTGCATGACGGAATATCATGGACTTCCTGAGAGTTTGTTGTATCTTCCAGGTGAAGCCTCAGTCTGTCAGCTAAGAATTTCTTTCAGTCTGGGGAAAGACATTTTTTGCTTCAAATTGTTTTAAAAATCAAACCCAGGTATTTTATGATATTCCTGTGAACCAAGGATGGAGCTCTGAACCAAAACAAGAGAGACTGTTTTAATCATCCAGAGGTGTGTTCAATGGAGCATTAACCTGGGACAAAGAAGATTCAGGCTGACATTCCTGGTCTTCCCAGTTCTCACCATGGAACACAAGCAACCCCCTTGCTAGGCTATTGACCTAAAAAGTTCTCCAGGACAAACCAGTGGGGTTCTTGGAGAAGACACCTTGTACAGACAGAGATTTATACCTTTTTACTTATTTATTTCTTTAAATAAAACTATATCGGGGTTCATATTTTTGACTACAAGAGAAGAGAAAAGAATATCCCTAAAATTTTGAAACCTGACATCTGCCTCATGAGACAGATGAAACAGAACTAACCTTTTTTTGTGCAACCCTAACTTAAAGATGATCCCGTGTGTTACACAGCTTAAAGTTCCTAATCTTTAAAGTCTGGAAATGTCCCTATTCCAAAGTCCACTTGCAATTCCATTGTGTACAGGTTAGGAATCATTTGGGGAACTTAGGATGAATGATAGTAATACAGTGAATACTATATAAAACAACTAACTAGTTATATCTTAGCATCTTCCACAGATGGACATTGAGAGATACCCTCCAACTGACAAATCCATGTTTTTGAGAGGCAGAACCAAAACCAGCTGCAGACCTGCTGATATACTAGGAACACCAGAAAATTTCTTCATGGATCCCAGCTATCCACTCAGAACTTCCCACCAGGGCAACAGTATAACTTTTTTCTCTTCCAGATCTACCTGTCTGTCTCTGGCAAACCCGCACTGTGATGCTGCCCATCTGCTGTCCCACTGCAATGGGGTGAGTGCTGGGGCACTGTGCTCAGGCTCTCCTCCCACTGATCAGCCTCAGCTCCCTTTGCAGGGTAAGGGCAAGTGACACTGAGCAGCCCAGGTTGGCTTAAGAATCAAGAGTAACCATAGAAGTAATTTACATCCAGAAGCCACAAAAATATATTTACTTTTTTCCTCTCTAAAACAAAATAAAACCCCATTATAATCATCCTAACCATAACACTTACTTCAGTTTGCAAACACTCTCAAAGCTGCAGTGGGCAATAAATCAGACATGACACTTCCAGCAATTCATCTCTGGAGTTAGTTGCTACAAGGAGGAAATATATAAAGAGGCTTTTTCCTGGTGATCCTCAGAGCCAAGATTCCTTTTGTTGGCTCTTCTTTAAACAAACACTTCTGTAAATTGCAATTGAATCTAAATGTAGCATTTGATCTTAATTATTTTCCTCTAATCAGTGATTTGAGGGTGGCTTTGGTCCTGATAGACTGATACACTGTCATACTCGTTAAAAAGAAATTAACTCAGCTAAACCAATTCCAAATGTATGTGTATGACATCTCCACTGCATAAACTCATCATCATCACATGAATCACAGTGAAGGCAACTAAGACATTCTGTTTTTCATGCAAATTGTCTCAAAAGAACAACAACAAAATCCGAAAGAAGCAAAAGAAGCTTCTGCAATGTCATGAAAGACAAGCAAAATACACCGAGGCTCTGTCCAAACACAGCTGTAACATCTCATCCCTTCCACATCACTCAGAAGGATAAGAGAGCATTTTCAATAAAGCCACAGAACATGAAGGCTTATACATCCTTGATGTCCCACAGCTGGAGGGAAAGACAGTGGCCCACTAATCTTGTACCATTTCCCTTTCATTAGTTTAAGTTTCGAATTTTGGATGGTGGTGAATTTAGAAAGATGGGTTCTTTGTTTAACCTTACAAAAATAATTATGCCTCTTTTGGCACTGCCTTTTGGCCTGTTCCATATTTTTAGTTTTCTAAAGGATTTGAAGCTCAAAACACTGGTAAACTCTTTAGTGAAGACTGTACCTGTGGATTCACTAAACAAAAATCTGAGACTAGACTTCAAGCTTTTTATAGATTTTGGATCTCCCTGTAGTATTTACTGTGGAAAAAACCTCTCCCAATATTTATTTGAAACAAAACTGGAAATCAGGTGCTGTTTTGTTTTTAACCCAGTGTTTCAATACTGCATGTTCAATTTAATTCCTATCACACCAGCTACTACCATCAGTTGGCTAGAAGAGGTGACGCGGCATGGGTAAGCGTGGCTTAGAACTCTTTCAAACAGTTTTTCAATCAGAATTTGTTGCAGTTCCATAACTATTTGTCCTCCTGTATGTTGTGAGGTATGGGTTGGGGTTTTTCCCCAAGTAAAGAGGTAGTTGAGTAGTGATAATTCCTTATACTCTCAGTCAAACTGATTTTCAGCCCAGCCTTGTTATTCACACAGATCTCTCTACAGAGGTAAGAATCTCATTCTCCAGTCTGGTCACTGTCTTTTAAAGTTCACTCATGCTAATATGGTTCCCAAATATGTTATTCCACTCTCCATTTCAGCCAGAACCAGAGTGCACACTTACTCCTCCCATTCAATCTTTCACTCCAGAAATTACACAGCCCTTTTGCATATTGTCTCTATCAGGGGAAAAAAAATAAAAAAAAAAAAAAAATCAGGGAACAGAAAGGGGTCAGTTTGTACTTTTAAACGGGAAAATGTATATGGTGTAAAGTGCTTAATCCAATAGGTTGGTGGGATATTAATACTAAAATCTATATATTAATACTAAATTAATACTAAATGAGTAATGTCCTAATAGTCATTATCCCTAGTTGTCATATACTTGGTTTACCCAAACAAATAATTGGGTAAAACATGTAACAAATTTACTTATGAAATCAGGAGGAAGCGAGCAATAATCAGTTTATATGACAAAACCCATGTACTGGTATACAGCAATTTAATGTCTAACTTCACATTCAGTAGGAGAGAGAAGGGCTTGTCATTTCTGCTTACAGCAGATACTAAGCTTCTATTCATATGTTATTTACTGACAATCAGTGGCTTTGTGTGCATATTTTCATACATCCATATGCATGAATATATGTATATTTATACACACACACACACACACACACAGAGACAAGACGAAGCAGATTCTAACCTTCAGCCAGGCTTTCAACAGTCACCTCACAAGGAGTCTCAGTGAGTCCCATCTTTCATCCTCTGACATTCTTCATACATGGGTAAATAGAAATACAAAGTGTGAACTGCGACATCAGAACAACAGGCTTGTGTCGTTGATCAGTTGCACTCATTTTGCAGAGATGCAAATACTTTCATAAATAATATTTTCTAAAGACCTAGGTAAAATTGCTCTACTTTTTTCTACTGTTTGTCTTGAAACCCTCCAGGTTTTCAGACTTCTAATAGTTTTGTTTTTAATAATAATTCAAAGTTAGGTGCCATCCTCCTTTAACAATGAAGATGAGTCAATCTTCAATATGACTTTGCTCAGGTTTTCATTTCCCCCAACACACACTTCATTATAGCAAAATTAGCAAAAACTAATTTGTTTTCTCATATTAAAATTGAACATACATATTCTTAGATCAGGTAGTATTTGTCACACAAATTGATTGTGCTTTGGGCAAGAGGACCCTGATTTGTTATTTGAGATTTGCATGCTGTCTCAGTCTAAAGATTAATTACTTCATCAAAGCTGACTGACACAGTTCCCAAATGCTGTTTGAAACAGCACAATGCTCTACAGACGTATACAGCAAAACCCATAGCACTGCCCAAATTTAAACTGAGCTTAAAAATTATTTTTGATTACTCCTAGTTACTGAAGTTCACAGACATTTACATGTCTGCCTTACAACAGGGCATCCTGCTAACAATGAACTTTCACGTGCTCAGCAAAAGAGAGAGGAGAAGGTTGTTGCCATGCAGTTAGCACAGTCCCACCTGAACACAGGAATAATGCATTACTTGGCCAATCGCTGTCACCGAGCAGCAATGTGTATGAAGTGCAAAGAGCATTTTCATGTTTAAGATAAAATAATTTAACTTAAATATTCAACAGTCAGTGCCTTCTTCATATTGTTCTCCCAGGGTGTCAGCTCACAGGCTCTGATTCCATGATGCCAGGAAGGCTACTTGTCAGCTGTTGAGTAGTGTGAGCAACAGCAGGAGGCTCAGAACAAGCATGTAAAATAAAATGCACACTCTAGAGACAGCAAAATGGCTGGTTTTCCACGTGGCATGAAGCGCTTCACCCTGCGGGAGCCCTCAGATCTCTGTGCTGAGCAGCTGGGTTGCACTTTTCTCCTATCAATAATAATGATAAATAATAATAACAAAAGCAAAGTAAAAGGAAACTCTGAACTTACAAGCTGCATCTGGTGGACTTAATGTTCCTGTCTCCGAGTGCACAGGGATTAACTTGCCCACCTTTCCACCCACAGCCCCCTGCTTTTGGAGGGCTGGCTGGGGGGCTGAAATACACGGCTGTCCTGTATCCAGGCAACGGGCATCCCTGAGCTCTGCAAACCTCTGCAGTGCACAGGAGGAGCAGCTGGGGCAGGTACCTCCCAGATTTCACAGAGTGCAGGACAGAATGAGCTTTTCCAATTTTAAAGAATAAAGGCAGAGGGTAAAGCAACATGTCCAACTACCTTCTGACAATGAAAGCACGTTCCAAGGTCTGCCAGGACCTGCCTGCTTTCCCAGCACTGCTCACTTGGAAGGTGCCAGGGACAGTCTGCAAAACTTACCTCTTCTTTTCTCTCTCAGTGCTGTGTATGCTCTGACCTAGGTCCACCTTCTCCTACTGCAGGAAATTTCCAAATTTACTAGCCATCCACAGGCAGCAGTTTTAATTCCTGGGGCCATGTTTTGGCCAGACAAAACCTACCAATGTCATGACTAATGGATATGCACCCACATCACCAGCCTTAAAGAACGGTCTGTGGGAGAAAAAGTTGGCTGAGAACAGATGATACATCAATCCATATATTCTCAAGGGGAAAAAGTTCTTCATTGGTAAAGGAATAAAATTCTAGAGCTAGGGAGGTGAGTGGGAGTTTTTACACTAACTTCAGTGACATCCAGATTTCATACACAGTGCCTTGAGCAGGTTTACTCATGACACCCTGGTCCACTCCATTTCCATGTACAGCTGATGTTGACAGAGACTGAGATGGTCTTACTTTGATGGAGATTCAGTATTTGAGGAAAGACCAAAGAAGACCATGAGTTAAGAAAGTTACAGACAAGAGTGAAAACCCACACAAACCTGGTCCCTGAGCATCTTCAATTCTCAGATGATCTACAAGCCACTGACATTCAAAACACATATTTCAGAGGATGAAGTTATTTGACAATGAACTGGAAATATACTTTGTACTATGCAGCTGCCTTCCAAACAATTATTGGAGCTGCCATATGGACATTCATATAATTGCAAGATATACAGGGAAGAACTGTCATGAATGAAAAAAAAGTATGACAAATTGCTGCATTAAGATACTCTGATTCAAACCAGAATTAATTCAGAGAAACCCCATGTCTAGAATGAAGGAGAGGTCACAGTGGCCCTTTCCTACCTTATTTGATGCTGTGTCAGTATTTGAGGATCTTAGCCATAAACATAATTCATGATACAACAGTGCACAGCAAACACAACAGATAGCCTAACCTGCCTCATCATCACAGTACTAATATGCTATCCAGTGAGGATTTTTACTGCATTCAGCATGACCAGAAACATTAAACAAACAGTACCTAGAAGTGCATGAAATTATGAAATCAGGAGCACTCTTCGGAGCTTGGGAATTCTCATGGCTCCTGCTGTAATCTCAGCTCCCTGCATGAACCTTTACTTCTCTCTTAACAATTTATACAGCCTCACTGCCTTGGCAAATAACTTCTTTTCCTTCTAGCAGTGACATCTGTTATTGTAGGAGACAGCACAGTATAAAGTTACTCATTAAGGGAGGTAAAGAACTACCTCCCTGGAATATAGTATCACCTCCAGTTGAACTCTGGGGAAAAATAAGTACCGCCCTTCTTTTCTCCTTTGTGAGCAATGGCATGGAACATCAAAAGGTACTGGCCTAAGCACACATTATAGAGATGTCCTCAAGGAGATTAATTCAAGGCATGTAATTCCCACCACTCTGCAAAGCTCAAGTGCCAAAGGGCCAGATCCTTTGCTATACAGGGTGTGTCCTCCCCATCCAGACACACCAATTTTACAACAATTTGCTTAAGTCAGAAGCGTGAGGTAAAACCTGGATACCAGGTCTTCTGGATTTCAATCTCAGTTCACCCACTGATATAATCAGAGGGAGGGCAAAGCTTTCTTATCTTTTACCTCAAACCAGTTTTCTCCCCCAAATTCTTACACACATAAAAACTGTCTTGAATCACATAAATCTTCTTTACAGCTTTTCCCTCCCCAACATGTCCATTTCGCAACACTGCTCAGCAAAAGCAAGAAGAGTTCCATCAAAGAATCTGGAGGCACAAGTAAGAGGAAAGACAGAAGAAAGATGGAGAAAAGGGCAGGTCAGTGACATGGCACCCCTGTAAAGCTGAAGCACAGGGGTCCTTTCTGAGAGTGGGTGTGCTCCAGATTAGAGGTGACAACAAAGATCAAGGGGACAACCTAATCTTGAGACATAGAGACCTTTAGAGCACACTTCAACAAAGCCCTACCACCACTGTCTTCTTCAGGATCTAAAACTTCAAATACCCATTTAAGACCTTGGGAGAAAACAGGACAGATGATTTCACCCACTGCAAACCCAACTCGTCTGCCTGGTGCTAGTTTGTGCAAATCGATCCGTCATTCAGAAATTAAAAACAAAACGAGCAGCACTGAAAGACACATCAGAGGAGCTCTGATTGAGAAGAAACCCAGAGCAGTGCTGATTGATTACTCCCAGAATGCCTTTCCCAAAAGTAATAATGAAGTACGTGCCTGGGAGAGAAGCCCTGAGCAGTGGATGGAAACATTTGAAAAGCTCGCTGAGCCCTCCCCTGCACCCACAGACCTC
Source organism: Oxyruncus cristatus (assembly GCA_013399855.1). NCBI lineage: Eukaryota > Metazoa > Chordata > Aves > Passeriformes > Cotingidae > Oxyruncus > Oxyruncus cristatus. The sequence goes on from VXAY01002317.1 coordinate 2,418,491, forward strand.
CCTGTCTGATGAGCATATTTAAAACAATTCAGCAAAGCACTATAGCCTGGGTCCCTACTAAAGAAAACATTCTCTTCTCTTCCGTTCTCCTCCCTTTTAAATTAAGCTCAAACCCCAAATCTGGGAGCACCTCTACTATGTGTATAATGGTATCTGTCCAACATTCCTCAGTAATAGCATCACTTGGGACGGGGAGGAGAGCTCTGCACATCGGGGGAAGGCATAGTACAAGGGATATAGGGAAGATAAACAATACCCTTTGAAGGTTTCAAACAGAGCCTACTGCTGATGCTCAAGGCAGTTATTTTAATCCTCAGCTGCAAGTCACTGGGACACAATAAAAGAGAATTAGCTAAGAAAACATATAATGATAACAATGAGCATCCATGCCTTATTCCTTGATTTGACTTGCAGCTGAGAGTATTCAGTAACTCAGAGATGGATGGGAAAACAGGAACAAGAAAAGCTACATCAGACAGGCTACCTGCCATTAAGTGTGGCAAAAGCAACTCATCAGCAGGAGTAATGTCCTAATAGTCATTGTCCTGTCAGAAAAACCCCAAATTCTTTCAGAAATAGATCACACACACACACACACAATTACATTAGCAAAAACAAAAAAAATTGCTCTGCCTCAGTATGCACAGAAAGAACTTAGCAAGAAGATAAAAAGATTCTGTTGTTCAGATGACAAAAAGTAAAATAAAACAACAGATGGGAAGAGTTGTCTCAGTTTGAACTGGAAGACTTTTCTCATAAAGCAAAACAATACAAAGGTATTTCTTCACATCAATTCCCCAAATTTTTATTTAATTTAAGATGAATCTCTGTTTTGTAACATTTCCTAACTTAAAAAAAAGCAACAACCCCCAAAAAAACATGACACCAAAGAAATGAAAACCTCTTCTTATAATATGTTTGGATCTAATTTTAATTGGAATATGTTGGTTTCATTTTTAAGTGTTGAAAGGATCAGCTTTGACATTTCTAAAACAATAATATGTTGCATTAAAAAATCTGAAAGTAATATTTTGATGTTTACAAATATATATATGTAGCCCTACTTTTGACTGAAACTATTTGTTGTATTTCTACTTGATTTTATGAAGATCTATGGTCACTGTGAAGATTTTGGAATATAAAACTTTATGTAATTTCTGTTTTTCATAAAAATTATCTAATAGAGAGATGTGATTCACATGATAATCACGGGAGAAGAACTATCAGAAAACTGAACTTTTCATCATTGTAATTATCATTACTCTTGATCAACAGAAAAACCACATAGCAAAAGACCAATATCCCAAGCAGCTAAGGCAGCAACTTGGGATTAGCTTTGTACACCCAGTACTCAGGACTGTTGAGTACGCATTGGGATTTATATTGCTAGTCCTAAACAACTGGATTTACGCTTAACATCTAGCTAGTTTTAAGATTTTCCAAATGAGTTATTTCCAATTACATCTTGAAAAAAAAACCCAAAAAACATTTCATCACTGCTTTTTAAAAGCCACCACCACTTATCTCCATTTCCTGAGATGACTTGTTAAACATACACAACTTTATCCACCATTTGGTCATACTAAGTCACTGGGAGAATTGGAGCTTTGTTGTACTGATCTTCAGGTATTTCAAATGACCATAAATTGTGCTCATGTAAGCAGTCTGTACTTACAGTCTTTATTTTGAACACTGGCTTTTGGCAGAAGGAGACGGAATGGTGGAATGCCAACTCCTGGTTCCAATCAATTCAGCTAGACTTTGGCCTTCAGTGCTGCTACCAGATAACATACAAAATTCGGAGATGGAAAGGGAAATGGAAAAGCAAAGGCAGTTCTGGCTTTCCAGAGTACACTTTCCAGTACACTTTCCAGTAACATGATCCATACATTCAGCCAATTCAACTTACAGGCCAATAACTTGTGATAAACTTACAGCTCTATTCTCAGAGCTGAACACTTAAGCATGGGGGAAAAAGGAACAAGCTGATTTCTTTCCTTCTTGATGATTGAATACTTGTGGGGAAAATAAATTAAAACTGAGGACATTATTTTTAGCTTCCTTGGAATGTACTTTGGATGTACTTTGCAGCCAGAAAGGTTATAAATGGTCCAGGTCAGTTTGAGGAGTCAGTGACAAATTCTGCCACCCTGTACACGTCCTCTGTACTGCACTGGGTGTCCATCTGTCTCCCTCTAGCATCAGCAAGGGCTACTCAGAGAGCAGGCAGGAAAGTCCAAGCCTGATAACCCTGCTGCAGAACATGGGGGAAACAGTGTGTCAGATAGCCATAAACTCTAATATCCTGTCATTAACGGTTGCCAAGGAAAGGTGCCAGAAACAGTTCAAGGTGGCAATTACAGAAAGCCAGTTCAAAAGCTTTCTCCTACCCTTCTGGGCTGTCTCTCCCATGCAGCTGGGAGGGACTAAGCCTGCTAAAGCTCCTAGATACTTTAAAATATCAAGGCATCTCATCTGAAAATTAGCACCTGGTTAATGTTGGGGCATTTCAAAATAAACCTTTCAAAAATGATTTAAAGAGGAAGTTTATGTTGCTTAAACATACTTCTTTGAAATGTATTTATTTTTGCACATGCTGCTGGGAAGGTTGGTCCACTCATGCATGTGCTGTGCTCCACTTTTTCTGAAAAGGAACAGCTGCAGTCAGTCCCCTGTTCAGCTCAAGACCTCCACATGCTGGGTACTGGACTCTAAAAGACAGGCAGAGCACTGTAATTATATCCCCCTCCGTGTCATCTGGCCTCAAAATGCCTGTGAGTCCTCTCTGTCTTGGTGCTCCTGCCACATGCTACCAAGGAGAACAGCCTTGAACATCCAGCAAAAGCATGTCCAAGGCTGTTCCTAATTTCTTATCTGCCAACAGCTGTCAACAAATGTAACATCTGCCAAGGATGTAATTCCCATCCATCAGAAGGTAACAGGAGGATGAGTCATTTTACAAAGGACAAACCAGCCATTAGACTATCATTATCTTTACTGTGCACAGCCTGTCCAGCAGCTGACCTATGGGTAGGCTCCTCTCTCAAAAGAGCTCTCAAGATTTTGCACTAAATAGGTGCAGCAGCACGAGCAAGAAACCTCAGCTTTAAAATGGGTCAGGGAATTCTAGAGTAATAATAACCTCTTTCATACTCTGCAAGTTTAAAAATAACTAGTTCTCAATTTTATTTTTTTAATATAAGATGTATAGATATTCTTTGATGTGCAGTTTTTCAATTGAGGAAAAGGAATTTCTGGACTACCTCTTTCTTTTTTTCCTTCCTTTCCCTGTTCTTGCTTTGTCACAGAAAGGAGGAACAACAGGGAAAAATATGAAGATAAACCCTTCAGAATGAAAACTTTTTAATTTTCAGGTTTCTCTGAAAAGGAATGCAAATTTTCACAAAGCTAGTTTCTACACAAAATAAAATAGTTTTTCTACAAGAAAGCCTTACCAGCTCTATTACCATCTTTATATAGATGGGGAAGGAAGGCAGACAGGAATCAAGCTACTTCCCTCTGTCTGCACGCAGGCGAGGCACAGAGCTAGTAATTGAATGCAAAACTCCCCAAACCCACTTCACTACTTACAGGCTAATACTATCTTTATTACTGATTTTAAGAGTTATCGCCTTTCACTGATCCCAGGTCTTGCTCGTCAGCCCAAGAATAAAAGCTTCAAATACACACAAATATACCCCTCTATCATATCTGTTTTCTGAGAAATCTCTACAGTGAGAGAATAGTTCTAGCAGCTCTTAAACTAAGTCCTCAGCTTCACCCAGTAGTCTTCAAAATGCACAAATCGAAAGCAAATGTACTCCTGTGGGTCTCAAAATAAGCGGTGCAAAGACTTCACTGCCTTTCTCAGTGACATCGTATCTCAGACACTCCACCCAGGATGCAGCACAGAAATGAAAGTCAGCTTTGCTTCCCCATCCTGTCAGACTGGGTAAACCCCATTTTCCCTTGATAAAGCACTTTACTCATCATATAGTCAGTCAAAAAAAACTTTTAAATTACTCCGTGGCATTAGAACTAAGTGACAGGAACTGAGATAAATTTCTAATAACAATTTCTTTCCTCCTCCTTCATTATCATTTCCATCATTCCCAACTTCATAGGGAAACAGGCACAGCCAAAACCAGTCCCCACATGAACCGTGGTTGACACCAGAAGTATCAGCTCCAAGACTCTGGGGCAATACCTCTGGAAAGGTCAATGCACTGCTGGCAGAATGAGCTCTAGAGACCTGTGAATCCTGTGGCTCTTTGTGCCATCTCTAGGCCCACAAGAGACAGAAGTGGCAAACACATCCCACATTGTCAGCAGCCTGCTGAACCACCTTACAGCACCTTCCGCAGTCAGAAGAGCTGAAACCTGCTATCCCAGCCAATATCCCAAGTGCTGCTCCTCAGAGAGAGGAGCTCACTGGTGGCAGACTGAAACAGTGCTGGCTGCACACACGCTGCCTGCCCTCTGGATGCGTGGCTGACCTGACACTCACCCTTCATGCTCCTCTTTCACTTGTTAGTGCGCGCACAACAAACATATCATCACTGGCCACCGCAGTTACTGGGACATTTATAATGCGAGCAGGCATTATAAAACACGAGGCCTGGGAGTTTGCAGGGAGCTTGAAACAATGGCTATTGGGCAAGGAGCATCCCATTTATCTGTGCAATGTGAACTCAGACGTCCAATGCCAACCATGTATGTGTCAGAAGTCGTTAGCCGCTTCACTGGTAATTTGAGAACCAAGCACATGGGGCATTGCATCGTTCCACACCACTCACTGTGAGTGATACCTCCTCTTGATACCACAGTGGGCAGCATCTAGGAGGCACAAATCACATTTGTGAAGAAAAAGCTACGTGAGCACATCCCCTGCTATACTGGTGCAAACACAAGCCCAGAGTAAGGTAAAGCCCAGAAGGCTTGCACAATAGTATCTTGAGTGTAAGCACAATTTATCAGATGAGAAAATTCTCTTGCGCATTAATTTTGCAGATATTCAAGAGTTGCATGGCTTCTCCAAACAGTTAAATTCACAGTCAAAAGAAAAAAATTAAAGAAAATTAAAACTCTCTCAGTATGAGAAGGCAAGTCAATGGAGGCACCATTTACAGGCTTTTATATAAACCACTGAACCTTTCAAAAGTCCTTATTCCATTCTCACAAAATTCCAGTTTCTTTAAAACTTGTCAAATTGTTCAACATTTTAGTAAGAAAAAAGTGTGTATTGTCAATGCATACACAGATAATAATAATGATAATATTGAACTAATTATTTTCTGCCAAAAAAGTGTTTATAGAAAGTTCTTTTCATTTTTTCCACTTCTGTAATCACACCTCAGCATAACACAGATTGAGTATTGTGACATGATCGTGGTAAATGAACGCCAAAATTTGTTGCTGCTGTTTCTAAGAGGGCATGGGGGTTTGTCTGCTTTTACTTTTAACAAGTTTGCAACATTATCAGCTGCTGAACAGATTTTTATAGGGAGAATCAACAGGGCATCACAGGGAGTCAGAAGTGATGGCAACTATAGAAAGAATGACCCAAGACATATCCCAATTATGGATACAAAAGGATACAAGAGGAAAAGTGCCCAACTCTTACACTCGCATGCACAAGCACACACTTATTCTTCTCTAAGAGCTGGCTGTTTCCCAGCTCCTAGACCTATGCTTTTCCCATTCCAGGCTCTGCCTCTGCTTTCTGGATTCAGGGGATTCAACCTCTTTGCGCTCATATTGCTCCAGCTGTTCCCTTGTACAAGTTGGTAAGGGGGTTTGTTTGAAGGTGAGACTTGTTTCAAAAAAAGCAGGCAGTTTCTGTTCGTCAACAGGTGACAGTTGTAACAGCAAAAAATCCCAAACCTCAGGGCTCCTTTTCCTGAGTTGGTGCATGTTTTGATGGAACCGTGCTACCTGTGAAAGAACCTCCGCCTCTAAAATACTGCTGCTTGCATCCTTGCTTCCTGTGGGCTCGAATATTTATGATGCCTACAGAGATAACTGGACTCAGGTCATTCCCAGCAGTGGACTTGCTCATCGAACAGAGCAGAGGAAGCTGGTGGCCCAAACTGGTGCACGCCACTCACTCAGTGCTTCAGCAGGGATGAACAAAGCACACACTAGAGCAGCAAGTTCAGCCCCATGTCCTCATCAAACACCATACAGTGAGGATTAATGCCATTTCACAAGTCACATTTTAGGAAATGGGGAGGAACGGAAGCTCCAGTTCAGCGCATTGTCTCACCTCTTGATCACAAAACATAAAATTCTGGTGGAAAGAGATTTTTACCTCTTAAACTTTCAAACGCTGAAATAGGGACAATTCTGTAGAGAAGACCCCAGGGGCAAAAGGCAAGATCCCCTTGTAAGAGTTTAGGTGTGCTTACATCAGGGCTGCACACATACATGAATAAAAGGTAGATTGTGGGAAAAAAAAGGGACACAGAGGGGTACTCTGTGTCTCCGTCCCATTGCCTGAGCATCCTCTCAAGCAAGAAAAAACATCATTTACATTTATTACTCATTGTTACTGAGTTCAAGATGCAGCAAAATCTAATATCCTTGGCTCCTATCATAGTAGCTGAATGTCATAATTTTCTACAGCTTCTTTGCCTAATCACCTGAACAAACTAACGAAGTAAATCTTTTGCACAACCCAAGACTGTATACATGCATACCATAGCCTACCACTTTCCTTTTGGCTAGGGCTTCCACCAAAACAGAACAACCTTCAGCAAGAGGGGGAAAAAAAGCAACTGTAAAAAATCAATTTTTAGAAAGAATGTAGCATGATGCCATTTTCCTTATATGGCAACTGGTATCCCATGTGAGGCTCAAACAATAGCCAGCCTGGCAGGGGGTGGAGTAAGAAGATGACTCTGGGAGAAAAAACTTTATATATATATTCCCTGCCAGCCGTCACCCTCCATTTCTTTTGGGATTTCTTTGTGACTGCACTGAAAGGGGTCAATAGCTTCCAGTTTGAGAAATGCAGCTTTTGAAAGGACTATCACCAGCCTCTGTATTTAAAGCATGCCTTTTACTTCACGGCCCCCCCAGCTAATGCAGAGCTTTTAAAAAGCGAGCAGCAAGATAAACTTCCGGGGGAAAAGGAAAGGTGAAGGGTAGAGGAGAAACACTTCTTATCTGCCTTGGCTTTACTGACACTTTCACTGGAATAAAGCTTGATTGGCAAAGCAAGGACAGGGAACAGAAGCTGCAGATGATCTAAAGCACTATGGATCATTACACCTTGCTTCAGTCACCACCTCGCCATCCTTTAAAGTACATTCAACACCACTACATGAACTAGCCAAGCACCAAGTTGGAAAAGAATTTCAAAAGGATTAAAAACAATGGGCAAATTAGCACTGAATATTAAACACATCAAAGCATTCCAACTCAATCTTCAGTGTTTAAGAATTTTGGATCTGACAAACACAGGCAATCTCGTCAAATTTTAACAGGCTTAATTAACTTATCTTGATAGTGAAAGACTGGTCCAGTGGCTAAGTTTATGTTTAGGCTTACTGTTTGAGGAATACTCCAGAAAACCTATGACATGCCAGAACTAGGATTTATTGGGAGGGAGGAGGAATAGGACTATAACCTCCTTTAGTGCCAGGGGATACAGCCCATGTGGAGGACTGGCACATGCCCAGTTTTTCAGGACTCCAGGCTCCGCTTCACATTGCAGCCTCATTCAAACACCAATAGCAATTATATTGCAGTTGCTTTCTGTATTAGGATGTGGTTTTTAGTTTGGAAGTGGGTGAATCCAAGTGTCCACATACGGGGTTTGTACAGGTCAGCTGTTGCTGTAGTCTCCAGGTGTAAACCAGTTGAAACTCCATCCATGTGCTTTAGAATCTAACAGTTTTCATTAATAAAACTTGTCCAAATTTGAGAAGCAAAACAGGAAAACGTCACAGAAGGAACCTCTACTTTGTTTTAAGTGGAGACTAGCTAAATAAGACCAGCTATGATTTTCCAGCTCCAGTGTATTTGACTTTATATTCATATGGATATATATTCATTTATAGTCATTCCATTTGACTGGAGTCTTTCAGTAAGCATTAGAGAAACCCACAATATTCATCTAAGACAAGCCTGAAATTTGCAGATGGAAAGGTGGAGTGGTACCTCCAGCAGCACCACACACAGCAAAAAGCTATTTCATATAACTCCTACCAAACTGTCCGAGAGAGAAGTCAAAAATGAGACAAGAGAACGCTCCAGAAGATGAGAAGTAAATTGCCTCTGAGAGTCTCTAGCACTGGCAGTATATGACTTTGCATCTCACTTTAGTTTCCAATCATACTGTCTTTCTCACAGGCATTCAAATACATTAGTCTGTGTCTTATCAGATCCTGAATTACCATTGTAGAAAAGCTCCTGCCTGAGAAATGTAGTTCAGAGAGGTTTATGGGGCTGTAATGAGTACTGACAGATAAGCCACACTCATGCAAACACACTTGCAAGTGATGTCTGGTTTAACACAATACAGCCCTAAGCCTTCATAATACAGCATAGGAAACAAAATCCTCCCATCGCCTACTGCTAATTGCATCTGCAGTGGTCAGGAGTTGAAAGAGAAGTAAGCAGATTAATTCTATTAGACTGTGCAATAGCATCCCAAGGGGACAAGGGAAAATCCCATCATTTAAATCAGGACTGGTAGACACTGCTGGGAACGATGTTACATACTAGTAGGGGATTAAGAGTTCGGACTAAAGGGCCTCATTTTTTCTAGATCTGGTTTCCATGAGTCATAGCAATTAGAACGGCAAGGCTTTTCTGTTTGTTTTTTTTCCTTTTTTTCACCTAGGGATGACCTGAAACATCTTGCCCAGTTGAAAACTAAAGCATTAAATTAATTTCTTACTTAACCCCTTCCCCACAACATACCCTTCCTTATTCCTTCTTCTTAAAAAGTTTTCTTTTTAAATTAAGGTGATTTTTAATATAAAATTATTTTAAAACAAGAGGTCTAAGTATTGTTTTATCAATACCTTGTATGTAACATTTTTCTTTTTTCAGCATACTCCTCCCACACTTTTAACCCATATTTATCTCAACTATATGAGCAGTTTTGATCCTCTGAAAGTCCTTTTTTTCTGAAAAACATTCTCCATGCTGTAAATACAATGTAAGGTTTCACTCCTACAGACATGGCAGGCAGAGATGACAACATCTCTCCTCAGCCAAAGGAATGGAAAAAGTCCTCTGCTGAATCCAATGCAGCATGCCCAGATCCAGCAGAAGCTGAGCCTGAGCATCAGGAGCACTGTCTGCCTTACCTGCGTGCTGCTTTGAGGGGACAGACTTTCAGAGAAATACTTGTTCTCCTCAAGAAGAAGTCAGGTTGTACTGAACATGCATCGGTCAGGATCCTTGCTTCAGGTTGCTAGCACTGTGATCCGGGCTGGTCAGCCTGTCAGAAACAGCAAAGAAAATACATAAGACACAAATACCAACCACATACCTCCATACTGGGAGTGAGGAGAAGACTGTGACCTTGTTTCACTCGCTTCATCCTGCTTAGGCAAAGATCAGCTCTTTCTTACACACGTGAAGAATGTGAGGGGAAGCATCTAGCAGTGACCCTGAAGACCCTGTCAAGGTCTGGGCTAAAGGCAAAATCTCTTTCCTCACTTTCCAGTTCATTAAACCGGCCACAAACGGGCTTTGACCAGAAGGCAGAAGGAGGACAGGACTACTTCCAGCAGCACATGAAAGAAGCAACAGAGTTGCTCTGCATCTTCCCCTCCTGCTCCCCCGCACAGCAGAGGAGAGTCACCACAGAAACAGGAGAGGACAGAAGCACCAGGAAGAGATGCTGTGAGTCCCCTGAAGGCAAGTCCCAGAACAGACGGAGCAGTGTGTGATAAAACAAAGGTAGTTAAATGTTTACCACACACCCCCCTTTCTGTATTGTATGCAACAAATACGCACACACATGTTCACTTACTGGACAGATGTTAGAGTGCAGCTATGTGCTGAATGGAGAGAGCCAGAGATGATCAAGGATGAAAAAGAGGGCAAGGTGGTAGAGCTGAAGGCAGGTAGGGGTGGGAGGAAGATACCAACAGATATACAAAGGCTGAAAGCAATAAAGCAATCAAAAGAAGTCTGCAGAAAGGCATGAAAGGCCAGTGGGAAAGGAGGGGGGATCATGCCAGATCCTGTGCGTTTTCTACTTGCAGAAATCAGCCAGACACAGGGCACAGAGGTGGAGCCATCACTTTAACAGAGTGATTGCTCCATAATGGCTTCTCTCTGGAGAACAGCAGAGAGTCTGGATCTCATTCTCCCTGACAGCTCCAGTTTAGATATGAAGATGGCGCCATGTAAATCCATTTCATAATATTAATTCTCTCCTCTCTAGTCTACCTTGCTGCTTTGTTCTCTTTTGAAGCCCAAACCCTCTATTCTGCCCAGCCCCTCCAGCATCCCAAAGCCAATGCCAAGTGTCCAAATGCAACATCAGGGAGCATCACTGACCTCCCTGCATCACAACGCTTAGTAACTCTTCCATGGTCAAGAAGAAAAGTTGGGAGAAAAGGTCCTTTCACAGCAACTCTGCCCAGCAGCCCCCGTAAGACACTGAGATGGGGCTGCAGCCAAACATCTCAAACTCCCTTTTTCTGTCATGCTGTCTGGAGATGACAGCCACACTGAGCTGAACTAGCATCCAGTAGGTTCCAAAGCCACCTACAAGGCAGCTGGGAAGTGCTAATGCCAAACCAGACCACATGAAAGGAAATTTCTCCCATGTGCAGCATATCAGCCCTCTGTCTGCAGCTCCCTACTTCCCACCAGAGGTGTTATTTCACACTTACCCAGGACAAGGAAGAGGGTTTAGTGTGACACAGGAACACTGCGTGCTGTGCCCACCCTGACACCCTGGTGAGGAGCACTCTGTGCCCTAGACACTCATCTTGTGTGCACTAGAGCGGCAGCGTGGTCTAGTGAGTAGAGCAGGAGACCACCAAACTGGTAATCAGGCAGATGTTCTCCATATCCATGTCTCTAGTGGAGTCTTTCAACACACTTTCAGCTGCAGTTCATCCTCCTGTTGGTATTTGTTCACAAGCCTCTTCCCTGCTCTCCACAACCTGCATGGCATTTCAAATACACACCTACCAAGCACATTCTGGTTTCTTTAAAGGGGAAGCTTAAGTATTTGAGAGGTGCAAGCGCTTGTATGGACAAAATCCATATGCCTATACACTTCTGCACAGGAAAAAGTGTCCGCTGCCTGGTAGAAACATATCCTATTGAATTCAGTCCTATTCCTTTCAGACATGCAGTATTGGATAGTAACTCCCACCCTTTGAAGACAGTGAAGGAAAAATAAATATTCAGGTTTGTAAAGCTACCTGAAACCACAAGATGGAAAGTGTCAGGCAGGTGTGCAGAGAGACAGCAAAAATTTGATTCAATGACATCTTTAGTAGCAATTTTTCCTTTCCACTATGGAAGAACAGTGCTATCCATGTAGGCAAACCCCAGTTGTCCCCTATTACTATTCTAGCTGATGCACCACTGTGATCAGAAGCAGAGGGCTATAATATATTTAGGGTCACTAATAATGTATTGTGCCTTCTGTGCATGCTTGTTCAAATGAGAGCTGTCAACCATCTCTATTCGAGAACCATTAAGAAAAAAAGATGTATCAGGTCATCTAAATCCTCCTCTCCAGTGGAGGGTCATGCCTCTCCTCTTCCCCCTGCTTTGTTTATATGTAGTCCAATTGAGAGTCTCAAGTAGCAGAAATATTGTCCTTTCCTACAGCAGACTTCAGAAAAGTCAGACAGAGAGCTGTCTTAAAGACTTGCTGCATGCATAAAGAATCTATCTGGTTTGGTTCTTTATTTTAAATGTGCTTCCTTTGTATCTGGCTAGAGCAAAAGCATTAGCATGTGAGAAATGTGAATAAGGACAATAAAACCAGACACCTTCTCTGAGGCTGATGTAGAGGGACATTGACAGCAGCACCAGGGGACCCAACACTCCTTTAGCCTGCTGGTGAATTTTCAAAAGAGCAGGCCCAGCAGACTATGGATCACCTGGGCTCAATACATTTTTAATATGAGAACAAAAATAAACAAGATCTTAATGTGGAATTTCTCCTTGCTGTTGTACTGGTCTCGAATCTCTAATCTCTACTGGCTGCTATCAGAGACAAGACCCTGGATTAGACATGATCTGATGCAGCCTAGCAGCTCATGGGTGCCCCTCCCACTACACTGCACTGAGATACACCCTTGGGGCTTTAGATTCTGTGGTTTCTCAGTTTGATTTAAGGGGTACAAGTGACTCTGCTGGAATTCAGCTTTTAAAACAAATTTTATTTTAAATCCAACCCGCATTACAGCTTCCTCCCCACATCAGTGTTTGTATGCTTTGGGCCCCAGTGGTGGTATATTTTGCAAATGACTTTTTTTTCTTCCCTGTATATTTGTACCCCTCACACATGCTTGTATAAAGCCACTTAATCAAGCATAATGAACAAGAGTTTTCACTATATACTGACACAGAGATCAGGAGGAACACAAAGAATTCCTATCTAACATTTTATACACCACAAATAACATGAAAAATAACACGAAAACAGATGTAAAACAAGCCAATTCCTCATTACTTAACACAACACAAATGTCTGCATTAAATACAGCTGAAAGGGAGCTGTGGAGTTGGCATTAGCCTGCGAGATGTTGAGATGAGCTACATCAGAACTGAGTATCTCAGCCTGAAACAGTGCATATTAAAAAGGCATCTGCTTATTGTTTGATATGTGTATTTATTTACAGAGACAGCTTGCTGATATGCTGAAAGGTTGGGGAGGGTGGTGTAGGCTGGCATTCTAAACTCTCAGCAGGCATTGAGCATGCAGTTTATTATCCTTTGGTCATATCACAAGCTTCCATTTTATTGCTGAGTGGCAACAAAAGGGGGGAGCAGGGAACGGAACCAGGGTCCCCTCCACTGTGCAGACTTGACTCTCCACCCGGAGCTTGCCCTCAGCACACAAGGCAGCGTTTCCAAGTTCAGCCTCCACAGGCGTCCTGCCCCTAGGGCTCACCTTCCAACTTCTGAGGCCTCTGTGCCTTTGATACAGACATGAGAAGAGTCCCTGAAAAACAAGTCAAGCACAGCTCCTTGTGCATAAAAAGAGATCTTTTTTAACAAGAAAGAAAATTAATTAAGTGGGTAAAATCCCACAGGTTGGAACAGCAGCTGAGGAATTATCTTCCTATCAGGTTGGTAATGAGGACTGAAAAACCTCACACAGACATTAACAGCTTCATATGGTCTCATTGGCATTCCAGATCAGATGTGAGGCATGGCATTCCCACGGGCACCAGATGCAGCTCCTGTTACAGACCAGACTATGGGCAAACCACATTTTGCCCTGCTGAAAACAGTATTGTCATGATGTCTGAAAATTAAAGGTACATACCTATCTACAGAATAACTTTTTCTCACAGAAGTTATGCCCATGGAGATTGCACATCACAACAGCCAATGCCCTGGGTTGTTCCAACACACCTCTGAAACCTGTGAGACAGATTTATTCAACGCGCTGTAGGGAACGGCCAGCACACATCTAGGTGCACATCAAATGACATGATCAGACACTTACCAAATCCACAACTTCTACCCTATTGATTTCTCCACCAACACTGTTGGCTGCTTAACTGTTAACATTCACAAGTACTACTCAATATTAATAAAATAATACAGATTATTTCCCATTCCCTCAAATGGAAAAACTACCTGATTTGGGGTCAATGACAAGAATGGCAAGCAAGATGCATTCATGGTAACCACGAAGAACCACAGAACCTGCTGAGTACCACACTGAACTCTGCCAAGCTACTTAAAGCTGCATTTCAGAAATGCTTTAACTTCCCCTGCTACTGAGGCAAAGAAATTTGTCCTCTACCTCAAAAAGAGAAAGAAAAAAAGACGTGAACTACTGACAATCTGTCTCAAAACATGCGTTTGGACATCTTCCTGCCCTTTTGTTACTGTTCATATCACAAGAGTCCCTTGAGGCCCCATAGAACCAAGGGTTTTGCTGTGTGGAGCATAAAAGAGCCCCCTGCCAAAAAAGCTTGCTGCTTAAACAGACTAAAACACAAAAAAAGAAAATACTACTATTTCCCTTGTTACAGATGGGAAGAGAAATACTGTCAGTAAAGATGAGACGGGAAATCCAGGGACTACCTCAGAAGAGAGTATCTTCAGTCTCAATCCTGTCCTTTCAGTATGGCGATCACTGTTTCTTCCTTTCTCCTTCTCATGTTTTTCCCTGAAATTTATTTCTTTTACAGTTTGTAAAGTCCATCCTTAAAAGCAAAGTAGACAGCCTACTGGTACGCTTCTCATTTTCAGGGGTAGGAGATTCAGGAATTCTGATGTCAAAAAGCACAAAGAATTAGTTAGCACTCAAAAATTGCCCCAAAGAAGCCAAATCCACCACCACCACCACCCCCTTTTCAATAGGCAGCAAATGCTGGTATGTGCTGTTTCATGTAGCTTTTTAATATACGTAATTATGGGGCCTTCAACTCACCACCTTCAGCTCAGAACCACACCAGTGCAAGTACTACTGAAGCATATGTTTCAGACATTACCCTTATGTTATCAGTCAGTACAGATGACATCCGTACCAGATGAGATAATTACTTTGAAATCGCATTGAAATGAAAGATATCTCTTGTAAAGGTTTCACTAATTGCCCAGACTTGCCAAAGACTAAGGGTAATGAAGTATTTCCCCACTATGTCTGCCTCTCATTAATCCAAATGGCCTCTGTGCCCTAAGTGTATTGGAAGAAGAAACCAACGGCACTTCCTCAGCAATCGGATTAAATTACCTGCCCTGAGGAATCAGTTTGCCTAACAGAAGCATTTGAGTTATTAATAGCTACTTCAAATAATTTTAAGTCATTGTTTAACAAGCATCACTACTTGCTTAGGGGTTTTTTTGAGTTTGAAATTTCTCTAGTGCATAAACAGCAGTCAGTCTGCTTTCCAAGTTATTCTTCTTGTTTCACTCAGAAATAATGTTTTCTGTCAGCCTGAACTGTTAATTTAGGTTTGCTGTTGCTGCTCTCTCCTCTTTCCTTGAAGAAAGGGCTGGCTGATCCCTGGGATACTATTGCACAGAATCTGGGTTTTCACACCCAAGCTGTCACCCTGTCAGCTCTGACAATATGGCTGTTTTCTATCATATTTTTAAAGGCTCTCATTCACTTCTCATATCTCTGTCCTCAAATTTACCTGACTGAACACATTGACACCTTTGGGCAGGATGTTCCCAGAAATATAGAAGCATACAAGGGTGGAAAGAAAACAGACAGTCAGTGCAGCACACACTGTATCAACAGCAAGGGTGTATGTCTATTCTAGCAATCAAAACATCTGCTGCTAGTGAGGTTAGTTTGGAAAGGCTTTGATTCCTGCCTAGGGAATTTAGTGTCATTTGCTTGCTCCATGAGAATACCATGGGCTTCCTTGTGCAGTGTTAGATCCAAATATACTTTTATGTATTACAGAGTTTTATGTATAATACATGTGTGTGTGATTCTGGTCCTTCAAAAGATTGTTCAGTGCAAAAGCTAATACAGAATGGAGCACTTCATGGAATTATATAGCTCTTTAACTCTCCTTTGGAATGCATCATTACTTCTGCATAACCAATATCTCTTGTTTTATCTTATCCAAATCCCCTTTCTTTAAACAAACTCTAGATTCCCCCACTCCCCAAAAAATACCTCTTAAGACCTGATTGTTTTTCTTAAAAGACACAATAATTTTAAAGGGCTTACCAGGAGTATTTCAAGAGGAAAAACCACACAAAACCCAATAATCAAGTGATAAAGGGCAAAGAGAAAGCCACAGCCAGTTACGGAAAAGGACATGAAATCCTCTTGAAATGAAGACTAAAATCTTGCAAAATTCCATTCCAGTGACCGCAACTCTGTCTAAATCCTCCTGACCACCGTAACAAAGCCGTTACACACCACACGTCTCAGCATTTTCATCATGAACCAAACATCTAGCACATGGCTCAACGTTTTGGTCCTTCAAAGTAATGAATCTTGTGATCAGCACATGAAGTCAGATTGCTAAGTGCAAAGAGAAAAGGAAGCAGATTTTCTAAAAAATGAAGCAAATCACCCTCTCCTCTCATATCCTTCTTTAATCCGCTGAGCAGATCAGGTCTCCTTGCCCACATGCTACATCATCTCTGCATCACCTCTGTCACTCAGTCTCCAACCTTCTGCTATTCTCAACTGCTTCTTCATAGAGTTCGTGCTGACTCCACGAACTTTGATTCTGACTCCACGAACTTTGGTTCTATGAGCTTTGCATAGGTTCAAATAAAACATAATAAAGATGTGATTTTTTCAAATTACTGAACTTAAGCTCTGAGTAAAGGCTACCATAGAAGGGTTCAGTGCAAACACAACTGCTGTCTAAGTCAAATTAGAGCAGCTTTAAAGATTATCAGTGAGAAAAGTTCATTAAACCATGAAAGCCTACAAAGACCCACACCACACATGGAAGTACAGTTTAATTAACTTGGTTGGAAATGTTACTGTCATTGAGCAGTAGGGCTGTTCATGGCAGGAAACTTTAGTGAGGGTAGAGCTGAGCCCTACAGAAATAGCTACTAGATTTTCAGATACAAAGAATCAGATGTCAAAATGTAAACACTATTAACAACATAAGTCTTAAAGGCCTCAAAAATGTTTGCTCTGTCTGCACAACAGAAAGGCCCCTATTGATCACAGAAAGCCAGTAACTAGAAGGGATGATGAACATATAGTCAGCCAAACAAACAGCAACAGAAGATAAGGCAGAACTTCAAGTTAATACCAGGCAAAGAGATACATCCATGTTTTTCTTCTTCTCCCAGAAAATAAAAAATAAAAACATTGTCATATTATAAGAGCTACGTTTTTCTTTTTCCCTTCTACTCTCCGTATATTAAAAAAAAAACCCAACAAACAAACCCAAACTTCTGACTGACAATATTTCAGGAAAGAACAAATCTAACAGACTTTTTTTTCCTGGAATGCGATGTTACAAGTGGTCAAAACTTTTCAATGGTCCAAAAGAAACATGATTACCAGTAAAGGCATTAGCAATTCCAGCACGTGCTAGAAATATAGAGATGAGGTAATTGTTTCCTTAGCTGAGGCTCAATTGTACAAGCACCTTAAAGCCATTTTGTGCTGCGTGGCATTCAGCAGAGTTATTGTATATCAGAATGGACTGACTAGGGAGAAGGAAGGTATTTATTTCTTGCTGGTATTTTATGGTGATGGTGCTTCTGAGGACTCATACCAGCTTTTATTACTAGGGCATGTCCCCTATTTGCAAATGTTTTTCATCAGCTGCTTTTCCCCCAATCCTTCTGACTGGTTTTCTCTTCTGTCCTCTCCTTCTTACTGAGCTAGTAATCAAAAACAGGGCAGCATAATGGAAATTGCAAATATGGAGCAGATCAGGCAGTTTAGATCAAGGACAAATGTTATTACATGGCACAGACAGAACAAAATACTCTGAGGTTCCATAACAACACTGGTTGAACCCAGCTTTTCATTCCCAAAGGATCTCCCAGAACTGGAGAAATGGGATGCCACCCCTCTGAAAACTGCAGAAAGCAAGCTCTTTGGCTCATTGCCACAGTGTGTCAGCAAAGAAACATCTCTCCTTAGCTTTCCAAGTTATTTATACAGTTATTAAAATGTGAGATAATATTTTCTGTTGTAAAAACACTGTATTGTCAGAGAATACCCCTTTGGGGGACTCTCCGACAATTAGTGAAGGAGCACTTCTGAGCCTTGAACACAGGAGGAAGGATGCCAAGGGAAACTATAATTCTGTTGAAACTGAGGGCAAAACTCCCCTTCTGCAACAGGAGCACAATCAGATCCCAAACAGATGGATAGAGAGCAGCTTCACAAAGGTTTCAGAAGTGGCCAGTGGTTCGGGGATGCAACTGTACAAGTGTCCCAAGCCTATTCAGGACTCCTCAGGCAAGAAATACTTAGCCATTTCTAAAAAAACTGGCCTTCTGGAAGAGTTTCAAGTGAAACAAAACAAAACAAAAAAAATCTGCCCCATTTTCAAAGCTTTTGGATGTCATTGAAATAAATGGTGGGACTTCTGCCTTGATCATTAGCACAAAATTTTAGAAGTGTTTCCAAAATACTTCACATGCTGATGTTACTGGTTTTTTTGAGCCTGGTCATGTAATAGTCTGTGGAAGCCAAAATGCAATTTATTATCAGCCTTAACAATAAAGAGGGCTTCTGATTCTCAGGTTTCCTCCTGACAATGGCACCCAAGGGATCCCATTGCAGGAACTATTCCTTCCAACCAAGACTCTACATTCTGTTTTCCTATTACAGAGCCACCTGCAAAGGTATGTCTTGAAAATGAAAACAGCTTTATCTTTTGCCTGGCCCTTCCCCATGCCTTTTTTTTTTTTTTTTTTTTGGTAATTTCAGCTTCAATTTTTTTACAGCATTTCAATAAATGGCACTTCAGCACTTTGTACCAGGCTAGAAACAGTGAAACAGAGACAGGAAAAAAAGGAAAGACCAACATTACTTGTAAAACAGTTTAATGAAGACAGGGTGTGAACTGAAATAAACCTATTGGCCTTATAATCAGCAACAGGAGTGTTTACTGGCTTTTTGACTGCAACATTCCACAAGGGTCTAAGAGAGGCAGCATATCAACTAATTAGGCTGGCATTGGCATCAGAAAAGCATGACAAGGAAACAACTGCACAAAAACTCTCTGCTGCATTATTTATTTTGGTCTCGTGGGCCACACAAGCCCACCAAAAGGCTCCCAGCTCAGCTGTGGCATAGCTCCTAGGACAGCTGCTCTGGACAGCTGTATTTAATTTTGGGTGGAGTTAAGTGTTTAAAGGCCCTCAGAAAGAACCTCCTAGCTGCAAGAAGCCAAAGAGAGCTTCTCCAAGGGGAAACTTCTGTTCCCTTTGACTCACCTGGGGAAAGCTGCTGCTTATAATCCATGATTACTTAAATCAGCTCTAATGTCTGGCTACCAGTTGGCAAGATACAGCAGTCTGCAGAAAACTCAACCTAGGATCAAGAGTAAATAATTTTTATCAGCTGAGAAATGCCTTCTGGTACGTGGAAAGTGAGCCCAGCAATTGGGAGAAAGGACTAAACCTTAGGAGGCTGTGAAACCTTGCTCTTTCACAGTGGTGGTGCAATCAAGCCTTAAGACCTTTGAAAGGTTTCTCAACACCTGCACAGTTCCAGCCCATCCAGGCAAAGCATCAGACACCTCTTCCAAGGCACAAATAAGCCAGTCTCAAGACAGTAACAAGAGATGGAGCATGCATATCCCTCACCTACATACACCTCAGAGCGAGTTTGCCAGAGCTTCTAAGTACATGCTGCTAAAACATTCAGCCCACTCTATCTTCTAGCTACAACAGAAACCAGATGCATTTTAATGAAAGGCAGCTGAGAAGGAAAACTAAGGTTCAGGCACTCGCTGCCATCCCAGGTAAAAGCAGTGAGAGCAATGTGCAGCACACATGTCTAGAACAGGAGGCTTCTTTCACCCTTGGACATCACCTCAGGGGCAAGGCAGGTGGAGGAAGCATTTGGCTCACTTTGAGCTTTTCTTTCTCAGTGCCTCCTTTGAACAGCTGCCTGCTCATACCCAGGGCCAGGCGAGTCAGGGATCTCCTTTGACTGTCCTGTCCCCACAGCTCACACTCAAGACAGTGGACTCCTGTACCAGGGATTAACTGGAAACAAAGTAGGTCAAATAAAATAGTCAGTGTCAGCTCTGCCAAATGAGCTGCCAACCAGTAAGACAAGAAAACCCTCACTAAAAACAGCCGCAAGATGCAGGAGAATCTCTCAGTGCCCACATAATGCTCCACAGGGGCCTTCTCCATGTGCAGCTGTTTCCAGAGCACTGCAACCAGAAATTCCAAGCCAGACAAGTAGCTTTTCAAAGCAGACATTAAACATTCATTTGTAATAAACACCCTCCTGAGCCCCAGAGACCATTGAGAGGTGTAGGAAAACACAGCAAAGATAATCCAGAGAAGCCAGACTCACAATGCCTCACACTGTGGTTATTTGAATATGTGAAGAAAAAAAAGACAACAGTTTTCAAAATGGTCCATGAGCTAAGAAACAGAAATGATATTTTGTATTTTGGACACTTCAGTTCTTCAAGGGCAGTTTTCCCTTATCTCTAAACAGTAAGAAAGCATGCTTCTCATTGTTATTTTAGAAATGTATACAAGAATTTCAAACAAGCTCTCTGCTTTGCAATGCAATCCTCAAACTGAAATGTCTCCACGCTTGCAATCTTTTTCTCTTTCCTCTGCGGAGCAAGGGGCAGAACTTGTGTCTCCCTTACACTTGGGGAATGCAAGGGGGAAAGGGATCTGTGAGACTAAAGACTGGGGACTCATGCGAGTGGCTTGCTATTGCTCATTTAATGGCTTTGTCTTGTCCAGTTAAAGTGTTGTCTTTTATTTGTCTATTGATTTTATATTCATGCTACTGTGGTTTTAAAAAGGACTGTAGGGTTCTAGGAACATGTAACAGGAAAAATGTTGCAAAATCAGATGGAAGGACACAAATAAAGCACTCTGTAGCCAGGACTGAGAACGGAGGTCGCTATATGCATTTTCCACAGGAAATGCTTATAACTCAACAATACATATGGGATCTTTTTAATAAGATTACTTAATTTCACATAGGCCAAAAATAGGTATTATAAATATTAATATTTTGAGATCATAGGAAGAATGTGGGCAAACAGTTAAATAATAAAAATGCAGCTGAGTGCATAGCTGAAGAATGACAGCAAATTTGTTCATATATGGTAATGTCCACTGTGTATTAGCATTTCCATAAATACTCTGTAAATATGATTTAAAAGGATTGTTTCAATTTCTGCTGATAATCAAGTGTTAAAGAATGGCTGCAGAATAAGAATTTTGTAATTCAATGCAAATACTCGTGAAAGAAGCTAGATCCTATGAATTATACACATTTAGTCAGGGAGCAGAAATACCATTGTGTGACCTATATGTCAAAATACAAACTGAATTGTGCAGCTGGAAGCTGAACACTTGAATACCAGCCACTGAATACTAAAAAGGAATTGCTTGTAAACAACCAGCAAACCAAAAAGCAATCTATGAATAATTTCAAATAACTCATGCAATTGAGAAGTCAATAAGTTACTTGTAGACAATTTGTCAATAGAATTTACCTAAAAATGTATTTAAAAATTTCTACAAATTATCATGTAGATATCAAAAGATCATTTATGATTCATCATGAAGTGACATAAGTAATTATATGAGGGGTTGAAAAGCCATTTCATTTCTTGTATTATATTCTGTAACCGATCAGGTGTACTAGGATAATATTTTTAGTTTCCCCAAGGTATAAGCCATTAGTGAGTGATGGAGGCAAGATGATGGAACTTGATGGCTAAGTAATCTGATTCGCTCTCACCAAGTTTGAGCAAAATCTGACGTCAATGAATCTGTACTTGAATATAGTAATGTCGTTATTCAATCTCATTCTTGCAGGTGGTCATACCAGATAATAACTTCATTTTCTGGATTTGCAGAAGAGCAGCGGCCTGCGATTTAACACACAGCACAGCCCTCTTCAATCCTTTAAAAATTTAAAGCACCTGATTTGCTACTAACACGCAGTTAGGAAAAAAAAAAAAAAGACCACAAACCTTCCTAGCGCTGGATTTTCCAAGAGCTAACAGCTACAGGACAGGGATCTGAAGCTGGACATGACCGTTAGAAAAAGAAGATTGGTGACCTTTCTGCACCAGTAAGCCAACTAATTGTTGGACTTACCACAGTACTGCAGGGAGAGGCAGCAAGCATTCACCAACAAGCCTCAGTCCCTCAGGTTCATGGCAGCAGTTCTGGAAGGAAATACCATAAGCCTCCCAGTTTATGAGGAAAACGGCAGGTAATGGAATTCAAGGAAAGCTGGCCCTGTTCAACTGTGATGAGATCTACTCCAGGAGCAAAAGGAAACGCTTTTTTAGAAGGGTCTTATTCTGAAGGAAAGCATGAGGTTTCCTTGACCTCAGTAATAAAATGGCAGGAGCCAAAATTGCTGCAGAGATTTTGCAACATTTAAAAATGATTTTATGATTCTACTTCTCTCATCAAATTTGAGTTTCGTTTGCTTTTTACACCAGTTCCTCTACTCTTGTAACAACAGAGGTCGGAACGTGACATCCTCTGTTTCACACAGAAGCCTTCATTTCCTTCCTCTTGACCTGAAATTAATATCACTGCAGTAGATGATCCAAAAGGTACAAATCACACTGACTAAACAACCAAGTCTGCTAACTCACAGAAACCAGGGCAGCAGAAGGGTGGGAGCAACTTCCCTCCCAAACAATTTGAGGGAAGTTGCTCAGCACTGGGTCATGTATTTTCATTCATTTGGGGTTCTACCACCTGCCCCTCCTAAAATGTTTAGATCCCTGCTTGTTACACCTCAGCAGTGCAACATCTCATCTCCACAGCCTTCCAGGAATTAGACATTTGGGAAAATGTTAACAGCCATTAGACTTGACACATTTCCTGTATGTTTTATAAGTGGTCTCAAACACATGTGCTGTTTCCTTCAGATCAAGTAAGAGACCAGATGAAGAACTTACTCTCAGGTCTATCTTGATATCTCCTGAAAAGCAGGAGGGCAACCTAAGTAGATGGTTACTTTTTGCTAAATACTGCTTTTCCCTGTAATTGTACCTCTCCTGGTCCACATGAGCTTCGCTGGCAGTAAATGTTGTAAAAAGGGCAGCTTACAACTTTCATTTGCACATCGTTGAGGTATAGGGAAGAATTTGAATAAGACTAATGTATTTGGAATTGAGAGAGAGAGACAAGGTAATTGAAAGGGACAGGAGATTGATCACAAATATATTATGCCTTTAGTGTGGAGTCTAACAGTTTGGAAGTGGTTTTGGCATGGTTGTCTAGTCGAGATTAATCACATTTCAGCCAGCACTCAGCCAGGCTCCTGTGACATCCCTTCCCTGGACACTCTCTTCTCTGTTTCGGTCACCAGTTAGAGGAAATCCTAGGACAACAAGGACCTCCTTTGGGGCTTTATTTAAACAAACAGACAGCTCCTCCTGAACAAATGCTACTGTCATAACAACATCCAAACCGTTTTTCAACATTTTACATTGTGTTTAAGGAGGAGAGATGCTGTCAGGCTGAAAAGCTCAGACAGCAGGCCATTAGAAACCAGCCACACTTCTCGGGGTGACTAAGACTTTTCAGTATATTTCTTGCCCTGCTTCCTCTCTGGATAAAGTTGGTGTGTGGCTGTCTCATCCCCCAGCTGCAGAGGCTGGGCAGGGTTTCCCCGGGAATCCTTGAAGCTATCCCAGCTCCCCTGGGGCTTCAGGTGAGGAAGCTGCCAGCCTTGTCCTCCTGTTAAACTGAGGAACTTTGCTGTTGTGAGAGTACCGAGTCAACACATCACGATTTTTGGGCCTTGCAGAAAATTTATCTTTTAAAAAAGAATGAAACATCTTACTTCAAGAAAGAAATTGTAATATCACCAGGAAAAGCAAGCAATTCCCAAAATCTTTCACTTCACTCTGCCATAGAGAGACAGCTTTATTATCTCTTCTCCTACTAACATGCCCCTAACCTATCCCAGCTTCACAAGTAGACTTTCTCCAACAGATGGTCTAAGTGATTAACATAACTTTGCTAAACTTGGGGAAAGTGTTCTCAACATGTATTTATTTAGTTTCCAAGGCCGATGCTTCTATTTCAGATATGAGAAATCCCATTTACATGTTTAAAAGGTTACCTCCCCCAACAGTATCAATAGGCCTAATAAAAGATCCAACCTACTTTCCCTGCCAACCTTATCCAAGAAACTGCGTTTCAGTACAGCTCTTCCCACTGAATCTGCTTTTATGTCTTTGCTGGCCTCTGTTCATATTTCAGTCAATAAAGGATGAAACACTAAAAACAGCAGCTGTCCCCTTGAAGCATACCAAGGCATTAGCTTGCTACAGCATTTGTATTTGCTACTCATACAGGGAGGATTGGGTCATTCTCTTCTTAGGCCAAGTGCTCAGGGAGGCAGAGATCAGCAGGAGCGGAGCTTGCGCCTGCGAGCAAGAGACCTTGCCTTCAAGTTCTTTGCACAGTATTTATAAAGTATCGATGGAAGCTGTAGGTGGCAGCTGGTTAATATCCTATAACACCACTACAGAACGATTTTATCCAGAAGTTAAAGAGACCCTCGTAATTAATTGAGGCTGCAGAAGGAATGCAGGCAGACCAACTAATTACCTCTGATACTCTGGCTAAGGCGCTTGCTGTTAGAACACGTGCTAGGGGATCTCTAGTGTTCATAAGCAGTCAGGATTTCTTTTTTTTATCTCCACTAAAGATGCATTTCTAAATACTCAACACAGCTCCTTCAGCCAGAGCCCTCACTCCATTTTGTATTGCAACAGCCATCATTTTCCTTTCCTTCACACAACACAGCCTTGCTCAGACCTGCCATCCTCTCCTGACAACTGTAAGATTCACCTGTGACGTACTGATCAGCAGGAGAAACAAAGTGTGAATACTGAGATCAGCATAAAATAATACCAGAATCGATTCCTCCAGCCCCCCAAGTTGGACATTTACTTGGGGGAAAAAAAAAAAAAATCAGAAAATCAGTTTTGCAGTGAGAACCTTATAAGGTTCAGCAAAGTGAGCATGAGGCAAATGCAGCAGGCATATAAAAAAACCCCAATCATATCTCTCCAGCGGAAGGGGAAAAATAGCGTAATTTTAAACAAACTTTCATACAGCACTGGCCAAAATACCTGCTAAGGGTTCTTATGCAATAAATCAGCTTCTGATTTCTGCTTAACCTTGTGACCTTTAAAGTCTGTAAGCAGAAAACTTTCTGGTTAGAAAAAAAAAAAAGTAAAAGGAGGGATCAAGTTAAAAAGTTCACCTGGCAAATATGCAAGAGGCTTAAAAACTACCAGCCTCATTTCCCTAGATTAATCTGCAGTGCAAATATGAAGATGCTAATGATTTATATCTCACCCCTCTGCACCAACTCCCTCTTGGTCTCTTTAAGACAGAAAAATGAATAATAATAATAATAATAAATGTACGTGCTCTTTTCATCATCAGCTCTCAGCTCTCATTTCCGACTTGGTATTAAAACATCAAAAACAAGCTCCCCAACCCCCATCCCACTGGGTGATCAATGATTCTTTACCACTTACAGAAGATCTAAAGAGACATCTAATACATTTATTATGTTACAGTCACCAACACAAATTCTTTTCAAAATGCAGTAATCCTCTCCACGTGACACTTAACTCCCCAGGTCCTTTTGCAGTCAGGTTAATAACTTTCATATGTAGCTGAAAGAAGATTAACTGTGAATACTTTGAATCCAAATTTATACTATGGTACCTCCTCCATTTGTTTGGTTCTAGACCCTGCTGGCCTCTACCTAAGATTTGACAAATAAATCTCATTTGGCATTGCTGGGCAAATGCTTCTTGATTGAGCATCTGGGATCAAAGAGGTCTTCTCATTTCCTCACACTGCAACTCCAGTGGTGTAGTCTCACTTTGTCTTCCTTGTTCAGCAGAAGCAACAAGCAAGCGAGCGAGTGAGAATAATTCCTTTCCCATAAGAAATTCAGCTCTCAAGAATTTATTTCTAAGTTCTGTTTTATCCACACTGCCTTTAGAACAAAATACCATGTCTTCAGAACATAATATCCTATTTTCAAACTTCAACAGGCACCCAACTCCTCTAAACTAATAAAATCTTC
Source organism: Oxyruncus cristatus (assembly GCA_013399855.1). Lineage (NCBI taxonomy): Eukaryota > Metazoa > Chordata > Aves > Passeriformes > Cotingidae > Oxyruncus > Oxyruncus cristatus. The sequence goes on from VXAY01002317.1 coordinate 2,444,418, forward strand.
AATACAAGATGGAAGAGTAGGCTCTAAATATTACTTTGTACACTTAACAAAAGGCGGGTGTTTTCTCTCTCATGCATTTCCATCCTGAAACAGCACCCAACAGATGTGCCAGCACATTGTTGTGTCCAAGTCAGCAAACCCCCAGAGCATCAGTCTCCCCTTTGAATCAAAGCAGCAGAAATTCTCTTTAGGTATCAGCAAGGCAGGGAGTAGAAGCAGCCACCTTGCTCTCCCAGGCAAGCCTAAGCGAAGAGACCCAGGTGTGTTGTCTGGCAAAACATTCCCATCACGTCTTTGCTCCAGCTTCTTCTCCTCAGGGGTGTTCTGTAGAGAAGCATTTGTGCCGATATGTGTGACATCCAGGAGCAGGCAGAAGCAACTGGGCTCATTCAGCACAGTGAAGAAACAACAGGAATTGGTTGGGGAGGAAAAGAAATAAGGGAAGAGAAAAGGAGGCAGCAGGTCCTGAAATTCTGATGTACTTTGACCTAATGAGAAGACGATTTTACAAATAGCAGCCATGGACCTGCTCAAGATCATAAACATCTGAATGGAAAATTTGCTGCCAGAAACCACCTGCTACCACATGTACAGCTACCAACTGCTCCTTCCCAAAGGAAACTGAAGCCTTGTATTTCAGGGAATCAATCCTGTTTCCAAAATAAAACACAGCTGGTAATAAACAAAACCCCAAACACCCATGAAGCACAAAGCCATTCAGTGATAAAAAGTGAGACTTCCAGCTCTCTACCTGACAGTGATCACCAAGGACAAATCCTTGCTTTGAGTAGGAAATAGACTGCAAAAGCAGCCAGAGAATCATTTTTACTAGGTGGTATCAGTTTTGGGCTGGACTAGACAGAATACCTAATCCTTCGCCTTCATCCACTCCAGTCAGGTCCTGGACTACTGCAAATACATTTTCAAGGAAGTCTAAAATGAGATCTGAGAGGTGGAATCAGAACTTCCTTACTCTAGTCGACTCCTCAGATGACAGGATGCAAATTCACTTCCACCCCGAAGATAGACCAGATGAGCACTGTTGTCAGACACAGGTACAACAGCAGGATTCAGATGGGCTGGGAAAAACAGAGGCCTGCCTAGGTAGGGAAGAAGGCTTTGCAAGAAGCCTTCATTTTCTTATTTTCAGATGTTGAACAGACTCAAAATCCGGTCACACTTCAACCCCTTCAAAACAAAGCAAGTTGAAAGGAGAAATTATTTGCTTGTTTTAGCAATTACGTTTTTTTCCAATCACAAGCCTTTCTAGCCAAAAGTTTTTCTCAGATTAAAACAAACAAATATGCCCAAAACATTAAAGCTCTAATCATATAGGTTTTAGATTTAAAAATACTGACTTCATAGAAATTCCATAGAAAAGACTGTATCTTCCTAAACCTCAAAATAATTGGGAAGACAAGACTAATGCATTTAGGCAAAATGTGTATTGCTGGCTCTAACTAAGCTGAATAATTAGCAGAGCTTCTAACCCCAGGCTGGCTGGAGGCCTGGCTTCCCCTAGCTCAGACACTAACTATAGTCACTCATTATTATTCACCACTGGCTCAGCACAGACAATACACACACTCTGTCAAAAAGCAAAGGAAGGTACTCTTCCTGCCTCAGTGGATTAATATTCTAAGGCCATCAGTCTCATCCTGACACTTGTACACGTGGCAATCAGCAGATGGATCACTGTCAAAGCACTGCATCCTTTTTACCTTTCTTATACTAAAGAGAACACAGCTATTTTTGGTGACTCTTATGAAAACAAAGCTGGTCAAAACATTTTGAATTCGAACTTTTTCAATCAAAATGAGAGAGGGGAAAAAAACACTCCATGGTAATCTCTCCTGGTTTTCAAATCACTCTACTTGTAAAGCAGCTTTGAAGAAGACAGTGTTCAAAGAATATTTGGAGCTAACAGAGCACAGCTTATGAGGAGCCAGCAGACCTTGAAGCATTCTAATTCTTGCTTGGTAAAGAGGTGCTGGTCTTAATGTGATTGCTGCCAAAGCAGAGACAGGAAGCCGTCTGCAGGGCTGCCACCAAGCACTCCAAACCCGCTATATCTAGTTACAAATGTATTTTAATTTGCTGGGATAAGATTAGGTCAATGGAAAGAAATTTTGCATTGACATAGGGTAGTGACTTTAATGTGCCAAGCCAGTGTCATGCTGTACAGCAGACTCATATCCAGTCAACAGCTACCTGCTGGGTCAGTCCCCCATGGTAGCTAGCAGTTGTAGTGACTTCATTTTATTGGCCACACCAGTACCAAGCCATGCTGCAAAAGAAAACTTCCTGCTTCTTGGCCCCTGATGAGGATGAGGTAAAGCCTTCAGCTGATACAGTACATAGGAATAAACAGACCTGTGTTTTTTTCCAGGCTGTTAAATCTGTAATAATGTGCACACCAGAATGAAAGCAGATGAGGAATTACCCCCAGGGAAGTGCTCTAAACATTACTGGAAGGAAACCTGCCTCAATTCCCACTGAATGGAGCTGGAGGAAGCTGAGATTCATCCTTGTACGCAAACACAGCAGCTAACTATGTTGCTACAATTTTCTCCAAAGCTTCCCCGGTTCTAACAATCAGATATGCCCTTTGTGGATGTAACTTTTGGATGCCCAGGCCACAGCTACAAACATCCATCAATATAGTGCTAGCAGAATGCAAACAACTTCCCGTTGCCCCTGAACATAAAGTCTCTTTTCTCCAGCTCTTTTTTCTGTCCTCTGGGAATCACTCATGTGTTGATAACAGTTACGCGAAATCAAACATGGTTGTAAACCCCACATATTCCTCAGTTTCTAAGGCATGACATCTAATGACTTTATTTCATTGAGAACAGTAGGGTAACTAAAAGGAAAGCATCCTGCAATTCAAAGAGATTTCTACTACTCTTTGGTCTACTACTCTTTCTACTACTCTCTAGGTATCTTTGTTAAGATACCCTGTATAAAGCAGAGTCCAGATCAAAGAAAAGGGAGAGACATAGGTCTGAATGAAGTCCACTGGAAAACCTGAAGTTTTTACTCTCTCACAAAACACTGGATGTACTCCATGGGCAGTTCATCCTTTCTCTCATCTCTTTTGTCCTATATGTGGCCTCTGGGTTTGAAAGACTCCTCAGCACCTCCTGTAAGTTTTATGCCACCGCACCTCAGCCAGCTTAGGCAGAACTGAGTTGAGTTTGGTGCCTCTCCTCCTAGCACAAGCATCATGGGTGCTGCCAGGCACTACTGAGAGGCTGGGGAGAGTGGATGTTATCCCCATTAGCGTCTTCTGAGTACTGGAGAGGAGTCTGTCCTCTGGAACCTCTGGGCCGCTGACTGAAGCAGGCAGCCACATCAGTGTGACATAGCACCAGTCTGAATTTGCCAATTTAAAAGGTAAAAAGAGGCACAGCTCAGCCCTGTCCCTCTCCACAGGTGCAATGAGCTCCCAAAGGGGATATGGGCAGTAGTTGGGCAGGTACACACTGGATTCCCTATTTCTACCCTCTTTGAGGCCTCTGCCCCTTGCACACCTCTGCAGGGGAAATACAGGTGGTGCTGCCTGAGCCCAGCTGCAGCTAAGTGAGACAGGGCAGCCATTGGCAGAGTCACCAACCCAGAACAGAGTTGAATTTAAGGCCTAAGTGTTTTAAAAGATGAGGTCAAAAATGTGACATGTACATTCAAATTGTGATTTCAGGTTTACATTTGTGTATACACGCTCTGGACAGCATACACATACAAGCCTCTGGACTGCCAAGTACTGCACAGAGGCAAAGGGGGATGGGCTGAGTGCTACTGGCCAGGCTCCATCCCTGGGGCCTCAAGCCCCAGCTCTGACGTAGAGTTCCATTGTGAACGAGTGATCTTGGGGGAAATGCTCACATCCGGGCAAACATCCCTTTTGAAAAACCAAACCAATAACTAAATAAGCCCTTGCCCTTCTGAACAGGCTGAAGCACACAAAAAGTTAGAGCCCCAACTGCCAGTGTGGCAGATCAATCACTTATTGATCATCGTGCCCAATGAAAGGGTAGGTACTCTCTCAACGTCCCTGCACTGAGTGCGCACAGAGGACAAGCCTGTTTTCCATCTGAGGGTAACAAAAAATCCTCCAACTCTCTGAGCTGAGCCAAGCATACCAGAAATCAGGGTGGCAAACGACAGCATTATGCATCAGAACATGAATTATGTAAAATTATGCATGCAAACAAACAGGGGAGGCGGACACCCAACTTCTCCCAGTTGTGGCAGACTATAGCTCTTCAGCATGCGCCTGGAAACTCTTTAAAATCCCCAAAGGAAGGAATATGCAAGGCCAGGACTATTTGTCCCCCCTGCCATCCTTTTTATGCAAATTTTTCACAGCAAGGATAGCCAGAAATGAGCATACAATATAGACTACTGGTTGGATTTTCTGCTTGCTGACTTTAGTTTCACAACCTCATGGCTCCGTTTGCTCTGGTGGTGTCAGTCCTGGTTTGTGAGGGAGGGAAAAATCAGGTCCCCAGTGTGCAACTCAGGCACAACACTAAGTGTTTTCCTGTAAAGTGGTTCAGTCATACTTCAGAAAATAACAAGAGCCAAGAGTGATTTTATAAGCTTAGAGGAAAATGTCTCAAGCCAGACACAATGGTGTGGGTTGCGAAAGGCCCAAAACACCATCTATACCCTTTGCCCTTAGGCTTGATGTAGCAATCTCTAACTGCTGACATCTGTTAACTTTAGCAGACTTTCTAAATCTGTTTTTAAAACAGATAAAAATGAGCAAATGAGGAAACTGTCCTGACAAGAAACCCTGATTTCCATGCCCATCAAATACGAAACCCTTTCCGATCTTCTCCAATAGCTGCAAGCATCCTTCTGAAAGTTTCTGGGACCCCTGTTGGCTGGCTGCACAGCAAGTCACAGAAGCCTGTCTCGCTCCTTGCAGAAGACCAAGATTAGATTTGTCAAATGGGTATAAGAAGTTAACAGGGCCGATAAGGTTAGACATGCCAAGCAATTCAGCAAACAACTCTGGAAAGAACAATTAGATCTAGGCTAATCAAGTATGATAAATGCTGACTTTAACCCAATTACTTAGAATGATTTTAGATGTCTGGGAGAACCGAGCTGAGCATCACAGTGTTGCAATCAATGAATGTGCGCGAAACTGGGCAGGCTCCCTTCCCCACTCCACCTCCTGAAGAAACAGAAATTAGAGTTGAATAGTCTGTGGGAAGAAAAGGTCTCTGAGTTTTTCTAAATCTGAAAACTTTGTCCTGCTTCTAGACAGGTTCAGCAGCAGGGAAATCAAGATCAGTTCCTAATTTTTTTTTTTTTTTTTAATTTCGGAAAATAAACTTTTCTGACTTTTGTGGTATTATGCAAGTCAGAAATCAATAGAGATGTATGCTTAGTCTCCACTCTGACTGAAGAAAGCCTTTTCCCCCTACAAATGTCATCGACTGGAATAGTCAAAAGAAAATATTTGTCTTAGAGAAATGCTCCATTTCTTTTTCTCTAACCTACAATCCAAACACCCTAAGGTCATTTTCTACTCCAGCTGGTGCCTCCCCACTTTCTGTGGCTCTGCACCATCACTCTGTAAGATGTCTGTGGCTCACTTAAGTCGTAGAGGCTTAATGCAAAGATCAAGGGGGGTTTGAAACCAAGATCATTTTCATCACATTTATAAAACTCTAGATGGGAAAAATATCTGGCCTCTTAGCTGCCCACCACCACATGACCTTTAATGATAGCAAAGACAACAACTGTAGGTTAGGCCAGAGAGCTTCTCAGTCAAGTTGGCTTTGATGTATATGGCTTCAGTAATAAACTCACTTGCTGTTCATGTTTTCATGCTGAGCCTTTATTCAGAAGGAATACTGTCTGTTTTTTTCCAAAGCATCTTTCATTTATGTAATGAAACATATCAACCTATTTTTTTCATCTAATTTAATCTGTGGTCCTGGCTTGTTCTAGCACCCAAATATTTATTCAATATTTTGTTAAAGAGCATAGATACATTCATGCGTGCTTCACCAAACTATTTTGGACAGAGAAGTTTTTGGGGAAATTGCTTCAAGAGATTTAAAAGAAATTAACGCTATTTCATTATTAGGATTTGTAAAACATGAATACAGCTCCCAGACATTTTTCCTTTTCCAAAAAACTCTGTACATTAGGAAAAGCCTTGCAGCTACCACAAACTAGCAAACTCCAGACCCAAGGATTATTTTGTAGAAGAGAGTATGAAAATATTTGTATTGCATACATTCAGAGCTACAGTATTCTTGAATTATGCTGGATGCCTAAAACAGACCTGAATGTAAATTGGATGCACCAGCATGGTATGTGTTGAAATTAAATACAAAATATATGAAAGAGAATTTTGTTTCAAGACTGTGCACTCCCTCACTCCCTCTCTTTGAAATGCTTTTATGAGCCAGGGAAACTCCAGACAGTATAGATAGCATCTAAACAGAGCTCAGAGGCATCTCTCTGCCCAGAAATCCATGCATTTCCACTCATGCTAGACTCTGCGGGGTGCAACTAGGCTCCACATGCTTGGTCCCTGTGTACCCAGGGTAGTGCCTGACAGCAGCCCCACTAACGAGCCTCTTGGAGGCAGTTTTTTATTAGTAGCAGCACAGCTCTGTGTTTTTAAGTCCCAATGACTTCCAGGCTAAGCTAGCATGCAAGTAGTAGCAAGCAAAATTCCTCCAAGACAGCTGTGGTAGATCCTAAGCAAGCATTACGCTCCTTAGCGTGTGCAGATACACAGACTCAATTCAGGACCACCAACACAAGATAAGCAAAACTTAAGAACCTAATGACCTGCATTTTTTCCTAAAGGGTTTGTTTAAAGAATTTTGGATTGCAAGCATGTAGAGGAAGGAGAACTTTGGATGGATCACACTAGCTGATTTGGAAGGCTTTATATTTCAGTCATGATCAGAAATTTACCTACTACAGAATGATAGAATATACTGAGTTGGAAGGGACATGGATCAGAGGCCAACTCCTGGGCACCACCCAGGCAAAACTGGTAGACTAGGAAAAGAAATAAGTGTGAAACAGAACTAGCTAGAAGAATTATCTAAGAATAAACTACTTAGATGCACAAATAATGTATTATCTCTAGGAAAAAGGGTGGGGGTTAAAAATGGTGTGGGAAAGAACCCATGTGAAGTGATGAGTCAGCAAATAATCAGTTAATACATCTAGCTTTAGCTGTGAGGCACTGGACTTCTGGAAATCGTACTTGGAGCAGAGCCTAATACTCTGCAGCTGCTCCTTTCCACCGTAAACTCAGGGGCACCAACTTTGACCAAAAAGGCTGGGCAGACACAGGATAGTCCTATGAAAGTCCTAGAAAGATTCCTATGAGAAAAAAGCCAAATGAGGCACACAGCTACTCCTTCATTTCTCAGTTCACCAGATGACATGAACACTGCTAGCACTTTCTGTGAACCAGTGCAGCACCACAATTATGTCTGTTCTTTAAACAAAGCTCTGCTGGGCTTGGGTGATTAGATGTTTAGAGCTAAGAAGCAGGTGGACGAATTTTATTTGGCAAGGACTCAGATCTGGCAGTACCTCGAGGGACAACAAACCCAAGCAATGTGCAAGGGTTTAATGACACTCAGCCCAAGGCAAATTATGAAGACCATAGAATGGTGTGAATTGGGAAGCCCACATGAGGCAGCAGATGTGTGAGGGGCTCTCCTGCTAGGTCAGAGGCAGGCACCAGCAGGTCCTGAGAGGAGGGATGAGGGCAGTGAAAGCTGTGCTGGCTGACTCTGCCCCAGCCATCAGGATCACAAACCCAGCCTGCCACATGTCCAGCTGGCACTGGCTGAGAGTAAAGTACCACCAATCTAAGCTGTCAAAAGCAGTTTCTTTAATGGTACAAAAATCATTTCTGGGCAGCTTAGCTCAAAACATCAAATAAAGCTGATATTCACCAAAGTGTTAAATTCATCCATGTAGCCAGAAGAAGGAATAAAGACAACAGTCTCCAAAGAAATTAAGCTGCCTTTAACCCTGCTTTTTGTCAATTACAGAATTTGATGGCTCACTCAGCAAAGGGCTAAATACCTATCCTGCCCTAGCCCTAAATTCCCACAAGGTATAACATTTGTTTGGCCCCTGATTTCAGCCTTTGCTAACAGCTGTTCCTGCTACATGGATTGCATCCAGAGGAGAAAAGTATTTTGGGGAGGAAGTACTCAAATCCAGAACAGTGGTTTTGAAGCTGTTTGGCCCTCTCCAATCTGCAACTTGTTTTTGTTGAACTGTTCAAGGGCACTGAAGAAGATACTGACAGGAAAGTAAAGAGAACTATGTTTATGAGAATTCCCTGTAAGCACCAGCCCCTGAAAAAAAGACTGGGATAATGCCACTTACAGGAAAGTAGAGATGAATGCCTTTGGTATATTCCCTTCCCTAAGGATTAGAATAATTTTTTCTCATTCCACATGAAGAATTATAGTGGGCTTTAATTCCCTTTAAAGGAGTAGGGAGTACTTCGTAAAGGATGGACATGGAAACTCTGCAGACAAGACTGGTGTTGGGTTAACATTTACTTTAACTCTAATTTTCTGGTGACACATACAAGTGTTTGAAAATAATAAAGGTTGTCAAAATATTTTCCATAATAAACTCCTACGCACAGCACATTTACAAGACCAGCACAGTCTCCTACCCAGCTGGTGCACTAGATGCTACCAGGATATTATCTGATTACTAAGATGCCATTGCAGCTTGTGTGGGAGCCTGCCTTCTCACTATGGGCTGAAGCATTCCACCTCCTCGTCCTTAGGTTTTTGATTCTTAGCATGCACAGTGTTCTGCATTCTCACAAGTGGTGGCATTTGGGAAGCAGAGGATTTTTCATGTAAGGGTAAATACTGATCCCAAAGGTATCAACTATCCCAAAACAAAGGCAGAGGAAAGCTCCATATCCCTGTAATACAGGCTCATGTAATGCCTCTGGGCAGGCTGGGGAGAACAGCAGCAAGTCACAACTTCCCCACTTTTACCACTGACATGGTTACACATACAGGTTGCAAGGATATGGGGGATTTCCACTTTTGCTAAATAGCAGCAGCAAGACAGAAAAAATGAATTTAAGATGAATTCTCAATTTGAGAATGGCAGATTCATTCTCACCAGGAAAGCTACACCTCCTGTCTCTGGTTTGGGATATAAGCTCTGCAACAAAGATCCTGAGGCTTTTTATTTCAGACCTTCATTTAATGCCCTAGTAAAGCTTCTTCCCTGCTCCCCGCCTCCCCCCCCCCTTTGTATTATTAATTGGAGATATAAAAAGAGAAGCAAACAAAAAAGTCCTCAAAAACCCATAACAGGGTGAGGCGCCCATGCTCTCTGCCATAATAACATTCGCTAATTAAAACACAAAGCAGCCAGGGCTACAGGATTAATGGACATGGTTTCCTCTTTTCAAGTCTTGCCCGCTGACAGATCGCCTCATTCCTTCCTTGCTCTTGAACCTCTCAGAAAAAAAAAAATAATCCAGTTTGCTTATCTTACAGTGTGGGGTTGCCATGGAAACCGCATCCCCCTGTGAGATGCTCTGTCATAACATTTCAGCACTGTATGGAAGGCTTAAAGACACAGCATCCTCTGCTCTGAGGGCTCCTGAGCTAGCCGGAGTCTCTGCAGATGAGCAGCTGTCAAACCCAGTGGAAGTCTAAAGTTGGGAGGAAGAGATAAAGAAGTAACAGTAGAAATATTCAGTTGCTCAGTTCTTTGCAAAAATCCTCTTATTGCACTGGTAATTAATATTGACCAACAAATACTTCAGTTTGGTGTAAGACACATTTTGCTCTTCGGAAAATCTGTCTCCCAACAGCCTGTTGAAAGAAAGAGTGCTGGCACCAAAACATAACCCCATCATTCTACCCTCGGGTAGCACAAAGCCCCTCTTTAGTCAGGGTTTTATGTCAGATTAGTCTTTGAGCCCTATTTTCTCAGTCCTTTTGTAAAAAAGGAGGGGAAAAGTAGCAAGCACAATAATTGCCCATAATGGGAACTGGCCTCCTATAGCCTGCTCCTTAATTACAGGGATGGCTTCCAGGCTCTAATCACTAGGGGTCCAGATGGAAGTTCTCCAAGGTCTTTGAGGGACAGAATGTGTCAGTTATTAATTAAACATATGAGGCAATTAGCCTCAAAACTTCGTAGTAAATCACTACAGCTGTGTTACTTTCACTTTTTCCTTTGGTGAGTGCAAGTCAAATGCACAGTGTATTTCCCAGGGGGGTCTCAAGAACTGCAGCCAAAAAGCATTCCCAAACAAGACCTTTGTTGTTTGGTAGGAAAAAAAGTATCTGCAGAAAGCTTGTTTTCAGAAGTCAGCTACTTCACAGTCACATCCCCTCATGAGAGACGATGGATTCTGTGTATGATAGCTATTCACCACTCAAGCTTCCTGGTGTGGAAAGCAGCTGAACTCTCTCTGTCATCCCAAAACAGCAGCCTAAAGTTGTTCTGGTACAGCAGCAGGAGGAAACCATTCCTGCGATTGACGGGGCCAATATTCCAGCATCAGCTATCATCTGTGATTGATTGTTTTGGAGCTTGTCAAGATTTCTATCTTGGTAGACTCCAGCACATGTAGGACTCTATTGCTCGTTGGTAAAACATTTGAGAATGAGATGCTGTGTTGCAATTCTTTGTCTATCTCCAAGTTCAGAAACTAGGCCAAAACCACAACAGTTGTTAAAACCCAGTCAGTGATTTATTCGAGTATTTGTATTCACAGAAAAAAACTCAGTCACATCCAGGCAGCCTGACGTCAATGCATTGTTAGTCTGCATTTTACTCTGTGGTTCAGTGCCACAGCTAGAGATTCTATCATTTACAAAACCCTCAGTTAGTTTCCCTACACTTTTCTCACATGTAGCTGACAAATGATGCGATAAGTCATAATTGACAATTGTAAGAACTGGGTGGTGACCTCAGCCCTGTTTTACTCTAACATACAAAGCCTGTGTTCCCTAACAATAGAAATTAATATGCTAAAGGTTTATGCCAGAAAAGATTAAAAAAAAAATAGGAAATTGAAAAAGCAAACCTCAGCCCAAGAAACTAAGTCATGTGCCATCATCTCCTTCTAGAAAGGGGCAAGTAGGAACTTTCGGCAAGCACCAGTTTTAAGCTGGACTTCTAAATCGGGTGTAGGAAGTCAAACAGGCCTGCCCAGAGCAGTCAGAATGTTACAGCAGAGGCAGTATTTTCATTTTCCCTAGCCAAAAATAATTTAATACGAAACTCAAAAAATGGAAGTAAATTTGCCACACTAGTACATCTAAACCTTTAGGGTCTTTGACATTCATGAAAGCAGGGAAATTTTTCTGTATATAAAGGGTTACCCAAGAGTAACCTGATTAAAAAACAAGCCTCAAAATCAACCCAAACATCAAAAGAATAATCTCTAATTAAATATGCTGGGGATTTTGTCAGCCTATTACCAAGGTCTTCATGATCTTTTCTGATTTCCCAGGGCTCAGGAAGGAATAGAGACATTAAACATTCTGTGTGTATTTGGAAGAACAGAAATGAGGAAGAACTGACAAAAAATTGCTTCAAATTCCTCTTAAGATCCTACACCTTGTACTTATAAAAAGGTGGAACTCCAACTTGGTTAACTCAGAACATATTGTCACTGCCAAACAAGCCCCAAGAACACTGTGGCCAAGGAGCTTTTGTTTTCTGGAGGTGACTGGCAAGGTGCTATACCACTTTGTGATGCAGAGGTAGACTGCTTTTCTCCTTCAGACCTTTTTTTTTTTTGTGGTAATGGTTCTGGACCTCTCTGCCTAATTGCACCCACTTCATCTGTGAAGAGAGATTTATAATGGAACATAATTTTGACGGACTAACTTTGATGCTGGTACATGGCCCAGGCAGAAGTGACAGCAAAAAATGTATATTAACTGTTGGTCTTGCCAGAGAATAAGAAAGTAGCTTATTAAAAAGGCAATCAAACTCCCAAATTAGTGCTGATTTTCACCCTGTGCCACTTTACTGCTGTTGATGATGGGAAGTAGCAGCAAATATGAAGCAAAAAGCCACCAGGAAACAAGCTGTCAAATTTTATTATTGAATAGGGTGACCAAAGTCTTTGTTCAAGTACAAATCTCAAAGGCAGTGTGAACTGAAGACAGACCACAAAAGTATACGGAGCAATAATACGCTGATCAGGGTCCTTACCAAAAGGTTCTCGGGGAACTTCTAGTCCAGCGTGTCCAATTCAGAAGGTTGGGAGAGCACAAGTCTTCTCCCTTCCTCCCTGCTACTTAAGAATTCTCCTACAAGTTGTGTCCAAGCCAAGGATGAATGCTTTTGGGAGCCACAGCAGCATTTTACCAGCACTACTGTCTCTGGGAAGGCACACAGCTATAGCACAAGCAGCACTTCCTAACCCACAAGGCAGGGCTACTCCCCAGCTCTTGTGTCACCTCCCAGAGTCATAAGAGCACTTCTGGCAATTCAGAACCACCAATGGGGACTGTTCTAGCCCCAGCCAGAGCTTAACTTGAGACTTTTAGGTACGTTGTTTAACCCATTGAGACTCCAGTACTAACTGTAATGGCAGCCATCATGCTTACACTTGCGAAAACATGTAGGTAGGAGGACAGACCTCCATCTAGACTTTCCCTGCCACAAGTCTCTTGCAACAGAGTGCAAGTGAACAGGACATTCACTAGGAACAAGTTGTGAACTGTGGGGCTTAAAATATTGCCAGTGCTGTGTTCCACTACCACTGTGATATCACTAACAGATGTAAACCACTACAAGCAATAGAATAGAAATGAATCTGGAAAAAACAAGATAAACTTCCTAGTATCCAACAGAAGAAAGGAGGATTCTTTAGGATCTGTCATCTGAGAAACACACAAAAGCACAAGCCAGACTGAAATATATACAACATGATGTACTTAATAGAAAACAAGGCTAGAAACTCTGCTCTAGAAAGGCCATGACGCGTTGTAACCAGAAAGTTCACAGTGATTACGTTTAGCTTCACATCGAGGGATCCTGACTCCCCAGATCACGAAGAGTTTTCTGTTCCCTATGCTTTCCTATTAATGCAATTAGTTAAAAAAAAATTTCCTTTCTCTTTTTATGCCTTATGGGTAAGAGGCAACTTCTCTGATGGAAGTGTCTTGTAGGACTCAAGTGGCCATTTACACAAAATAATTTCTCCTGAAGTTTTCTTTCAAAAGCAGGTTAATGCCTTCCTCAGTTCTCACTGAAATCAGCTGTATTTCTTCTACCAAGTTGCAAGCTAGAGCCATCTTAACTGAAATGATGTGTATATACGTAAAGTTTGTCCATAGTTTTCCCAGATCCTCTCAGGATTAATCCAACCAAATAAAGATTGTTATCATAGATCATTGAAGACCCACAAAAAATGAGACAAATCTCCTTGCAACATATCTAAGAGTTTAAAAATAAAATGTTTCTTCTTATTCTTTTATTTTCTGCTGTTTGATACTATGCTTCCCATAAGGATTAGTTGTTGACCTCAGTGATAAATCTCTCCATATAATCTCTCTTAAAAGTACCATTTAGCAAGAGTCATTACCTCTGTTCACACTATGCATGGCCATTCTTACAGCTGAGTAGAACCAGTTTACGGTGAACACTCGATTATCCCAACATCTCCAACTGCTACTGAAAGGGAGCATGGCAGTTGGAGGCGTCAAGGGAGAGGCTTGTCCTTAGATCAACTCCGATACAGGAACGCCTCGGTCACATCATATAGTCCTGAGCAAGACCAGGCTGACAGCCTAGGCCTGACAGCTCTGTGACATCCCTTCTGTTCACTTGCTAACAGAGAATAGAAAAGCTTTTTGTGGTAGCTGGCACAAGCCGTCATAGTAACTTGAGATAAGCTCATGTTTCACTTACTTTGCTAGTGTTTGGTTTAATGGAGTACTTCAATAAATTTTCAAGGTATACCCCACTCACCAGGGAATGCGCAAATTAGACAGGGACAGATACCCTTAAGGATTCAAAGACCTACCTGGTAGTTTGGCTGAAGAGTAACTGTGACTCACCACTCTGAAAACTGGTGGGTCAGTCCAAGGTACAGCATGAGGGGACTACTAGACATATATTTGGAATTATGGCTTCAAAATTGTTAATATGCACTGAGTAAACAGTACCATGGGGGACAGATGGGAGGGTTGCATTAAACAGGGCAGATGAAGCCAAGACCTGAGGGAGGTGAGGGAACAAATACATGGTTGTATCATGTACCGCAGGCACTGCACAGGGCTAACACTGGGGAAAGGGAGCAGGCAGGAACTACAGCTCACTAGTCCCTCCAACAGAATCTGCTCCCAGCCTGCAAAAGCGTGCTTTTCATAAATCAGCTAACAGCTCCTTAATGTACAACTTCACCATCAACACCACAACATGGGGGGCGATGCATCCAATCAAGGAGGGCTCCAAGTGCTGCGCCAGCAGAAGTAGCCTAGTAAATTACAAAACTCTCCTCTGTACCATTACAGAAGAAGAACAGCTGGAGACAAGATTCTGCAATATGAATGGCTCACAAAGGAAGTGAACACCATATAGTAATCTATATAACAAAGCACATTTAATGTATGTATATATAGCTGTGGTGTCTGATAACATGAGAGCCCATTAAAGGACCAAAGGGTGCCAAAAATACACTTCAAGTGAAAAAACAAAACATAACCACAACAAAACCAACAAGAAGTGACACATCTAATGGAGAAGCAGTAAAACAATAAATTCCTGTGCACAAAAGGCAATAAACCATACAAAGGGGCTTCAAGACCACAAGCTCTACTGCTGGACATTCGCATGTCAGCAGGGCCAAATAAAATACACCACGGCTAGGTCCGAGTAAGGTGATATTGCATCGCTTTGTGGAAACGCAAAATTGAAGCAGTGTGGCCACACCATTCTACACGTCCAAGGCTCTGTTTACTGGATGCCCTGATGTAGTTATATATTACTTCCAGTTCCAGAAGCACTTTTCTAAACACTGTCTCTGGCATCTCTTTAGTGCAGTGTAGGCAGATACTTTTAAATAGCTTTTTTATGTCTTTCTATCTCTCTTCCTCTCATTCTGCAAGTCTGTTTCTCTCTTTGGAAAAAGGAGAGCAACATCAGTTAAGCCATCCAGCAAATGGAAGTGGTTACGGTTCCTGCTAAAAGGGACACTACAGCCATGAAGCTACCACAACAGTTAGTGATCTGAAGTCTAATGGAGCAGGAAGCAGCAAACTATGCAATAAGTTTAAGAGAATATTCACACTAAGCACACCGAACACACATTAGGCTAGAAGAAGCTGTGGCCATACCGAATTCAAGGTCCCCAAGATGACTTTTACATGTGCCTGAAAGAATCTGCTTCATTCAACACTTTTTAAGCCTGATTGAATCACACAGTCTCAGTGGTTCTCACATAGGAGGCATGCAAGTTCATCAGCTATGAGCACTCTCTTCAATGGTATACCCTTGCCCTTTAAGCTTGGTTTAGGTATCACACTCAAAAGCTATAGAGCTTCATTAAGCTATCCAGGAATACAGGTCTGATTGAGCCAGACAACACCTATACAGCAGCACCACCACTAAGGGCAGGATCACATTTTGGTTTTCATGCTGGGCTGGTGATGGGAGGTGGTAACCCAGACCAGAAATCGGGAACAGTCAAGAGCAATGCTGGCTCTGGCAAAGACCTCCTTATCTATGCAACTCTGCTTTGGCAACTCCCATGGCAGCCCATGGTACCTCTGTGTCTCAGCTTCCTCACCCACATAAGACGGGGAGCACACATCATTTCTGTATCTCTCTGGAGTCCTGCATTACCTGTGGTTTGCTTACTGCTACAAACAGACCAAACAGTAGATTTCCTCAGGTAAGCACATCAACTGACAAGTTCTAGTCCCAGCTTGAATGATATATGAAAAGTTAACATCTTTGAGCCTCCTCTATACCCACCAGCAAAATCCACCCACCCCTGTAATTTGCTTTGAAATAAGGGAAAAAGCACTAATTGTTCAGAATTATTTGCTGGCTGAACACCTAAGAGGATGCATTCTCTGCAGACATGAACTTGCTCTGTCCCAGGGCTTGGGAAAGTACCAGTTTCACGGGTGCATATCAGTATCTTTCATTGAAGCATGCACGACATGAACTTGTTTGAATAAACTTCAAACCAGCACAAATATATCAATGTGAAATGCACAAGACCCATCTGAGCAAGTTACTTCCAGATGATTTTCCCATGAACATCTAACAAAACTGGAGTTTACATTAAATGTACACTGAGGATTTTCTCCTTTTTTGGGGGCAATCAACATCTGAGCTCCTCTGCCCCAGGAGGTACTGGCACAATCCACTCTGATTAGACTCAGAAGGGGGAGCAAACATACAATTACTCTGATAACAATCTTATCTGAGGACAGAAATGAGATTAGTGGCCTAACTGCAGTGATTCTTCCCCAGATACACTGTTAAAAGGACTAACTCAGCATGGGATAGAGAAGGAATTTCCCTGTGGAGCCTGTTGGCAAGTAAAGTGAGGTGCAATTCTTCCCCTACTGGTCCTTTTCCAGCAGAGAGAATTATCTGTTAGGACCAAGTGTCCATGAGCAGCACAGGTTCCAGGTTGGATGTCTTCCTGATAATGGAGCAGCTGGGCAATTTCTTCCTTCTAGTTTTCTACTGTTACAGAGAATCTTATAAGCAAAAAGCAGTGAGAAAGACGGGACCCTTCCCTGTCAATAGGGAACATCTCCATCCTGCTGGCCTTCCTATTATTTTATTTTTGCAAGTCTACTTTCAAAATTCTCAGATGGCAGAGCACACATTAGCTTTCCATGAACTTGATGACCAATGTTATTGTGAAAGCCTCCTTAAACAGTTTTGATTTTACTTCTCTAACTTGATCCCATTATTTTTAGTTATTCCCTTTACAACATCCAAACTAAGTCCTCTCCCCTGAGTGTTTACAGCCTTCAGATGTCTGGAATGATGTCCAGTACCAAACAGGGCAATATAAAGGGATATTAACAGAACTTCTCCATGATAAGGATCCCAAATAAGTCTGCACATTAATCTCACAAAGACAGGATAATTAATATAGTAACAGGACAGAAGCCAAACTGCTCAGAAGGTTGCATACACCATGCCAATACCATGCCAACACCAACAGGTTTACACAAGGGTCTTAAGTATTCCCTGCAATGGACACATCAGACCAGTCTTGAGATACCACCTTTGTTCCTGATAAATTCAGCTGCTGTAAACGCTGCTCTGCTGCTGGAGAAATGTGTGGGTGTAGAGAGAGGGAGCATCTTCAGCAACTGAGCTACAAATTTTGTATCTCCAATACCGTTTCATGAACTCTTTTCCTTACCCAATTGCAGGAAAAGGACAAAGAACTAAAAAAAAAACCACAGATTCACCAGAAATGCTATGCCCAAAAGGAATAACAGCTTCAACAGTCTGGGTAAATCAAGCTGATGGCAATTTGAAAACTGATAGAAGTGCTAGCAAAAAGGCAGAGGGGTAAATTTTCTTCCTGTAGTATGTGACAGCATCGTGCTTCAGTATTTGCAGTTTTCTTTACACATCTATTTAGACTAAGATGAATAACCTTATAAAAATACATAATTAAGCAGCAGAAAAAATGGGCCAACTGCTATACTTCTGCTTTGCTGATCTGAATCCGCAGCATTTATTTAGTTATAATCCTTCATACAGGAAGTTTATTTATATAGACAGGGATTTCTGTAATTCTGCAGGATTAGTCAATCTACAGCATTCTCAGTGCATGAATTTTAGCAACAGAATTACACTGCCTGGATATTCAATGCCTAGAGTAAATATTTGGGCTGATGAAGGTTAAACAGATTAGTCAGGATGAAGCCAGGGTTCTCTGCTTATTTACACAGAAGCTTATTAAATATTGCTGCTACTCATTTAGGAAACCTAGTTTAAAAGAAAAACCCACAAAAGCAACAAACAAAACATACTTACCCAACCTGACGTGAGACAGCACCAAGATTTCTATCATCTTCAGCCTGGGTATGCATGTGACAAAGCCACACACTGAATCACAAATCTCACACTCCTTGGCCTCCTTATGGGAAACATGCAGAGGAAACAACAGCTTCAGCACAAGCTTGCTGCTCGAGTTTCAGCTGCACCAGGGAAATGGGATAAACAACACCCCTCCCAGTTCTATTCAAAAACAAGAGGGAAATAATTGGTGTGAAAATCATTTGCAGTTCAGTTACACTTTTGAGATGTGAAGAGGCAGTTATGCACAAGGCTGTCTGGGACCTGATCAAGTCTGCAAGTCCTACACTGGAGAGGATTTCCAAACGTACTCAGCAAAGCCACACATCAGCTTTCATCAAAATCAGCAATAAATTCCCCTCCATTACACCCAGAGCGGTGTTAAACTAGGTCCTATTCCTAAGCCCACCTGCTGTATCCTCCAAGCTTGCAGTGACATTTTTCTGTGGCAAGTCAAGTGCCTGATTCAAAGCCCCTCCACTGCCAATTGGTTTTGGATCAGTTGGTGAAGGACCAGTAGAGCCAGAAAGCAAAACTTTTATTTCACTCTTTGATACACATAGATTAAGTTTGAAAGCAAAAGGACAAGCCAGGTATGCCAACAGGTACAGAGCTAACGCAAGCTAAAAGGTTGAGGAGTAGCAGGCAAGCATTGGCTCACATTTCTGTCCATTTGTTAAGTTTCAATTTCTGAAAAATTTTATTTAAAGGAACAGACATTAAACAGTTTTCTATTAAAGCATCAGGAAAAAAACACTTGTCTGCAGAAAACTACTCCCACTTGCTGGCCTGCCAGCCTTCACTACTGTGCACCATCCAGCCCCACTGAGGTTGTGTTTTGTTTACCATGCTCAAGAAAATTTGCATGCACATTTTAGACACTTTGGAAGAAGAAAAACTGCCTCCCGTCCAATCCACGTTTACTCTGAACAGATGTAACATTCCTAAGAAGCTCTCAGCTGACTGCCTTTGAAGTCTGAAGAAAAAGGGGGGGTGGGGGGGAGGAGAAAAAAACCCCTCGACCTTGAAAGCTACATTTCTTCCCTTAAAAGAAGTAGTCTCCAGGGAACTCTTGTGCAAAATAAAAAGAAAATTCTCTAGATCCTTATCTCATCCTATTTTTGAGAGGCTTTTCTTTTGTTTCTTTGCCTTTGTCATATTTTGGATTAAAGGACTTTCACAGACACGGCACACGTGCCCGTGGACCATTCACCATACCGAATTTGTCCCCTCCATTCCAGGCCAGGGCAACTCCTCACATTTCAGCTTTTCCTTTTCAGGAAAAACACAGCCCAGCCTCAGAACCAAGCACAAAAAGGAAGATTTTACGACAGGCAGCTTGCAAAGAGGAGTTCTGCAAAGGTAAAGCATTGACCCAAAGTGAATTCCCACCCACAAGCACTCCCACAGCACATCCCAGTCCCGCCTTGTGATGGGTCAGGGTCTGGACAGCACTCGCACAGAACATAGACTTTCACACAGACAGCCCAGGGATCCATGCTGTAACCTCTCACATGGCCACAGCTGAAAATACCATTATTTCATCAGACACAGCTTGCACTTACCCCAAAATTGTCAGTGGGGACTAAGTTAATTTTAACATGGCAAAAACGGGGCTGCTTTTCCTGTTTTGCTTCTCTCTTCTGCCATGTCCTCGGCGTTCCTCTCCTCCTCTCTCAAGCTCAGCTCCTCCTCTGTTTGCCTGCCCTATTAACCTTCTCCATATCCCACCCACCCAAATTTGCACAGTATGAGGCATCCAGGGCCTTTTGTTCAGGTCCTTAAACAAAAGTATGGCTACCGCATTTCCTGGCAAGAGGTGCCTTATACCCAGCCATCACTTAGTGCAGCTCTAATAGACTCATTTCTCCCAAACACAAAATCAGGCCGCACCAGACAGGCGAATTCAAGGACACGTCCTTTCCCGAATTCCACAGAGCAAGATAAGCCTGTGAGCCTTGTGCTTACTTTATCTTAACTGAGAGGCTTCCCCCATTTTCCCACTCAGTAAAAACCTAATTATTTACCACTGAGGCACAGAATAGGTTAAAGTTTCCTTTCTCTTGTCTCAGTTCCCTTTGCAGATTAGGGAAAAACAATGAAGTCTCCGCATTTTGTGATATTGCTAATGCTTCCTGTGGGGATAGCAGAGCTGGCTGAAAAGAGGATTATGATTACAGTTTAAAAAGAGTGTGCACTGTACTGCCGCAAGAGGCACAGGCTTATCAGAAAAGAAACTGAGCTGCCCCCAAACTATGCACGTGGGACTCCTGCCTGCCTTCAGTTCTGGCTGATGGCTCTGCCTCAGATCACACACCAGCTTATCAGGAGTGATAAAGCAGCAGCTGAGCTTGGAGGGGCTGGTGGGGATAAATGAGTAACACAGTGCAAGCAGCTTGCATACAGTTCACCATCAGAACACACAGTAGTGTTTACAGATCATCCCACTACATTCATCTGCAATAAAACACCGGGTTGGCCAGGGCACAGCAGAGTGCAGGGGCTGTGCATTCCTGGCCACACTTGGAGAATTTGAAAGAAAAAGAGCTGGTGGAGCTGTAGTAGCTGTGGTGATGTTGGCTGGCCTTCTCCAGGCAAGGCTGCAAATCCTTTAAAAAACACAGCATCATCAGTGAGATCTGCTCCAAGCAGAGTCTTTGAGGTGCAGCTTCAAGTGCCAGTGAAGGGCCTCTGTCAGTCTCACTGCTGAGCACAGAGTGGACTCAGTTGAAGAAATAAAAAATTACCACTGTGCATTCATAAGACACATTTCTATCATTCCAGGCTCTCTAAGGTACCATGAGCAAGACAGCAGTTTACTCACACCCATACACCTCTACCACCACAATCTTTTTTTATAAAACCAAGGCTTTAGCCAAAACAGTGATCAAAATTCTTTGACTTTAAGGAGTGCTCAACCTATGTGGCAGGACGTACCTACTGGTTAGTGCCCAGATCAATATGGCACTTTCTTCCCCTTACACAGTCCAGCCAGCATGAAAACCTGAGTCCTCTTTGTAGGCACATCCTGACGACGCGTGAGAGGGTTTTGTTGTTGCCACTGGTTTGATTGTGTTTTTTGTTTTGTACGGTTGTTGTTTGTTTCTTTTTTAAAACTCTATGCTTGTGTTTGCTCTTCTCCAAGTAATCTGTACAACTGACGCAAGCTGAAGTTATCAGATATTCCCCCTCACCCCTAATTCTGTTTGGAGGGGTTTAATAGTTCCCTATCTGCTTGCTAGAAGGCTAGAACTGTGAGCGATAGGATTAATGCATGTTCTCCTGGATTTTTACAGGCTTAGAAATCTCTGAGCTTCACCCCCACAGGCCTTACCCAGTATGGCACTGGCTCACTGCACACTGCTGTTCTAAGCAGTCTTTGCCACTTCCCCTCCATACACCAGAAAAACAACAGGCCGAACCTTCCAACCAGTCATAACACTGAACAAAACAACAGGTTTAAGCTGCTCACACAGCACTTCCATGAATTGTTGCACGCTTTAAACCAAGCTGTTTGACTCCTGCAGAGGGATAAAGTCTCTTAGAGTCAGTGAAAGTTGGATGCTTTCAACTAACAAAAACACACCTTCCCGTGCTGGTACAGTTCATCCATCTCTGCTAACCTTTGCTGCTGGGTGCCAGACTTGCCTGGGTTCCGTCTCTATAACACTCTTAACACTAATCTGAGAAGAGGGAATTGAGCTGAAAGTCCAAAAATTTGCCTGGCTTACAGCAGAAACAGAACGGAAGCTTTCCATCAGCCTGCCTTCAACCAACTTTTGCTTTAAGGGACTTGTAAGCCCCAGCAGAGACCCGAGTTCCAGTTGACCAGTTTGCAGTGCTCCCTTATACTCTGAGAATAATGGGGGCAGAGACACTGCAACATTAAATTCAACTCACTGTTCTTCTAATCTTAAGTGGGCCCTGAGCCTTGGGAATGCAAAGCTTCAGTGCATTTCTCAATTTCACATGCTGAGAGCCGGGTGATTTAAGGTATGCAAGGAAACTTCATACCTCAGAAAAAATGTCCTGCTTGATGGTGTTTTAAAAATTATCTAAGAAGATTAATAGGATTATTTTAGAACAGGTTCTACACGAGGCAACAGCGAGAGGAATGACAACCTTAGCAAGGAGGACCAACACAGAAGGAGCAGACAAACAGTCCAAAGAAATCTATTGAGGTGAGGGCTGAATAAGTAGGCTTGAGAAAAAACAAACTGATAAGAGTGGATTCATGTCTAGTTAAAGGCACTCCATCACCACCTCCACAGAAAAGTCATTCTTTTTAGCAACATGGATACTGAGTTGTCTCAGCAGCATTCCACAAGCTTACCACACAAATCTAGTCAATCCTCAGTGGCTGAGATAGAGACTTGACTGACAGTGGCATACATCATCATGCTATTGAGGCCTTTGATACCCTCCATAAACAGGACCCATCCACAGGATAGGCTGTTGATTTTAAAAAAAGGGAAAAGCAGAAACACTTTGCCAGGCTGTCACTAGCAGTGATGCAGATAGAAAACCATTTTGCAAATGACAGCTCTTAATCTTTGGGCAGAACCAACCAAAACAGCTACCCAAGAGAAAACTGTAAGAAGCAAGGAATCAAAAGTAGTTATACAGGGAAACTTTACACCTCTATCCTGTTTGACAATGTAGGGCTAAGCCTCCATAAATTCTACTTTAATGGATTTAACTGAAGATAAAAGTTATTTAGATAACTAAATGTCTGACTTCCAGTAGAGACTAGGTACACAGAAAATTGCATTGCAGCCACAATAAACAGGAGAAGCATCAACAATTCGTGTTAAAACATGTTGTTTTCCAATATGAGCCTTAATGTCAAATACAGTGATTCATATTATGACCTGCACAGACGCACCAATGCATTTCTCACCAGTCATCTCTACCACAGCAACAAACAAACAAACCAGGCTGGACTGAACTCCAGGAGCACCACAGTTCTGTGGCCTCTTGGGCCTCCTTACCTGAAGGACATTGAGCACTCTCAACACTTTAAACTGGGGAGTACTTGCTGTCTTACTAGGATTTGTCTCACTGCCTATACAGACACTTTGATATATCAACTTTCAGGATGCAATTTATACATTTCTAAAATCAATCAGAATTCCTAAGCTTTTACAAAAGGAAATGAAAAATATTACTGTCAAACAGCCATCAGTCCTAGAATCCTAGGTGACTGTCACATATTAAAGAAATTAAAAGGCTGCATTTGAGATAGGGATGGGAAGAGCATATGCTATCCTGAAAGGCTCCGATTAAAGCGCTCTAAGTATCAAAATTCAATTTCTTTCAGCTTTTGCAAACAACAGCCTTGAGCTGAATGCTGCCAGCCTGCCTGCAGCCTTTGAGGAGATTAGGTTATTACCAGCCAACTATGAGAATCTTAAATCCAGTATTAATCCTAATTCCCATTTAGCCGCATCATTGTGAAATGAAAGCTGGCTGTGCATGAACTTGCACATGCATTCTTCCATGTGCAATGATAGGTGTCACAAACAACAGATGCTAAAACTCATGTATGTTTAAGAAACATGTTCTAACCATGGTTTCCAGACAATCCTAGTAACAGAGAAAGACTGGAGATGGAAAAAGAGTTTGCCATGCTGGAATGGTTTCTGGGAGATGATGTGATGGGACAATTTTCAGCCTGAAAGCTTTTACCAGTCAATAACAGGAGATTTCGGCCCTGGTTTGGGAGAAAATAGGATGCACAACCAAAGCACAAGAACACAGAAGCACCTGTGATCCTGACTCCACAATCATGCTACAGTGGTGTTGGCAGCATCGCTCCACCACTACCAAACCACTGGGACTGCAGAAAGCACTGCCCATCACCATGATCATGGTCACTTTGTCAGGTTTTTGGGGATAAGAGACTCAATGTTTCCTCTGAACAAGCCCTAGTTCCCCCCTCCTCCTAGGGCTTCTGAAGCTTGCATGGCCCACCTTGGCACCCTCAGCCTATGATCTCCAGGGAATCATGTCACACCAAGAAGAGGCCTTCCCACTGCCCACCAGAACAAAGGCATCTCCTTAGGTTGAGCGGACACAGACTTGCTGAAAAGCTGTTGCTAAAAGTTAGCTCTTCTTAGTGTAAAGACTAAGGAGACAAAGTGCTATCCTATGTCCTTTCCAACATCATTTTTCACCAATTCCCTTTCAAATCCCATTATGGCAGCCAAATTGGGCATGGCTTCAGGCTGCTAAGCTTGCTCAATCATCCATGGCAAGGTCAGATCATTCAGTACATCTTGTATTCCTAGACAAGGAATACTGATCCCAAAGGAAAACAACTGAAAGTGAGGACAGTCTGCTGCTTGGTCTGGTATCAAATGGGACAATTCATTTAAAAAGAAGTTCTCACAGATATTTGGGAAAAAAAAAAAATCACATTAATTTTTCCCATAATTAAAGCACAAGAATTCATTTCAGATGAAAGGAACCTTTCAGGAAACATATTCCCAAGAGAACAAAAATGTGTTTGGCACCACTGCTTGTTACAGGCAAGAGAACCTCCCTGCTGGCAAGGGAATCAACATCTGCTGGAAAAGGCAATCTGTTTTTTTTTAAGTAGGTCCTGTAATTGCTGAAAACCTCTTCCTCCATCAACCCCAAACTGGGCCACCTGAACTTCCCAAATTGTGATGAGATTTAGGGACTACATTCTCTTATTTGGGGCACAACTATATTTCCTTCTCCTTGCAATTGGCTACTACATATTGCTTGGTCACTGGGACACTCAAGCAGAGGTCCCAATAAACTTATGGTACACTGCAGTAACCATAGGCTAAGCATCAGCTGAGTTGTGGTAGCTCTCCATGTGCAGGCTCATCCCTTGCATCTGATGTGAGATAATTTAATTTAGCAATGATAGGGTTCAGCTAAATTGCATTACCTTTGATTTGCCGTGGGCTAAGACCACACACATGGAAAACAACCACAGCTCATCCAACAACACGTAATTTGACTGAGTGCCTGGCTTCAGGAATACTTCAGACTGGTTCATATAGACTTTTAGCCTAAGTTCAAGCCAATATTTGATCCAAGCACTTTCTCTTTCTCAGAAGGTGTCCTACCCATCATGCTGGTGCATGTCCTGGGGCAGGGCGTCTTCAATCCTGGGAATCGGGAAACACAAAGATTCTTGGTGGAAATAATTACTGCTGCACTGAAGACTGAAATCTTTCAGAGCACAACAACTCCAATATTCTAAATCTCCATTTCTTCAATAGGAGAGCACAGGTATGTCCAGTCTGAGCAAATGGGGAACTTTCCCTGTTTACTATCGTGGGCTGCATCCCCTACAACCCTTCTCACCTCAGAAATACAGTACATGCAAAGGATCCACAGCCAACTGCTGTAAAATGACAACTTTCAAGTCTTAGACTGTGGTTTCTGTTAAATCAGCATTTTGGCACCCCTTCTTTCCTAATCCAGTCAAAAGAAAAGAGAATTGCAGCTTTAAAATTATGCAGGCCTTTAAAAAATATAAAAGAAAGAAGCCGGAGATTCCTATTCTATTTCAAAATAAAATGAATACCTAAACTGCTTTCTATCAAAGAGGGTGAGCCATTCCCTTCCAATAAACATCTTTTACAGACCATGCCTGCATATCCCACCCCCACTTTGGCCAGCCTAGCAACCTGCTTCTCAGGCTCATCCAAAGACCTGACTCTACATGGCATCTTTCTTCAGAAATAGTAGAGGATTTTGTTTTGCATTTGTGTTTAGTATTTAATCTGCAGAGATTAAGTGCATACTTAATCACAGAAGTGACATTGACATATTTTATCCATACAGCCCACTGTAAATCCTACTTTTCCCACTGTTAACAGCATCTTCTAGTATGGAAGGGGAGGTTGTGGTACAAGAACACAGCTCAGGATCCCTTGTCTTTGCACATACAAAACCCCAAATGGAAAATGCAAAGCAGTTGCAGAGTTTAAGATTTATGTCTGCAAAACACCTATGGGCACAATGAGAGCCACCTATTTATGCATGCAATCTTAAATATTCAAGATTAAGCAAAATGTACTTTCTGTGAGAAATAAGTAACTAAGTTAGAAAAAGGTAGTGAGTTTTTTTTCCAGTGATCAGACACATTTCAGGGGAATAAGTCCTTATTTAAAAAGTATTGTTTGCAATACCTAAAGCCACCCACTGAGAAATGTAAGAATCAGAGAGAGAAGAGTCCACTAAAAACAGCCTTAAAATATACATGAGATTGGCAAACATTTTGTAACTGTCCATGCTGGGAAAAATAAAAGGGGGCAGGGTCAATATCTACTTCTTCTCCCAAATGTATAAGTACACACACACTGACTCAAAATAATAAATTTGCTAAAAGCCACACAGGAAATCGTGGTCAACACAATTCTTAGTGCACTATGCGCCAGCCATATTTTCATACCATTTCGAATAATCCAAGTTAAAACACTTTCCCCTAAAGCTGATTTCCCCAGTGTCCTATCCAATCTAGCTTAGGGTACCCCAAGCAGTACAACATCACAACATAGTCATGCCATGTGAGAAACGAAAAGCCTATTCCACAGACTCTCACTCCTACCCAGTCTCTTTGCCTTATTCCGTCTGTGTCTCCCTAGTCCCAACCCCAAACAAATCCCTGTAGCAAAGCTTTTCATACTGCCTGCCCTCGCTCCTGCCCCCAGGTGGTACGTGTTGGCAACCATACTCTTCAGCTGCAAAACAGAAAATACTGATGCTTTCAAGGTATGAAGTAAGCTGGCAGCTCATATTTAATAGTAAATATGCCTTAAAAATAATAAATAAATAACATTACGAGCTCACTGAAACCTGAAAGCCATAAGTT
Organism: Oxyruncus cristatus; assembly: GCA_013399855.1. Classification (NCBI taxonomy): domain Eukaryota; kingdom Metazoa; phylum Chordata; class Aves; order Passeriformes; family Cotingidae; genus Oxyruncus; species Oxyruncus cristatus. The sequence goes on from VXAY01002317.1 coordinate 2,471,356, forward strand.
TAATGGCAAAGATAGCCCTGCAGCTCAGTGATTCAGGCTCTCCTGAGGGCAAAATTGCCTGGCTAGTCCTGATTTAAGAGATAAGCACAGACAGACCCATTGCTCTAACATATTTCAGAGTCAGCTAAAGGAATGACTGAGCCTCATGGGTTTAATAACACTCACAATTTCAGTTATTTATATCGTCAGTTATCCAAGTATTTACCTGGCTCTAAAGCAGAATACTAACAGAATCTCTCTGGAGTTGAATGAGATATTCCTAACACGTCAAAAACCTCAGCCAAAAACCTAAACAAATGGAACAGCCATTCCTCACAGATACACACAGTACCCCCTGAAGAAGATGCCTGGTTGCCTCCTGCACAGCCTTACCCAGCCCAGACGCTTTGGGCAGCAACAGCAGAGCAGCCGCTGCAGCGCAGAGTGACTGTAAACAGTATCTGCTCAGCACCTTAGACTAGCATGCCTGTGCTGCTGTAGGACACTTGTGTTCAATCTGTGCAGGTAGGATGGTCCATCCTGTCCCAGAGCCACTCAGGTATGTGCTTGACTGGACAACTTGCTCTGACGGTGTCAGATCTCCCCACGTCCTGGCAGCCACACAGACTCTGCCGCAACAGAGGTGTCCATGACACTGCAGACAGGGTGCACGTCCCAAAAACTAGGTGGGGAAGCAACAAGACTCTACACTGCTACCTGAATCACCCCAAGAAGGGGCTTCAAGAGCCACAGCAACCTGGTTCCAGCTTCACTTTTTTTTTTGAGTGGGGAGGTAGGAGGTGGGGACCAAAGGGGAGCTTCTCAACCCTGTGCTAGCCTTTCCTGCAGGGTGCTGGTTGCGGGGAGTACCTGACCTACACCACACCTGCAGATAGGCTCAACTAGGCATACAGAATTGGTCTTTCCAAATGATGGGTGCATCACTCTTCCTTATCACTGGGAGAAGTTGTGGCTAATAGATGAAAAGCTACCTAAAACCTAATTTCTAACTGAACTGTCCTTTTGCAGTTGAGTAGCACCATTTTCACTTCCCCTCCATAAGCTCAGTATGTAGAAAGGGTTAAACAAGATGGCACAACCATTAGCATTTTGACAGCTTTCCACACATGTATAGCAAAAAGTCTTTAAAATTCATTGCACTGAGATAATCCTTCAAGTCTAGCATTTCCTCCTCAGCTTGAGGCAACCAACTGGTTTTCCTCCCCTTAATACCTTAATAAAAAGCTCCAAGGAGTTGCCAAGCTAGAAGTCTCAAATATGCTTGAGAAAAGCAGAGTCCTGAAGTTCAGGAGAAGCCATGTAAAGTGTCTGGGGTTTAATTAAGAAACAACTACAGGGGCATCATCTTAGATACTGCAACCCCCCAGAGATCCTGGCTTCTGTACATCACAGCTCACAACACATGCACACACTGTTTTCCTTCCAAAATGCTGAGCACACACAGCCCCCACTAATTTCAGCTGCCATGGAATGTACTGAACATCTCTGAAGAACGAACAAATTAAAAACCTTAACCCTGATTCCACACAAGCTTAGGAACCTGAGCTCTCATCAAGATCTAGGCTGAATTTTTTTAATACTATTACAATCTTGAGAACAAAGCTGTGATTTTAAACTGCACAATTGGCACTAATACTTAGCAGTTCCATACCTGTGCCTGGGAAGTGTTTTTGTTTTTGTGTGGGGTTTTTGGTTTTTTTTTTGTTTTGTTTTGGTTGTTTTTTTTTTTTTTGTTTTGTTTGTTTGTTTGTTTGTTTTTTGTTTTTTTTTCAGCATGTGCTGTTTTAATAGCTCCAAATCACTTTCTCAAGGAAGCACCCAGGAGTGCCTCAGGGCAGAGAAAGCAGCAATCTCACTTGGTGGCTTTGATTAGGATTGCTGGCAAAAAAAAAAAGGCAAATGCTTCAGCACCATATCACTCCTCAGATACCACTAAATGGTAGGACTCAAGGAGTCACTAACTTGATAAGAACTATTAGGCCTAATTATATCCTCTCTGAAAACACTATTTTGCAGGGTAAACAGTCTGAAAGAGCCAGTCTGTTCAAAGGAAAATGCTTTTTATAAACCTGTGCACTTCTAAGGAAGATTAACAAGTCACAAGTTGACATTTAAAAGAAAGCAAGAGTAGCAGAAAGTGCACTGCAGTACAGTGTGGAAAAGGGGGTTTTAGATCCCAGGGCCACTACCTGTAGTCTCCCACACTCTAATGTATATCCCAAACCGTGAAATATTATTTGGCTGAGGTTAGAACTTCCTCCCAGTTCTTCCAAACAACCAACCAAACAACCCTTCCCCTTTCACCTCCCCAAAAGCCCCAAACAACCCAAAAACAGAGCTTCATTTACAGAGAAAAAGGTGCTCTATCCAAATTTAGTAAATGCACAATTAACATAGGTAAAAGAAGAAAAGGCCTTAAAAACATACCACTGAGTTTCTTGGGACATTTGGCTCCAACAGCACAGCAAAACAAGCCATTTATTTAGCTGGGAAAAAGTCTTCCTATAATGCAAGAAATATTCCCTTCCCATTTTTTAAACCTGAGATGTATTTTCTAGGAGTGAAGTTTGGATAGGTGCTATTCTCTTATTTTCTAGTCTGTTACAACTTCCTTAAGCAAGTTATTTAGATTTCACATATATCAGTAAAATGGGAATTCTCTGCCTCAAAAAGGTGGTACGAAGATACAACCCATTCGCAACTGAGAGATGCTCAGATAACGTGGACCACACATAAACTCGATAAAGAACCGGTAGGTAATCACTGTGACAGAAAACAGAGAGGCTACATCTGCCAGAAAAATTCTGAGCAACTGACTCACTCTGGTGGGCTAGTACACGGCTAGTTCAGATGCCTGCCCGGTCTGTTCACTCAGGCACACTGCACTGTTTCATTATCCACCAATCTCCGATTTGTATCTAGGGCCATACACACAATAACAAATACTACTGGCGATGCAAATCCTCTTTCAAACACATTTGCAGTAATCAGAAGGGTGCGACAATTACCTTATCACCAGTTCCAACAACTGCATCTGTTTCACTGCCTCCTTGCTACACAACAGCATATCTGGACAAATCCTTGCTTTAGTAGGCAGAATTCATCCCAAAGAAAAACGCTCAGCGACAGTGGCACAGGAAAGGGAAAGGAAGTGACAAATCTTGTCCATGCAGAATTACCTACAAAACTGCAAGATAGACAAACTCAGGCAGTCTTATGTTTAACCATATTCCGTTCCATAATTTAAAAAAAAAAAAAAAATCGATGTTTGGTCCTACTCCACACTGTTGCACTTCGTGAAGAATCAAGGATTACAGCTGAAGATTGTAGTTTCACATTAAAGGACAGTCTACAGGTGTAATCTCGTAGGATGCTAAGAGAAACAGATCCACTACATGGCTTCTCTTGGGCTCCTTCAGCTTTGAATGACAAGTCCTAGATGGTGACACTGAAGTCTACAAGAATACAGCTCCATCCATGAAAAGGATTTTGCAAGCCAGTCTCAGGGAACAGCTAGGGCATGCAGCCCTGCCCTTATGGCAAACCCCGCACAACAGTATCCTAGTGCAGTCTGACTTTACTTCCTTCAACAGGATGAATTTGCAGTGCAGCTCAACTGTACATCTAAGTTCTCAGCTTACTGGAACTATTTTGAGAGTAACCTGACTTTTTGTTTTAATTCACCACCCCTGATTCAGAAGAGTGAAGTCTAACAAGCTTGTTCCCAATAACTGAATTATGCTTAACAAATGGGCAGAATATGGATATAAAGTGGATGCAAAGCAGTCTGGTCATTTAGTGATTAGAAGATGCAAACTGACTTTTTTGGGCAAAAGATCTAGTCCTTAAAAAGGTCTCATATAATTCCCAAGTGACAGCTAAGAGCACAGTCGAAGCTTCTGAAGAAAGGTAGCAGCTTACTTTTGTCTTCCTGGGGATCTATGGAACCTTAGCAATCAGCGTCTTAGAGGTTCTATTAAAGGTTCCTTTAATGACTATAACCAGAAGAAGCAAGAAATCTGCTGATATTTCAGTCACAGATAGAGGTCTTGGACTTGATTAATTTAAGAGAAATATTTTTTTTCTTAGATCATTTTTATGTGAAAACATACTAAGATATTACTATAATCTAATATTTGAAAATATTGCCTTTTTATTACCAAAACAAAAACAGACATAAAAACAAGGTTTAGAGTGTTTTTATTTGTTCTTTCAAACACACTGTATCTGGGCTCTGCATCTCTGCCTGCAGACAGACATATTGGAGGTCATCTCACATTCAGGAGTGCTTTGATATTATTTAATTTCCAGAGCTGACTGTGTGTTGTGGATTCTTCTATGCTGCATCCAAAAAAGCTGCTTGGTGATTCTGGTTCTGATTTCCACTAAGCCAGGCCTTTCACTGCTGCTTCTCTGTGCTATAAACACACTTTATCCTACTTTAACTTGAAGGAGGGGTGAAACCAAAAAGGCAAGCTCAGACTCCTCATCTACCACAAGCTGAACACATGTCTTAAAACAGGTTAGTGGAGACCATCTGAGGATGCACTTGGCTTCTCTGAAACAGGAAACTCCCATTATTTAAACCTCAAATACATAGCAAGGCCCTGGAATGTTTTACCTTTAAGAGGAGTGCTTTGTCTTTACTTGTGCAGTGATGAAGCTTTAACTCTCAGCCTTTTCCACCCATCTTCTTTAAAAGAAGCCAGAACGAAATATAAAGTACAGGCAGAGTGGCATTCTCATATAATCAGAACTGCAGTGTTCACCTCAATCTTGCAATCCCACCTTTTACAACAGAGGGAGATCCTGAAAGCTCCCCTTGGCAGCAAGCAGCTCAGAGCACATCAAGGTTCAGGTGGCTGAGCTGCGCTGGAATAACCAGATTCAGGGTCTTCAGTGCTGCAAAGGACAACCACAGACAACAAACGCCCTCGCTAAGCACACACACAGCTTACGAGATCCTCTCATGACTTTCTTCTTATCTCCTCACTCTCCAAGGATAATTAAGGAAGGATAGAGAGGACCACTTTCCTCTGTAAAATGGGGGAAAGAAGAAACTGGAAGAGGCATGTTACTGAAACCATGTGTTAGCCCTGCCCTTGCTGAGTTTGCTGCAGTCAAACCAGTAAGAGAGCGCTTCATCCTGTTCCAAGCAGCTCCTCTCTTGCCCTAAGCATTATTTTTCCTGCTCTGCCCAATAACAATGGCCCAGGCACAAATATATTAGCAGTGTTCAGCTGTATATTCCTTGGCTGCTTAAGGTGCTTTTCTAATAATATTACTCAGAGGAAGCAGGGGTTTAGGAGCTGTATAGCCTTGTACAGCTTTGACACTGCCAAAATACTCCAGCAGTGCTTGAGGGTCAGTCATTTTCCTCCTGTGACTGACATGCTGATTGTTTCTCCAAGGTCTACAGAGATTCGTTGTTCTACTCTGTGAAGAGCATATCCAGGGGAGACACAAACTTGCAGAACCAGTGAGGAAAGACAGCAAGGTCACTGAGGAAGACACAAGGACAGCTGGATGGGAACTTAGTTTTTCATGGGAACCGCATTTTTTGAAATTTAAAATATTGTTTTCATTTCACATAGGGATGAAAGTTTGGAATCCACCTTGGAATCCTTCATACAAAAACCCATCTGCTCTGGAACAACAGTTCTGTAGTTACGATATGCATTTCTGGCATGGAAGGCAGGTAAGGAAACCTGCTTTCAGGATCTTGTTTTGGATTTGTGACAGCATAGGTGAAAACCCCAAACTGCTTGGCTACTAACCAGCATCTCTGTTTTGACTAAGAAATTCTATCCTATGTGCAAGAAATTCACCCAAGGAGAACTGAGCTGAGACCAATCCTTTCCCACAATGTTTTCAGTAAATCAGCATTTTCTGTAGGCAAATTGTTTCCTTGAAAAACTCCTGGCCTCAATTAGTAACTAGTGTGGTTTCTACTGAAGACATAAGCCTGGAAGCAACCCACGCAACCAAGGTTCTGCTTAGGAATAGCTCACCTCCCCTGCGTAGGGATAAGGCAACATTACATAGAAGAAAAAAAAATAAGATTTCATGAAGTTTGCCCTGACACCTCAGGATTCTCTCTTCTCCTAATCCAGTAGCTTATATTGCTAAACAGAGGAAAAGAGGTATGATGGGAAGACTCACATGCTCCAGTCATGTTTAACTTATTAGTTCCTTAGTGTGGGACAGTAAAAACGCTGCCAATGTCCAAAAGAGTGTGTGTGTGGCAAAAGCTTTGGAGACTGGGCTGTACATTATGTGGTCAACTTTATGCACTGGGGCAGACAGCATGTTTTTCTTCCGTAGCTCCAGGGAGAGGTAAACCTGTCTCCACAAGGAATTCAAAGCAAACATACAGTAATATCACAGATATATCTCATAGTTTGTCTTGCTGATTTAAGACACTTCCTACAAATTGGCTTGAAACCATCTCAAAGTACAGCCTTCTGAAACTATGTTCTCCAGAAATAATGTGTTTTTTTTTTTACTTCTAAACACAGCATTTTATGTGCAGTACAGGATTACCCTATATAGGCCACTGACACTCCATAGAAACCTAGATAAATAGCTCTATTCCCGTATTAGATTTTGTTGGCTTCTCTTCCTTTATTGCTAAGAATATTTCAACTGGAACAACATATTTGTGCCTTTGAGGTTCTCTGTTCCTGCTGCCAATTCCCCACCTGGAGCTATAATCCTACGCTTGTCACAAACCCAGCCACTGCTACAGAAGTTATTACAGCTACAATCTGCAGATTATAGCAACTTCTAATAGGGGATAAGCAGCAGGAAAAGGTGAGTTTAAACAGTGAAGAACCTGCTGGTTCAAAGAGCCCTATTATTAATATTTATTATTTTTTTAAGCATTCATTGAACACTGTAGAAGATAAAAGAATGAATTGAAAGCAGAACCAAGGAACCAAGTTTATATAAGACAAGACAACGGGAGAGCTTAAAGAATGTGTGCAGTGTCTGGGGAGGAGGGGAGCCAAAGAAGTAGTAACAGCAAGGGAAAAAAAGCCACACCTTTTATCAACAAGATGGTCCTGACAATAAGAAGTATGAAGAAAATTAAAGAATTCTTCAGTGTCTAATCAGAACTGCTCCCCATAGGGGATCTTCTGAGCATTATTACAAGGCATTGGCATATCCTTAAAGAACGAAGTTTTGGTCATAAAAAGCAAGCATGTGGAGGGGGGACTGGAAAAATAACAAAAGGGAATGCAACTGGTATGAGGGCAAAATGTGGCCCTGGACAGATGCTTCACAAAGCTCCAAGTAAATCCATTCAGACCTTGTGTAAAAGGTTAGAATGAGGCATAATTCTCACTCAGGTTCTCACCACAGGCAAATTTCTCCTCTTTCCCACAAAACCCTTTGCCCCTCTTGCCCCAAAAGGACTCACAGTTGTACTTCTCTTCCCTAACAAAGATGCAGGCTCATGGCTTACACCATTTTAAACCTTCGCACTTTCAAACAAAAATCCACAATGCTTCACAGTTCCAATGCACTTTACCAAGATTAGCTAACAAGAGTGTTTATCATACCCACATGCTGAGGGTACTGTCTTCATTTTCACAGCTGATGAAACAGATGCTCAGAAAAGCAATGCAACTTTCTCAGAGCCAGAGAGAGTCTAGAACAGGCTGATGTTTAGCTGGCAATTCACCCACTTCAGTTCTGAGCAGTAAAATCAGAGATATGACTTGGGAGTAAGAGTCATGATACCCCCTGCACCCCAAGGCTAGTGCAGAGCTTCAAAACACTTTCCAGACAGCATAACATTACAGAAATACTGTAAGAAATCCACTACAAACTGAAACTTACAACTATCTGCAACAACATTAACAAATGTTTTTAAACTAACTCCGACTCTTCTCCTGCCAAGCCTTCCCCACTGCAGTATCAAAGTAACACAGAAAATGCAGAGCATGAAACCTTCTGCTCCTTTCATAACAGTGGAGAAAGAAAAACAGAAAAGGCACAAAAAAAAGGGAAAAAAAATCCAACAACAACAAAAAACAGTTAATCCAGACACTCTCTGGGAAGCCCTATTCATTCTTAAACTCATCAGACTGCTGTTCCTGACTGATGTTTCCCTTAACATTTAAAACAAGTTTTTAATTAACAAAGCATCACTGTAAGCTGAAATCCTTAGCAGTTTTGAACTTTTTTTTCAATTCTATGAACCCAGAATCATTCATCACATCAGTAAGGTATTACATTGTCAATTCTCAGGCTGCCAAAGCAGAGATCTATTGGTGCTGCCAGCACTGTGCCTCAAGCATTTCCAGAACTAGCTCTCAGTTTTTCCTGTATCTTATTCTGAAAAACAGCCTGGTGTAACTCTAGAAGATTCCTGTTACATGCTATATTCCCATCAGAAGGAAAAGTTTTGTTGATTGACACAAAATAAGCACCTCATCCTAAGAAGCTCTGAGAATTCCCTTAAGAGGAACAAAAGGCAGTCAGCAGTTCAAAAAATACATCAGATCTGAAGTCCACCCCTTTTAATAACATTCTGAGCTATTCATTCCTTTATTCTCCATTATTTCTCATACATGTCCATGGTATCCATGGTATACCCACCACATTATTATCTCCATTAAGCTCCATCAATTTTTATCAGCAACACTGACATTAAAACACATTTTGTTTTCAAATGACTACAGAAATGAGCACATCAGTGATCGTGACTCTCATTCCAAAATCCCCTGAATTTCCAGTCAGTGGAAATCTCACTGCTATCTCATTTACACTGGCAGCAGGTTTTGAGGAGTTCATCTGAAAGATACCCACAGGTCCCAGAGACTTCTGTGAGAAACAGGTTCTCAGCAGGTCTGAGAAACCAGCCCAATATAGGATTAAGCTCTCTCTGTACAAAAGACCTGAGTTTCTTCATTCCCCAAGAAAATGAGATGTGCTATCAAGTGAGCCAAGGACAAACCCCATTGTTGCTTTCCCAGCATAGTGTGTTCCAGTTCACTGCCCTGTGAGGTCCATGTCTCAAGAACAGGCAAATCGCCAGTCAGTTCATTTAGGCCATTTTTCCTGAAGAAGTGTAGACACCACCCTTTAGTGCAATCTTTATTACTCTAAAACTCTCTCCTCGTAGACTGTCATACACTGAGCTTTCTGCTAGGAGTAAATATAGTAACTGTTTCCATAATAATGTTAAAAATACCCCAACAGATTAAATTCAACAGATGAAACAGGGCCATAAATACGTACGTCTAGCAACATGACCAAAATCACCCTTCTTCAAACTGGGCACTGGGCCATGGAAAGAAAGCTGCTAGCATTACAACTTCAGTGCTGAGCCTTACGAGAGGCACAGAGATGCAGAAACATTCAGTACTGTAATCATGCAAAATGTGCATGACCTGAGCTGCAGCCAGGGCCTCTTAAGCTCCTGAGCCCCTGACAGGCTGTGCCACTGACCCACAGTCAACAAGTCACCATATGGTCCCCCAGACCCCATTTCACTCATCTGTCATGTGGGTTTTCCAGACACCTAGGATGGCATAAGATGCATTTAAAGCTATTTATGACTCAAGTGAGAAGTCTGAAAGAATATAAGTGATATTATTATCTCTGCTATCCTACATGACTTTTCACATTAGCAGTTTGGTTTAGCTCCACTTCCCTGGGACCAACAACCACAGTAAGATTTTTTTCCTGACAGTGACATCACAGACAGTAGGAGTAAAGAGGATACTGGTTATATCCAGTATCCAGAAGGTTAATTAAGGTAAACTTCAGATCTCACTAGACACCACGGATGCTCCAACAAAGTCCCTCTCTGCCATGCACCAACTAAATGAGGGAAACAGAAGAGCAGGAATAGAGATGAACTAAACACAGTAGGCCCTTTAAGAACCAAGTAATATCAAGCACATTGATAAGATTCCATTTCAGCGCTGTTTATTTCATCAAAAGCATCCTCTGTTTCTGCTTGAAGTGATAGACTGGTCTAAAAAGTATTAACTTTATTTGAGTTTAAGAATTGACTCCTCTACAGTGACCTTTCAATTTATTTCTCAAGAAGCAGGAAGCTTACATCTTAGACCAGGTTTATTTAGTAAATACATAACAAAGGGAAGACTGTGATGGCAAAAACAAAACAAACAAACAAACAAACAAAAAACACACCAAAAAACCCCCCCACCAATGCCCAAAACACAAGAAAATCAAGAGATTTATTAATCATCACGGTCCTTGTTGCAGGGACTTTGCAGTCAGAAGGGATTTTGTGCACAAACTAGCTCCTTACTAAAACCTGTGACAGTCAAAAACCCACTTCCAATATCTCTGAGGACAATGACAAAATACTGGTTTTGGTTTTCTTTTGACTGAATTTGGTGAGGGTAAATTGACACTCTCAATTGTCATGCAATATTCACACAGAATCATAGAATCACATGGGTTGGAAAGGACCTCGGAAATCATCAAGTCCAACCCTTGATCCACTACCACCGCGGTTACTAGACTATGGCACTAAGTGCCACATCCATTCTCATCTTAAGAACCTCCAGGGATGGAGAACCTACCACCTCTGAAATCAAGAATTTACATTAGGCATCTAGTTTTCCAAAGCTTCCTGTACCAAGACACCTGCAGAGGCAATTCATATCCAAAAAAACCCCACACATGTAAAACTCACCAGGATGGTGAGCCTCTCTGCCTCTAGCTCTGAGGAAGACCAATGAAGGACAGCCCATTGCTAGAGAACAGAAGATGGCAGAGGTGCAGAAGCAAATCCCTTTGTAAGAGTAAAATATCTTTATTATAGTTTCTTTCTTTAAATCTTATCTGTGCAAAAATAAATAAAAACATGTTGACAACCTGGTTTAGCAGATGGTGTGGTTAACAGAAAAAGATCAATGCACTGCCTTCCTATAGCCACTTCTTTCAGTCTCAGACAATTTATACTAAATTAGCCCAAGGCAGATCTTTACCAATGCAGAAATTTTTAACAGCAAAGCAGCTGCTAAAGGCTCCAAGACAAGAGGTTGGAGGAGGACAGGACCCATCAACTGTTTGGTGGGCACTGAATTCACCCGAATCTTCTGCAGCCACGGGAGAGTATAGCTCATTCACCAATTTGGAAACTCAAGACTGAAAGAACAGTGAAAAGAAAATAAATGTTGGTGTAGGGGAAGAAATAGACACAAGAGGAATGCTGAACGCTACAGTCATGAGCAAAGGTAGGACCAAATGCAACTCTGCTGTCATATCAGTTACAAATGAGACAGCAGTGACCATCAGAAAGCTAAGCTCTAGCCATCTGGAATACATCTTCATATGAAATACAATTAAAGTCCAGTAATCTTCCCAGTGCTGAGAAGTGAACAGTATTAAGGGAAGGGACAACACAAAACAATTAAGTTTTAGAAGGAGTAAGCAGCATGAGAAAGAATGGAGTTTTCTATACTAATTTTTTGTACAACCATTTTTCCCCTTCATTTGCTACTTCCAATTAAGATTAATAATTGTTTTCAGGGAAAAAAAAAATATTTAAAAGAAGAGAACTCATAAGAAACAGCTTAAAAAGGAATGAGCACTTTCAGGTCCCAAACAGCTTATTTCTATGCATCTTGGGGAAGAAATACACAGGTTTTGCCGTCTCATGCAAATACAATACTTTGCTTTAAGTCACTATTTTAAAGTAAAAACTAAAGACCACCACTTCTCAAAACAAGTTACTTTCCAACTCTCACTGTACCACTTGTGGGATTTTTTTCCCCCCTCAAAACCCAAGAAAAATGGATCCAAAATCTTTCCCTCACATTTTATTGATAAATTAGTTTAAATTAAACAAACAAATCATACTGAAATTAGTCAAAAATTGTTGAAAGAGCAAAAGTAGGGATTGTCTTGCAACAGTATTCCCAGACAAGAACTGCTTCAGCAGCCTCACAGAATTAGCAAGGAGTATAGATATCCATCTGTTTTAATTATAACTCCCAAACAGACCTCAGACCTACTACCACCTCATGCAATGACTCATCTTCAAGATGTCAAGAACTATGCAATACCTCACAAAACTCTCTAAATACAACTTGGACCACCATCTGCTTATTTAGATGCCTTAGGCCTCAATTTTGTAGCACCTGAACTTTTCAAGTCCTTCCTCCTCAAAGACCTACAGCCCCATAAATCCAGTAGCTTCTGTTCCCAGAGCAGTTGTGCCTGTTTTCCTGCAGCCTGGTGAGAACAGACAAGACTCAAGATAATTAAATAAAAACACAGGAACTTCATTATTTATTTTAAAGGAAAATGTGTTTTCTAGGAAAAAAGTCCTTTAGCTGGGCAAATCTGTAAGCTGTTTATCAGCTTAAACTCATTATCTGTCCATATGGTCTTAGCACTGTGGTTAAAAAAAAAAATGGGCATGCACAAGCTGACGAAATGTCATCTGCCCTTATGCCAGAACCTAGTATTTTTTCATTGACGTCAAATTAGGATCCTTGCCACAAGTGAAGGGCTACCATAAGGATAGTCATAATATTTTAATTATGAAGAGATCTTTCAGAAGGCAGGAAAGAAGGCAGGGGCAAAGCAAGAAAACCCATTCACAAGAATACAGTCCCTTAATTCACATTTTGCCTCTGCTCTAATTCTGGTTTTTGGGTGAGGTGGGATGGGAAGAGAGCAATCCAACTTGAAAAAAAAAAAAGGGCAAGGCAATGAGATGCTAAAGCCAATAAACACACATCAAAGTATGAGATGGCTCTGCTTCAACTGCCTACAGTATTCAACCTGGGATAGATTAAGGCAAGACAAAAGGTGCTAGGAGGGAAAATACTACCCCTACAGCACTGCAGATCCTCTCCCTCACTTGCTCAGCACTGATAACTGAGATCCTAGCCAGTTCTGCCGCACTGAAAGTGGGATAGACCCAATTTTGCAGAAACCCAAATTTGTCCCCCATGGTCTGCTGTTGGGAATTAGCTCCATGCAGCGAGCTGGTTTGAAGGCCTTCCCACTCCCCCGTTGAGTCACTGCAGTGAAGCAGTAGCTGGGTTTATTGATTCTGTGAGTCATGATTAGCCATGGGACACACGACCAAAGGTTTAGCACAGGGCATTAAACCTGACTGAGCTGTCAACTCGGTTATTCCAAGGAGAGAGAAACAAATTGAAGTCGCAGTAACAGATGTTTCTCATGTTTTATGAACTGCAATATTATTACTGGTTGCAGATACAGTTTCTGCCTTTTAAAACAGACCTGCAGTGGTGTGTGTGAGAGATTATTTGAACTAAACAACACACAGACAACTTGGCAAAGGGCTTAAGGATAGCTCAGCATTTTCATACTCACACAATGATTCCTGTTTCCCTTTCGCCCAGCCCCACCCTGAGAAGTATAATACATGTTAAAGGAGCCAAAAATGAGATCACGCCAGGATAGAGTCGTTCGTTGCCACCATCTGAGTCGAGGATGCAAACACTCTGATCCCCCCACTCCCCTTTTGTGAAAAACACACTCAGCCTCTTCTCTGTTTCCACAGAGAATGGGGAAATTAAGTTGTTGGGATCCGTTCTAAGTTTTAAGGGAGCCTGGAAACAGAAGACTGGTGTTCTTCCCAGGATGTCTTATCCTTACGCCTCAGGGCTAATAAAGGGATTTCCCTGTAATTTACAAAGGAAATCTGAAATACCCTGTGAGCGCAAGCCACCCCCAAACTCATTCTGCTTCTCCGTTCCGAGGAGAGAGCAGGGGGCGCGGCCGGCGCTCCGAGGGCTCTGCCGAAGGGTCGCGCTGTCACCGCACAGCGAGAAAGCCCTCTCGTGGAAACCACCAGCATCACCCACCCGAGCCGGCCCCTTGGAGCCGGCACCATAACTGGCCCCGGCCCGAGAAGCTGCGGCTGCCCTGGGGGCCGCGGATCTTCCCGGCTTCCCACCGGGCTCCCATTACTCTCCGGGCAGCGGACTGACGATCCGCCTTCATCTGTCCCTTTCCCAAGGAGTAAACTACCCGTTCACACCTGCGTATCTCACAGGCGTAAACACACAACGCGGGGAGCTGAGCAATTTGTAGCACAGGTCTGCCTTGCAGGAAGAGTAGAAATTTTATCTGGATTTTGACAGTAGTTTGCAACACCTCAGAGAAGTTAAAGCTCTTCCTTTCTCCTTCTCACCCCGCTACGCTTAAATTCGTGGCAACTGTATCACATGGTATTTTAGCTTACGCCAACAAAAACTGTACCGCGGCCACAACAAATACAGAAATATTAACTGCCTTCCAGGGAGGGTCAAACATTCGAATCATTTTAACATACTATACAAATACTTCAGTGAAAGCAGACGATAAAGAAGCGCATCTGTACATTATGTTGCACATGTGAATTTGAAGGATTCCTCCCAAATTATGAAAAAGATAAAGAATGTACCTGTTTCTCCAAATGACACGCCTATCATTTGCTCTCAGTTTGTATACTTTTGTGGCAGAACAACCACGGCTCCTTACAAAAGCACTAAGTACCAAAATAAGCCTTTTACTGGTAGAATCCATCAAACACTTGGACATATCCTGTTGAACTAAGACAACTCTTTAACAACTCCACACACTTTTTACCCACTATCAAAAATCCAGGGCAAGCCCGTGTTCACAATTTGCGTATACCCAGCCAGGCATACAACCGTCTCCAGCACACTTCTGCCTAAGCAGCTTTGGTAGCCATTGGCTATTCGGTGAATTATGTGCCTAGAGTCTATTATTTGTGTTCAAATTTTCTCTTATTACAGAAATACAAGCAGCAATCAGGCCGAGCTTACTAATTGCTAAGAGAAGTACTATAGAAAAAAAACCCCAAAACCCAGAAATTATGATTATCGAACAGTCTTCTCAGGAAAAAAACCCACTCAAGCACAACGCATGTGAAAATGCTATTTACTCGCTCTAACGTTTAAATACAAAAGTTATGATAAAACTTCAAGTGCTCAGTTGTCCAGCTTACAAATCCCTATTGTAGTACCTCACTAATATAGTGCTGCAGCTATAAATCTCTATTAGAGAGTGGACACTGGCCCAGGCTGATGGGATTGCAGATCAACAAAGTGTGAAAGAGAAAATTCCTACCGGCCCGGGCTGAAGTCAGAAAGATAGTTAACTCTCCCACCTTCCTCATCCGAACTTCCAGGGTGGCATACCCCAACACGCGACAGAAGCAGGGCAGGACGCTCCGGGCAAAAACCCCCGGCGCCAGCGGCTCCTCCGCTTGTCTTTACGGGAAGAGGGATCCCGGAGGGATGGAGGTTGGGGTGGGGGCAACAGAATACAGAAATATAGAGGGCAGGCTCTGAGGCTCTCGGAGGCGCTCCCGGGGCCCGACCCCACGGAGTTGTTTCCAGCGAGGCGAGTTCAGCTGGCTCGGGCAGCCAGGGCGCCTTCCTTACCTCCCGTACTGTCGGGCTGGCTGGCATCTTAGCCCCGGAAACTTGCACGCCCAGCACCCCCGGGAATCACGGCGCTCCAGCACAACCCCCCTCCCCCGGGAAAACAACTCGGCGGCGGAGGGTAGGGGAGAGCCGCTCCTTGTGGGTGCCCCCCCCGCCGGCACCGC
>VXAY01002317.1:2487268-2600956 GCA_013399855.1 Oxyruncus cristatus
CCTGCCCCGGGCCCCCGGCCCCGCCGGCTGGGCGCGCCTCTGCCCGCTCCACCGCGCCCGCCCCGCCGCCAGCCCCTCTCGCCTGCCTCCTCCTTCGCCAGAAAACTTCCCGAGTGCCCTCGGCCGGAGCCGCCAAGGGCAGCCTGGAGTAACTCGTCCCTCCTGTACCGTGCCTCGCCGGCGTCTCCGCCGTTCGGGGCCGCGAGAGCGGCAGCCCGGGAAGGGCGGCCCAGGGGCAGCTTGCCTGGGATCTTCTGCCGGCGATGAATCCTGATCCCGCCGAGCTCTCCGGGCGAGCTGGCTAATCCCAGTTTGCAGGGTGACCCTGGTAACACCCAGCGGGCTTCTGATGCACCGGGAGGATCCCTGGGACGCAAAAGAGTGAGACCAGGGAGGTGGGAGAAAGGTCACTCGTTGACTGGTACCTCAGTGAGAGCTGCCGAAATGCCTTCGAAGATCTGCCAGAGAAACTTCAACGGATGACACTGCGAGAGTGGAAAGACTTTAAAAAATGCATACCAAACTGAACGAAGAGCCCATGTTTGCGACACGGGAAAAGCCAACACGCCTAAGCCTGGTTGTCTAAGGAGATATGGCTTATGCAGTTGAGTTCTCTGTGTGTGCCAATAACTTCTGAGCCAGTTTAACAATTTCAACACTGCTTGACAGCTATGAATTTCAGAAAAATAGGTAACTGTATAGAAGGGGTCATTTCTTTTACTGTTTTTGCACAGAGCACAACTGTATTTCAAGTCCAACAGCATCTGACCAAGAAATTTACATTGGGGTTCAATTCAGCTATCCCTAGGGAAACTCCACTTCGCTGGTCCTGATACTCAAAAAAGTCCTTGCTGGGCTGGAGGGAAAGAAATTGAGAGATGTGCAGAAGTAGCATGTTACTCTCAGTAACAATCAATAGCTCAGGAGCAAGGGCATTAGTAAATTGGATGTTGCACTCTCATATAACAAAAGACAGAACAATCCTGCAAGGGCCAGATCCTGCAAGTATGTAGATGTGTTCTTATACTGATAAGAACTCCTGTTTATTTCATGATGCTTTGCAAGATGTGGGATGCAGGTCTGGACTCTTAAAGCTTAGTAGAAGAACAAGAGACAACAGGCATGTCTAACAGTTTTACATGTAAAGGAAAAATAAATGTGCCAGCATCTCATTCTAAATATCTCTGCTAATGTCTCATATATTTGGTAATGAACAGTTACAAGGCTCCCCAGGTGCAGATGTTCGTTGGCGTTGGCTTTCTTTTTTTTCTCAATGCAATGTAAAAATAGAGTGATACACATCAAATTTAACAGTTATGGTCCTAAATCTATTTCTGCGAAACAGCAAAACTACGTTACAAAACCAGACCATATTTGTAACGTGTGTTTTGTTATAGTCTATTGTTTAAGACAGGCAATCATTTCAAGGTCTGATATTTTCCTGTAATATTTGGGCCCATGTTTTTCCATTTCTGTTTCACTATTCATTTATTTGTGTCACACAGCATGATCCTAGCTCTCCTTGGTCTTTGTGGCAGAGTAGGGGATTTCCATTTCTTTATTAGACACAGTTTGACACGAGGTAATAGCCTTGTTCCTCATTTGATTCCTTTGCAAAGGACTCGGAGTGCTATTTTCCAGGAGGCTGGCTTGTCATACTCCTTAAGCAGCAGATCATGGCTCTTTCAGGCAGAGATTACATTTGTGCTCTACAGAACTGTCAAACCAGGCTCCAGTGGTCCTCCCCCTGCACCTTCCGTAACAATCTCACATGTGCACCCCTGCACTGTCAAGAACTGTTGCAGGACCCCACATGCCAGGGAATTTTGCTGTGTATCGTGAATAAACCATGAAAATGTGTGTGTATCTACCCAACTCTCACCCTTGTTTTGGGGCCTTATGCACAGATCTCATGCAGAGGGTTTCTTGTAAACTGACTGGGCTTAGTCCTGCCCAAAACACCACAGTTTTAAACAGCTCCAGATTCTATAGACAAGATCCCTTCCTCATCAGGGACAGTCTTGGCATTTCTTCAACAACTGCCCCCCCCCGCCCTCTCCAGTGACATCATTATTCTGATATTTTGGAAAGAAAATGCAGGGTGATGTATCCAAAGACTTGTGTGTGTTTTCTGTTTTCCATCCTGATTCTATGAAACTGTTTTGTAAATGAACAAAAGTCAACTATATGTGACCCCAGCTTTCAAACCTTCCACATGCTCGCATAGACACAATAGTGCTCTTACATGCTCAACTGTGCAATTTAAGGGGCCACTATTGCAAATTAGCTTCCCGAGTTTATAGTGCTTTCACTATCATGAAGGAATTGCTTTGTGAATCCCCGCCAGCAGTGAATTGAGTTTTACATTTAAAGCCGGGGTTTACATTCTTTGTTGTGTGTGAAGGATATAGTGTATCCTCTGTGAACTTAAAGCATAACAGCGGTCTTGGATAAAGGAAATTTTATGATGGATAAATATGCAAGAAGGCTGGTTTACTTGTTTTCTGATAAATACATTACTGAATTGAAATCAGAACAAGGAAGAAGTTCCATGGTTTAGCCCAAAACACTAAAGCCACTTTCTCCTGTTTCAGAAGTGCCTAGAGCTGAGGCCGTCCCACTGTCTGGAGGGTCTGTCTCTTGAATATCACATCATACGTAGCACAATATGAAAAGCCTTTCCATCACACTTCTGATAGGCTTGAGTTTTCAGAAGCAGAAACTGCAATGTTGAAAAGCCATGAACAGTTCTGGGCAGGTTCCTCACAGGTATGGCTGTATGGATTTTGAGAGAATTGAATTTCACTCCATAGAGCTAACCCATTACTTACGAACCCATTCTTGTCTGTGCTTCACATATTAGTTCTCAAGTTCACAGTTTCCCTGTTGCTTCCTTCCCTGCACTCCCCACCTTTCTTCCTACTTCCTTTGCCTTCAGAGTGCTCCCTTTCTTTTCCTGTTATTTTCTCTCAGTATTTCTACTAACGCCTTTTCCAATTTGCTGTGACGGCAGATAAAGCAGGAATCCACCCCGATACAGCTTGGCTGTGATTCCTAGAGCTGGACTGACATGCAGGCCAGCTCATTGCCTAGGCAGATGGGCAGAAGGAAACTCTCTGGCATCTGCATGCTGGAACCTGAGTGCCAGTCTATTTCCAGATAACCATAGCACATTCCAGGACCAATCTGTGCTCAGTAGAAGTCACAGTGTTATTAACTCTGCCATGAGACAGAATGGCACTTCTGAGAGTGCAAAACAAACAAGGTCTCAGCCACAAAGAGCTTAAGATGACAAACTGACTGTCTGAACCTGATCACCTGCTCCCAGATAAAGATAGCAAAGTAAAAGATCTCGTTTTTCTGAAATGTCAAGCACTTACAGGGCTGACTGAAGTTACACTGATCATTATGCTCTCTCATCTGCTATCAAACTGCTTTCTCAGGGCCCCTCCATCAGGCCTGGGAAAACAGCATGAGGGGGCAGTTGATGTACTGGTAGCGAGAGGTTTGTTCAAGCTTCATTATTAAAATCATAATTAAAACCTTGCCAGTGTATTTTTCAACCTAGTTTTGCTTTCCCAGGCTCAGCTGGGAAAACTGAAGATAAATTGTTTATGAGTTGGTTTCTTTGTCAATATCAGCATTTCCCAATCATTTCCATCCAAGCAACAGCTAACATTTTGAAGAAAAAAATATCATAGCCCTCCTTCATGCAGCTTTGCCATGTTTTTTGGTTTTTATTTTTGTTTTCTAAATCAAGAACTAAGCAGCATTTTGAATATTCATTTACAGATTCATTTTTTCCAGCTTTGTTTTTCATATTCACTAGATTACATGGTACCATACATGTATATTCTTCTGAAGTGATAAAGCATGTTTTGTCATCATTTCATATATTACCTTCTCATGTCTTTCAGACCCACAGACCACAAGACGGGAAGCAGGTTTCCAGGGCGAGAGACATGCTTTTCTTAAGATTATCCAACCCATGAACAACAGTTTATGCTCACTGAGATACTCAAAGAGCTAGACATAATTTTCCTAAATGCTTTTCTGCCCACCTCCCTCTTTCCGTGTCTTTGAAGTTGCAAGATTACACAAAGGAGTTGGCAGCGGTGCCTAAACCCAAACTGCAGCAGCAATGATTGAATGAACGCTTGGACTCTGCCCAGAAAAATCTCAATTAAGAGAATTCTTTGTAATAATTTTAATATTTAGCATTGAAGGGATACTTTTAAAGCAAAATGAACATACTTAAGATGACAGCCCTTTCCACAGCTATCAGTAGGTAAAACTGTATATTACTGAACTAAAAAAAAAAAAAGAACTAGAAAATAGCCTGTCCACTGCTTGCTTCCCCCCCCCCAAGTTTCCTAAAATGAAGATTAAGCCAAAAAGCAAGATTTCCAACTGCACATCTTTTGAGAAAATTCTCAACATCCGTATTTCCTCTGAAATTTGCAGCTGAGATTTTTCTGTACTTCTTGAAGGCTGTATGGAATGTAACTTTGTTTCCTACAGTCATTTTAGTAATTTTCACTAAGGAGGGACAAGCAAAATGGAGGCCCACACTGTGCCAGGAACCCCACAGTCCCTTTCCCCTACATGTTTAAGTATGATGAGAGACAAATACAGAGGAACAGTTATCCTCATTTACAAACAGGAAATTGAGGCAAAAAGAATGAATGCTGAAGAAGTACTAGAGGTCTGTGGCAGCTCCAGGACATGAGCTAGGAGATACTGGATCACAGTACTTATCAAAACATCTATCCTCAAATGCTTTGACTCTTCTTGCCAACAAGAACATGAAGAGAAGAGGCTCAAATGCACTTCTAAAAGCGCAGATGACACTAAAATCCTGAAGATATTTTTATTCTTATACAATTTTACAAAGCACCTTCCTTCTCTAAACAAAAACAAAAACACAAACAAAAAACCCCCTAACAAATGTAGCTTCAGGGTTTATGGTTCCTTGAGATGTTCCAATTAAATAACACTTTATTGGACAGTTAAAATTCTTCACTATTTTTCTGGCAGAAACATGGTACGTAGTTCATAGGTATCTAAAGAGAACAGCAGTAACTGCTCGGAGCGAGATGGAAGTGTTGAAAACTTCACTTCTGACAACAGTTAGATGGTCACCCTGCAATTTGTTTCAACACAGCCAGTTGTGTTGCCAGAACGTGTTAAACATCTGCTACAAACATATGGAATCCTCCTGGGGGATGTAAGTTGATGCCATTCATCAAACTATTTCACTGCTTCCCTTCTCCCCAAATGACTCCCTCCAGAGAGCCAACGGAAGAAAAGTATTCCAGTGTCTACTTGTAGAAAGGGATCCCTAGCCAGAAAAGGGGTGATAGCTCCCCTTGAATCAGGGAGAAGGTCCCGTCCAAACAGATTCTTCTGAAGCATGTGTAACATGGTTAAGGAGGAAAACAAAACAGCACATCATCAGAACTGCAAATCAGTCATTCTCCTCCTTAGGTGAAAGGAGATAGCACGGGGATAGTCATACAGCAAAACTAATCCCCATTTGGCAGAAGTCAGTTTACATGGACACTACCAGATTAGCTGGGAGACGGCTGAAATAATGACCTTTGCCGTGGAAGGACCTACTGGTATCACACAAAGGAGAGTGTTATTAAATCCAGAAAATTGAACTGTCCACCTGCCTAAACACTGGGATAAACATTCATGGTTGAAAAAAATGATTGCAGGAAGGTTGTAAAATGCAACAACAGTGTCAATGACTCGGACCAGTGGCATTAAAGTTTCATGGTGTGAAGTTTGCTGGACATGATCCCAGATTTTTTCATTATCAAATTCAGTGCCCTATGTAGGGTGTAGTTTTTAAGATCTGGACCAATCTCCAGTGACAATGGAAATGACATATCCTAACAAGTCCACAAAGCAATGATTGGATGGTGATGCTACTATAACCTCATTGGGATAGCTGTTGAAAATTACACAGCTTTCTTTTGTTCTCTGAAGCTTCTGTGTTTTCTTCTGTCACGCTACTTTCTTTGATGAAAGATAGTACATCTCTGCAGACCTCTTTTCACTTGTCATTCACCCCCTTCCAAGCATACACACAGCCAGGGCAGAAACAAAACTGCACAGGTTTTGCTTCTTTTTCCTTGGTCTCAAGAGTCCTTCTGTGCATTTGTGCACAAGGCAGCCCTGCTCTTCTGTCAACAAAAGGGAACTTGCAAGTGAATAGAGCAGCCATGCTGGGTATAGGAGCTGCAAAATTGCTGAATGCTGCACAGCAGGATTGAGGCAGACTTGATATTAGTGTAAGACTGGTTATTTTTAAAAATGTAGTAATAAAATTAATGGTCCTTGTGAACCCTTCACCAGACACTAATTAATCAGCCTCCCGTTTTCATTAAGTGAGAGCAAATGAATGCCAGGAATATGCAGTGACTTCCCCAGGTGGACATCAGGATTAGAATTATTAGAATTTAGAGCTTCTAACCTGTGATCAAACCACATCATTGCGACTGTCAGCTACTACTCAGGTATGAGGTTTCTTTATCTAAAGATGAAAATCCTTTCACTGGATGGACACTCATTGATAAGAACAACTGCTATACAAATAATGTTACTTTACAGCTTAAAAATATGGATTCTTGTAGGCCACTGTGGAACATAGGTTGGAACTATGTGAGTCCCTTATCTGACTGATTCCTGCTATGAATATTTTAAACAGCATTGTGAGTTACTAGCTGCTGTTTCCTCTCAGGAAGAGATAAACTGTGGATTTATTGAAGGCTGAAGCCAACTTCACCCTTGGTTTTACTTTCAGTGAAATAATGCCAAGGACACATTCTCTTAGCTGAGTAGCCCTTAGACATTTACTGTGACTAACTTATTGTACATATATCACAAAGCAAAAGAGGAAAGAAGAATTTTCTTGATACTTGTACTTCTGAGATGCCCTCAGTGAAGGACCCAGAATATAGATTCTATTTGAAAGATTCCCAAGACTAGACGAGCAGACTTCCAGTCTACTAGAAGGTTGAATGCAGCAGACCCCTGAAGCCTGAGAAGTACAGAAAGCCAGGCAAAGGCTCTGAAGCTTCCTGCTCTTCTGTCTTCTTGTAACCATCTCTTTTGTGCAACCTTTCATGCCATGTTTTGGCACTTGTGATCTTCCTGGCTGTGATAACAAATTGCAGAAGTGGCTGTGAAAGTTAAAGACTTTAAGAAGAAGATTTACCCAGATTTTCCTGAAATGTACATCTGTGTCAAGACTAAGGAGTTTAGAGGGAAACAGGGGTTTGCCCAAACCACTTCTACAGCACTGCTATTAAGACAGTTTCAGTTGCTCTAGTAGAGGTGCAGAGGGGAAGAAGCAGTACAAGCCCTCAGGTTAGCTCCTTCTGTGCAGTCTACGTATCCAGTCTGTACATTCTGTGTTCCTCCTTCTCAGTACATGTCTCACAGCCTCTCTCCTCTTTTTATCTCCTCTTCTTTTCTCTAGGCTCATTTTCTCTCACTGTCTCCAGCCCTGTTGTGTTCTCTGCAGGACTTTAATTCTTTACTTTCCCCTGTGTATCCTTGTGATAATCCTTCACTCCCTCATTATCAGGTCTCTAGGTTGTCTTCCAGGTGATCTCATTTTGGTTCCACAGATAAAGACACAAAACAGAGAGTGGGTAGAGAAATGGGGGTCAGAGACAGTCAGAAGAGGCTTTTCTCTTTAAAATGATACATGGAGGCAAATCCTCCTGTTGCAAGCAAAAGCAATAACATGTTAGAAAGAATGAGAATGGAAACTCTGTCTTTCTTGGAAACAGCACTGAAATAAAGCAATAGTTTTGGGAAGCCCAGGGTATTGATAGAGCAGCTGGTCTCCTTCCAACTGGGATTTTATGTGTTCCAGGGCTATAATCAAGCAAATAGAGAATTTGCCAACCAAGGCTTTATTCAATGTGCCAGGGAGCAGCCGTCCCTTCACCTCAGCTAGAAATGTCTTCACTAATGTGCAGCATGTGCATGAGTCACTAAAGAGCCTTCAACCTTCATCAGTCAGACAAGTGCAGTTGTGTGTGCAGCAGGACCAGCAGAGGCAAGGGGATGGCAAGCTATTAAGAATGAAGCCTAATGGCCCCTTGAGAGCCCTGGGAGGGGGAAAATAAAATAAAATTAAAAAAACCCTTCACCTGAATTTTAATCATACCCAAGGGAAGACATGAGATTTAATACATAACATTACACAGCTGCTTTGCTACACGAGATTAACTTCATGTAACAGGATGAATAAAAATATTCCCACTCCAACTTTCTGAAACATTCTGCCCTGAGGCAGTGAGAGAAATGGCACAGAATGCAGAATGAGGCAGGGGGATGAGCTAGAGATGCTTTTAAGCTCTGTGCAAGTCACCCATCCAAAGCTGGGCTCTGACACAAATCTCCTTCAGCATCTCAAATTAATAATTCATCCTTAGCTGGGTGATCATTACAAGATCTCTTTCTGCAGACAGACAGTCAGAGAGAACAAATGTAAGAGTTAATGCCGACTGGCAATATTGTGAACCTCTGAAAGCAACAGGCTATGACAGCACCGCTTAAGTATTCCTAGTTCTATGCTGAGAGCCTGGGAATCTGCAAAAGACTGTAAATGTGCGTGTATGAGGAGTGACCCACTTCTGCAGTTGGAAGCTGGAAAGTCTCCCAGATGCACACATGACATTTTGGCAACACAGAGAGAGAAGTTCAAGGAAACTAGGAAAAGAGTTCAGAAGAGGAGTGTGAACAAAAATACCAAAACAGCAAAACATCCAGTTCTAAACTCTTTGTTATCAGTCATCCAAGATGAGTTGCTGTCAAGGTCACAAGAGATCTTTGTGGTAGAAATGAGGCAACTTCCCTCAGCCACCCAGAGAAGTTGTAAGCTCATATCACAGCCTGTCAAAGTCAGCAGGGACCTAGTCATAAGTTGATTTACAAGGATATCAGTAGGAGATATAATCTTTTTACTTCCCAAGCTATAGAGTAAATGCATGTCCCTTGACAAGTAACTTTCCCTGGTAACCCCATCAACTATTTATAAAGCAAGAGTGGTATTTCCTTAGTGCTCAGCATGGCAGGCAGTGTGCGTTTCACAAAATACACCATAATCAACAATTTATAAAATTAACTATTTCCTATTCTTGATAAAAATGATCAGAAGCGTCCAAATGATCATTGTGCACATTTTGCAATTATCTTTTGGGAACAGCAGTCTCATTAGGTCCTAGAAATTAAGGAGCTTCTAGCAATGACTAGGCCTTGGAAAACTAATCCAGATCTCAACAACTGCTATGAGTCAGACATGATTTTCTTCTTTTTACCCCAGATGAGAATTCATAGCTTCAGTGTGATGCCAGTCATGGGAATAAGAAAACAGGGTTGCCTAGGACAGCAGCGTGCTCAGGGAAATGGTGATGCCTGCTCAGTCTCTGCTGCAGCTCTGAAAAGGCAGACTGGCTGTGGCTGCTCAGGCAGAATCAGGGTTGTTTGAAACAGATGCACCATTCACTTACCTGATCTCTCTCGGGTGTCTGGCAGCAGCAGTTGTAGCAATCCCAGTTCTTCAGTGCCTGCAGTTACAGTTGTTCCCCTTCCTGCTACTCCTCTCTTGCCTGTGGAAACAGCAGGCTCATACCAGTCCTTCATCTTGGGGGCTGAAAAATTCACCTTTTTCTATGCCATGGAGAAGCCTGGAATCACCCCCAGGCACTGGTGATGCTCTGCAGCTGGAGATGTTCTGAGATGTAAATCAAGATACATGGTCATAAAGCAGCAAGTGACAAGTCTTGGAGGGAAAAAAAAGGTGTTATCTTTAGTAACCAGGCCAAATGCCAGCTCCAGCTAAGATAACAGACATTCTACTGACTTCCTGCAATTTTCCTTCAGTGAAATATTATCCTCTTTACTTCCTGCCAGAGTGTCATTTAACACTGCTTTGCCAGTCTACTGTGATTTGCTCAAAGGAAGCTGCATTTCAGTAAAGATTAACATAGCTCCACTACATCAGAGACGCATCCAAACTGTGTGATTCAGAATCAGATTTATACACATATTCCAGAAGATGCATGGATTAAGTAGTTTAGCTTAATTTTGGTCAGTGAATTTAGCAGCAATCTTTATTACAGGAAAAAAGGCAACAAACCAGTTACATACATGGATGACATAAGCATTCCTGTTTCTATTTGGAGACTACATACCACTAAAATAATTTTCTAAGAACAATAGCAAGACCCTCTTCCTGTAGCACCCTGATCTTGGATTCCAGCAGTCACTAGTCCTATCACCTGGAAACAACTGCTGCTCCTAGAGACCACACTGAAGTACCTTCCAAACAGCAGGTTCCAGCCAGTTTCCACTGTCTTGGTTGGACTTGATGATCTTAAAGTTCTATTCCAACTTAAACAATTCTGTCACAACTACCGGGCCATTATCTACAGCAACATTTGCTACATGTATTGAAGTGTTCAAGGCCAGGTGGGATGGGGCTTTGAGCAACCTGATCTAGTGGGTGACATCCCTGCCTGTGGCAGTGGGGTTGAAACAAGACCATCTTCAAGATCGTTTCCAAACCAAACCATTCTATGATTCAATGATATTGCAGTTCTGCCTCAGCAATGCCTTGCAGACACCACTAGGTGATACAAATGCTGAGTCATAACATATTTCTTGAACTCAAGATAAAACCCCAGCAAAGCAATTTATTCCCACCTGTATATTTCACTGGAATATGTCAGTGTACCTGAGGAAGACATAACAGCTCCCAAAGTAGGCAGGAGGAAATGTTTTTCTGTTCACAATGGGTTTCCTCATCAATCAGGCATGTTCATTAAAGCTTGCTTCCTTTAGCAGGATGACTATAAAGGGCAATTGTGGAGGAGGAAAAGGAGTACAGACTTGTGACACGCCATTTTCCAGGATTTGTCCTGAAGATTAATTTTATCCACCCCTTTAATGAGGCTGAGTCCTCACTGAATGGCTGACCAACATCTTCACATTCTGGTGTGATTGTGCGATAGCAGGACATCCTCTCAACACATGTGAGGCCATAATGCACCTTTCACGGGTGCATTAGGTACTGAGCACAAATCACTGGCCAAGTAGGAAAGGCATAGATATTCATTGCAATTCAGGGAGTGTCAGAGTCTCAGGATCTGTAAGGTCAGAACTGCTATAGCTAATGGGCAATTTCTCCATCAAGTGTCACTCTGTTCACATGTTCCTGCTTTGCCCTTTCTTCCTGGAGCGTTGATGGTGCTGTTGATAGAGGTGGGACTACAGCCAGCTGTTCTCTGACATGAGGTGTGCCAGGCAGTGTGATACTGCCCTCAGCTTCAGAAGCTGTCAAAACCATCATGGATTTATATTCTGTGGAAGTAATTAGGGACTCCCCGTTGCTTCTCCACTCGCCTCCCATTTGTAGGGCAATCGCATCAAACTAGAGCCGTGCTCAGTGAACACTGCCAGCCTTCCCTGAAGCCAATGGGGACTATTAAGAGAGGTTACTGGGGCAGATGAAATATTCCTTACTAGAACACACACAGAGAGCTATAGATTTTGCCTTTGAACATAGCCTTTGGCAATTTCTAGCAGATAAATTAAAGATGCTATTCTCACTGTTTTTTTTTTTAATAATGATTTGCATCACTTGTTGCTTCTAGTCATAGTGATCCCATCTGCAGTCTGTGGTAGACTCAAATTCATTTTTTTCTTCCCTATTTGTCTGATTTTTTGCATTTACTGCCTCTCTCTCTCCACAACTAGCACAGGGAAACAGAGCCTTTGTGTTAAGGGAGTCTGGAAGGGAAGCTGCTGCTGCTTACCAGAATCCTTTTGTTAAGGTTTGCAAGGGAAAGGGACTGGCTCAGAAATGCTTAAGCAGTTTTCTTCAGCTAGCTTTGGTCCTTTCCATATTTTGGTCCTTTCCTCACCACCAACAAATTGGACTAGCAGTTCTGAGAAACAACCTGAGCTCATTTTATCTTCCAGAATCAGGCAAAGGCCTTTATGATGCAGAGAATTTCTGAGGCCATAGGCTTCCCACTGTTAGGTGAAGCTCACCAGGGCATAAGACCAATGACTTTTGCCAGGATGAAAAGCCAAGCCCTTGCAGTTCTCTGTTTAATGGCAGATCCCCCCAGCAGAGTCCTTGCCCTCCCCCTCAGGTGAACTGCCATTGACCCAGCGAATTCAATTAGTATGGTGTTTCCTTTATCAAACAAACCCCACATGGCCCAAACCAAACATGGTATATTTGAAAACAAATGGATTGAAACGGCCCTAATCTACTCAGACACTGTCCTCTGCATATGGTCCCTCCAATTCAGCCTCCCCACAAATACAATCAGGGCATCATCAGGATCCCATCTGGTCTGCAATAGGAGTGGGGAGCCTGACACCCTGCAGAACAGACAGTACCAGTGATTTGGGCCTCTATCAAATGGACCATTACAGTACCTCTACAGTGCTTTTCGGGCCAGTTTTCTGACTGTCTCCACTGCTAAGACATTAGGGAAAGTGGGAGAGAGTGCCTTAGTTGTAGTCCCGGGAGGAAAGCTTGTATGACCTTGGTTCGTACCACAGTTATGATTCAGTGTATCAGCACATGCAGTCTGGATAAACCCCACTACCTAACGCACTTCTGTGAGCCACCAGAGCAGAAACCACAGCACCTTGCCTGGAACACTCTGAATCACTTCAGCCACTCCATATGTGAAGATTTTTCTTTTATACCACAGGGAACTTGTCAGTGCTCCCATTTATGGGGCCCCCTGATCAGCTACATCTGACGAATGCCGGCAAGAAGAAATCCCACGTCGAAGTGGGATTCTCCACCTGCCTTGTCCAAAGGAAGAGCAGCTGTCTTTGCTGGCAGATTGGCACAGACACAGACTCTGCAAGACTGCACAGATTTGTTAGGAAACCCTCCTCTAACACAGTGCACCAAGCATTGATTCGAGGTTGTCAGAAATTGCTGGGCACTCCTCACACCTTTTCAGACAAATCTCCCATGCCGCATCTTCTCTTATCCAGAAGAGGCCAGGCATGACCCTGCTAGCACACAAGATGTGGAGACAGAGGGAAGGCAGCAGGATGTCTCTATCCAGCAGTCCCCAGAAGAGATGCCCTTTTGCTTTGGGGCACAGATGGAGAACAGCATAAGTCAGGCAGCACATCTTCAGTAGACTTTCTTAAGTGGTTCACAGGGAAAGCCTTACAGAAGAGTACCAGAGACAGTGCAAGTATGAGAGGGCTCAAACAACACTGCCACTAGGTCTGGAGTGATGGTCACTTGCCTGAGGACAGCTCTTGTGTAGTACACGGAGGACATGTTCCAGAGATACACTGAAGGACATAGGAATTTCAAGTCAGGACTATGCATCTGGGTAGTTATCAGGGCTGCAAAAACAGGATGAAAAAATCAGTTCTTCTTTGCACAGCCCATCCCAAAAGACCTCCTCCATGTGATCATTCAGACAGTACTTCTGGGCATTCAGACAGGGAACTTGAGCCATCTTCCATGGCAATGCCCAGTGAGGGCTCATGACCCAGTGGGCAGTCCTTCTCGTTCAGCTTTACCCCTCTTGGAAGCAATCTAACATCAGGGAGGAAATGAGCCAGGGGCAAGTATTAATTCCAGGAAGAGTCAAAGGCAGTGAACCTATTCCCTTTATACAGCCTTTATATGTCTGTTTTCAGTGTATAACACATGCCTTAGGTGAGTTTAACAAAACTGTGAAAAGAGAAATCCTGTGAAGCTAGACCAGAGATCTTAGCAGAATATATTTGAAAAAAAGTGCTGAAAAACATAAATTAAAAGTTATCACATTTTCTATTCCAGGCTGCCTGAAAGGCATGACATACATATTCGTGTGTGGTGGATGTGAATTATCCCACTGGAACCGGTAGCCAGCACTCCAAATTTCTGAGATGAGCCAGTCTTTTGAGCCACTTCCTTTGTCCCAAAAGCCCTGGACAGGTTTTCCATATTCTCTAAAACACTCGATATGTTCTCAATTATTTTTTTCCCTTTTTTTCTCTCTCTCAAAGCCCCCACGGAAGATAAAGGGCAAAAACCAAAGAGGAATTTCTGTTGCACTACCCAATCACATCATAAGTAAGGTACCACTGGATGTTGCAAAAGCTAGACACTACCCCAGTCACAGGGTGTTCCCTAGGAGCACTTACAGGCAATTATTGCACCCACTGTTGCTTCTTTTTCACTGCAAACACAACACTCCTCACAGAGCACTCACGTAACAGCACAACTGTCTCACTGACAAAAAACTGAAATATGTCTGAGGAGACTTCTGGAAAAGCCTTCTAGGAGCACTGGAGAAAGCAGTACAATCAGTAGCACAAGTGCACCAGCCCAACAGAATTAATTGTGAAAGTACATTGAGCTGGCTCTTATGATTTTGAGATTTGAAAAATGCTCAAAAATGCTTGAAGTTACTCATTTACATTTTGTTACCCAGAATGCACTTCCAACTCACCCATTTCCCACAGGCACCAACATCAAAGCTGTGGAAACAAGCTATCTTTGCATGAAGGTTTTTCTTTTTAATTAAACATTATAGACTAAGGCCAGAAATTCCTTCTTCTTTCACAGCTGGAGAAAGCATAAAGGGAGAAGTGAGGGTAGAGAAACAGAATCCATCAGTCACTGTACTGAGAGGGATTGCTCGGCCGTGGATGCTTACAATTGCCTTCTAACTGCTTGGCTCATTCATGTAACATATGGTGAAGTAGGGGAAGCCCACCTATAGCCCAAAGGTCACCATGCCACCTGCAGACCCCAGACAACATGCAGCCTTGCACAAATACATATGGAAGTAATTAGTGAGGCAAGGGAGCTGGGATTTGAGGCGGAACCCCCTCAAGTCTGCTGCATTAATCCTTCCAGCTGAGTTGGAGAAGAAGTCTGAATTCCCAGGGGTCTGATTGCCGCAGCTTGTAGCTCAGGGTGGAAAAAAAGTAATTTACTATTTCCTTGCCACAGACATGCCATTACATTTTTGGGTTTTGGGTGGAAAGAAGAGCATAAGGGAGTTCCAAAGGGGCCAGGTTCACTTCCCTCATTATCTGCTCAGTCACAGCCTGGCAGGCTGCTTTCTCTTGCCAGTGTTGCTCTTCCATGTGCATTCAATTTAGAAATTACATTTGGATTGCTCTTTTTATAAATTTTCAGTTGAAGATGATGAGGTTTATAGGGACCAGTGTGGTAAATCCCAGAGAGTGGATATGGGTATGTAGAGTGACAGGGAATTTGGATTCATCTCTTCCTTACAACGTTGCATCCTCTTGAAGTCTTAAGTTATGGGCTGTGCCACCCTTCCCTACATTACACGGTTAAGAGCAATGTCTGCTTACACCAAAGATCTTGCAGTTGAAGTACCAGCCAAGAAATGAGCATGATACAGCATGGCAAATCATGGTGGATACAGGGATGTAATCTTGGAATGATGGGTTGAAAGCAGGCTAAAAGAAAGAGGGATTTAAGAAGGGTAAGAGGATAAATGTACCCACCAGGGACCCAAGGTTCAGATGACATTAAGTCTTCAGTCTTCTCACCCAGTAGATCCAAACACCTGTGTTCATTCTAGCACATTTCCTACTAGGCAATTTGGAAAAAAATTTGTCGGTCATCATTCCCTTCATGATACTGGCATATTCCTCTTGTCTCCTCTCTGCTTTGCTTCACTGGATTTGTCATCTCTTGCACACAGTTTCCTGTGCTTTTTCTGTCAAAGGTTCACTGCTAAGGCCACTCCCCACTCAAAATTGTGACTCCATATAATGAAAATATCACCTAGCAACCAGTGAGAGTTGGTCTGATATTGTTAATGGATAGAGGAAAAAAAAGCACACAAAAACCCCATGACCAAGACTTCACCTCAGTCCCAGGGCCAGCTTCTCAGCTCTGGAGTCATTGTTTTCCATGCACTACTATGAGACAGGACTTAGAGGCAGGAGGATGTTTTTAACCATCAAATACAGGTCACCTTTCCTGGGGTCTCTACAGCCATTAAGGTACCTCAGGTAGCTGGAGATCTAAAATATCCAGTATACTTGTACAGGGTGTAGGTGGCAAGGCTTTGGCAGTGGGGCAGAGGGAGGCTACAGGGAAGGCACCTGTGGAAAGAGATCGGGGTCTGCCCCATGCTGGACAAAGACAACTGCAGAGGGCTGCACCACAGGCCCACTGCAGGACACAGCTGCACCTGGCAGCCACGCTGGTGGCACCTCTGTGAAAAAGTATTTAAGAAAGGGCAGAAAATGCCATAGAAAGAGAGAGAGGAGGGAGCAAAAGCAGTGAGAAACAGTAGAGGAACACCAAGGTCAGAGGAAGAGGATGAGGAGGAGGTGCTCCATGACACCAGAGCATATGTTGCCTGCAGATTATGTGAGAGCCCACACAAGAGCCATAAAGGGTCAGATTTTCCTGACAGGAACTGCAGCCCATGGAGAACTCACGCAAAAGCAGAGAAAAAGTATCAGACAAAATGAGCATCAGAGAGAAACCACTACATACTGACCACAATCCCAATCTCCCCTGTGTTGCCTGGGGAAAGTAAAGGAGTCTGGAATGAAGGAGTGAAGTGGAGTCTGAGCAGGAGTGGATGAAAGGTGTTGTTTTAACATTTGGCATTTTTTGTTTCCCATTACCTAAATTAGTAATTACATTTAAATTTTAATTGGTAATAAATTAATTTCCCAAAGTCATAGAATCATAGGACAGTTTGGCTTGGACATGGCCTTAAAGAAGATTATCTAATTCCAACCTCCATGCCATGGGCAGGGACACCTTCCAGTACACCAGGTTGCTCAGGGCCCCATTCAACTTGGCCTTGAATACTTCCAGGGGTGAGACATCCACAGTTCTGGGAAACCTTTGCCAGCGTCTCACCACCCTTAAGCAAAGAATGTCTTTCTAATGCCTAATCGAAACCTATCCTCTTTTGGTTTAAGGCCAAACCCTCTTGTCCCATAGCGCCCTTGTAAAAAGTCTTTTTCCAGCTCTTTTGCATGACCTCTTTAGGTACTGGAAGGCTGCTGTAAGGTCTCCCCTGAACCTTTTTTTCTCCAGGCTGAACAACCCCAACTCTCTCACTCTGACTTCACAGGAGAGGTGCTCCAGCCCTCTGACCATCTTCGTGGCCCTCCTTTGGGCTTGTTCCATCAGCTCCATGTCCTTCTTATGTTGGAGGCTCCAGAACAGGATGCAATACTCCAGATGGGGTGTCATGGCAAATATGTTTTGACTGTGACAATAACTGGTGAGCAATCTCCCTGTCTGTATCTCAACCCACGAGCTTTCTCATTCCTTTTCTTCCTTTTTTTCCCCCTTTGTGCTGGTGGGGGTGGGAGCAAGCAAGCAGCTGGGTGGGAGTTCAGCTGTTAACTGAGGTCAGGCAACAACACTAGAAAAATATAGCTTTTTTAGACCATGTGATCCAGGGTGAAACATGCCCCTTATATGAATATAACTGCTTTCATGGCATACTGGAGTGTGCAGTCTCTGCAGATTGCTGGCAAGTGGCACATCGTACTCGTGTCACTTCATCAAGTTGTTCACATACACTTAGTGAGTGGTAAACAAGCCACTGCATTCATCTCTGTGCCTCTTTTACTAAGTGAACATACATCATAAGCACAGCCATCTACAATATTTCTATTTCATCATTCCACTAGAGGTTTTCTAGCTAATTTTAAACTAACTGTTTACATTCTCTGGATTGTGTCAAATAAACAGACACCACTATATGGAAGCTCAGGATACAGGAAGAGGCAGGGGTGGGGAGCATTGCTAAGCACTCTCTCTTCTCATCTCTTCCTGGAATATAAATATTTGGCATGCAATTCCTAGGACAATTGTCCCTGTTCTTGTGGAATTGTCTGGGTAAATTCTCATGGATCACACAAAGCTATCTCTGCTTCTTGAAAAAATCCAGTCAGACTCATGAGGGGCAGTTCTAAGTGAACAGCAGGAATGCTTCTGCTAACTTTCTGCTACTGCTTGGCAAAGAATTTTCAGGCACTTTGCATAATGTAGTCACTCACCTATGGGGTCAAATTATTTCCTTTCCATAGTGGTTATCAGTGAGGAAAAGACTTGGTGTCTGCTGTTCCTGCTGAATCTCCCAACTCTGCATTTTTTACTCACCACCCGATGGAGGTAAACAAACAAAATAACTAACTCCATTTGACAAAATGTTCTGCCTCCCGCTGAGAAAACAGAAAACAAAATGTGCTGGGACAGCACCTAAGTCACAACTCTGGGAGCTACTAGGTAGTTCTCCCATCAAATGGAGAAAATCAAGGTACGAGGGTACCAGCTACCCAGCAAATTCCCTCACTGAATATGAACTGAGAAGCCAATCCTAAATTTTAATCTTGGACTGTCATCTCCAAATGCTTTTTGCTGTCTTTTACTATATTTGAAAAGGAGGAGCAAACCCTATAACTACTCTAGGAAGCTTTTACCCTGTATCAAGTTGTCAGAGTCACATGTCATACAAAGTAAAAAAAAAAAAAAAAAAATGCATGGGGACAATGGACCTAAACCTTTCTCTTGCTGATTCAAGCATCAGAACACAGGCACACTCAGTTTTATAACCCAGACTAAGCCTTTTGCTGAATGCCCCCAGACTGCCATTTCAGGGAACGTTTGCAGAAAGTTAATGCCGTATCAGCAGCCCATTGTGGGAAATGCCAAATACTTAGGCACTGAAAATGCAGAAATGCGTGTGTCCAGAGGCTGCTTAACAGACTTTCATTTTCACTGAACGCAGTATATTTCAAAGCCAAACATAACTCATCACTGGACAGCTAGATAACTGCAATTCAGCACTGCTTAATTTCCTGTATGAACTAAATGAATGTATTTTAGTTCTGTCCCAACATAAAGAAATTTCAGCCACCAGTTTTTCTCAGAAAGAGATTTTCCATCCTACCCGTAAAGATGCCATCTCCCTGGTGAAAAGCAAAGTTCTCTAGCCTAAGGGTCAAGTGCTCCCTGTGTGAGAGAATGGTGTTTTTCCTGCATTATCAGTCCAATACCACAAATATGGAATGGCAGAATGGATGCACAGCTTTCAATGAAAGACACTTTATATTTGAATCTCTGATTGCAGTGGTTAAAACAGATGCATCTGACCATCTAGTTTAGGGATTTAAGGCACCTTACCAGGATGACTTGCAGCCAAATCCTCTCTCATTCTTAGTAGAACATTTTTCATAGGCAGTTCAATTTATGTGGAACCACCAGGAAATAAAACAAGGTGGTGCCTATTTTCTCCACACACTTTCTCCACTTCACTCAGAGGGGAGAAATGCAGTTCTGAATCACTTCCCATCAGTGCAAAGAAAGAGCTTTAAGTGGTTAATCATACCCAGTCAGGCTGGTGCCTCAGTGACAGCGGGCAGCAGAATGGCTGAGATGGGGCCTGAAAAAGCCACTCCATGTACTCTTCAGTCACTTCTTAGCCCTTGTGTGTTACAAGTATTATCAAAGTAACTGGACTCGTTACTACAAGGCTGGTTCATACTCCAGGGTCTGGGCATATAGCTGTTTCTTGCCCGTTCTGGGGTGATGTGGAGTAAGATAAGCTAACTGGCCTTTACCAAGATGCCTGGTCCCACTGCTTGGTAAACACAGTGAAGATTTTCACTCTCACAAAGTTCATATTACCTAGAGATTCTTATAACAAATATAGTTTCAGCTTGAGCACAAAGAAAGCACATAGGATTCCTTCTGATGGAGAAAAACTTGGAAAGTATATTTTGATTCCACGACCAAAATTTCTTATGAAGTCAATTATTGGTTGAGTTGAGAAAAAGCTGCAATGCCTCATAGGGGTCTAAGGTGTACTGTTTAACTGCTAGGTTTTAGCCAAGACTGTTTTTCCTGCCTCTGATAAATCGGCGTCTTGGCCCTTCCTTCTATGCCAGGGAAGGGAAGGTATGTCATTAGCACAGTTGGCAAGCTTCTGATTTAGGACTTTTAGTGACTACAGCCTAATGAGTGTACATCAGCTGAACTGAGGTAACCGTGCACACTCTCTGCTCACAGTGAATGCCTTTATTTAGTACGCAGATATAATAGCTAACCTGCTGAGTCTTTTTATTATTCATAGAAATGAGGACCTGCCTTTCACTCCTTTCTTCTGGTGAACACAGTTATCTGTGCCATATTTTCTCCCTTCTAAATAAATCTCTTTCAAAAATAAACATTCATGTTAAGGAATTCAGCCAACCAAAGCAGCAACCTGAGGCTCTGGAAACATCTAACCATTGAACACACCACAACAGTCGCTGTTACCATCTGCTGTACCAGAGAGTTGAGGTGTACAGCTATATCCTCTTCTGGGTAGAGAGCTGTTCCAAGTTTTAATCAGTGTTTGGGAGAAAACACCTGCCAGACAGAATAAGTGAGAAGATCTGCATTAGTCTACACTGCAGGTGGCACTTGGCTAGCTTCCACACCTGCATGGCTCTGGGCAGCATTGTGCCTTGCACCACTGTGTGTGTGATGGCACTGCCGTGTTCCCCAGACGTACTGGATTTTGGACGTTTGCCACCAGCAGGGTACAAGGGTGTATGGTTTGATGGGGGTTTGTTGGAGGTGACATCCTAGGCTATTTAGGCCAAGCATCCGTCTGGGTTTTGCAACTGCTTGAATATGTTTACCAACAATGAGCTTGAAACTCTCAGTACTGCAAAGCAG
This sequence comes from Oxyruncus cristatus, assembly GCA_013399855.1. Lineage (NCBI taxonomy): Eukaryota > Metazoa > Chordata > Aves > Passeriformes > Cotingidae > Oxyruncus > Oxyruncus cristatus. The sequence continues at coordinate 2,508,015 of VXAY01002317.1, forward strand.
TAGTAGTCAGAATGAAAGGTACAAAGCTTAGGAGACAGTAGGCATCAGGAGTAGCACTGATTTCAGACTTCCTCAGCTCTTGTTCTCACTTCTGCCTAGACTTTACACTCTCAAGGAGATTAAATCTTTAGTAGGATTGAAAATATTACGGCAAAAGATGAATCACTCAACTTTATGAAGTTTTAATGACTCTTTTGATTGCTCTAACTGAGATGACAGGGCTAATTTCACTATATATACTAGACCAATTTAAAATAATATCAATAATTTCAATATTAGACCTCCTGATTTTCTCCTTGTTCAACACTTGGCCAGCAATCTAGACTCTTTGTGTTTGCAGGCTAGCTTATGGAAAATGAGATGGCATAATGCCACAGTCCAGGGAAGCATCATCACCCAGATGAGAATGATTGCTTCAAGAAATGAAAGTCAGCACTGCTATTTATTAGACCCACAGCTGGAGGAGGGAGCCCTCTCCCATGTAAAACAGTTTGGAAACACCGCAGAGTTTGGTGCACGGGCATTTTCTCTGCACACAGGAGAAAATCCCATTCATTGTAATTTTGCCAGATGGCTTTAAACATTCTGTTACTAGACCAGTAGTGGCAATTTCATCACACTGAAGGGATTTACAGATAGGATTAGAGGAGAGATTTATCACTGAGTCTCTCCACAGATATGCTTGCCCCAGCTCTCTGGTGTGAAGAACTGAGATTGCCCATGTTGTATGTCACACTCTCTTTGCTGTGGCAACAGTGGAAGCTCTTGTCATGGAGTATTATATTACACAAGATCAAACCTCATGGGCTACTTCTAGTGGTTACTGACTCTTTTTTGTTCCATTTCAAACCTTGAGTTGCTGAGGTCAAATACAGTGACCCTCGCCTTCATTTGGCATCAAAGGGAGGGATACAGCCTTTACACACTGTGGGAACTTCAGCTTCAAAGGACACAGAGTCAATACATACAGGAAAGTGCCTCCAGCACTTACTCGTTACTAGCAGGGGGAAGGCAGGATTTTCCTATAGGTTCCCAGTGGGCCCAGGCACAGAGGATGCCAGCAGAACAGTTGCTCTGGCTGAGGACTGCAGAGGCTCTACGGAACAGGGTCTTTTGTAAATCTTTCAGTCAACCAATTCCTTTAGGATATGGGGGATTCTTAGGAGGCACATAGGAGGACACACCTGAGACTTCTGATATCCCAGATCTTTACTGGTGCACTCTAAAATAATCTCAAATATCACCATGGAAAAATTCCTGAGATATCTGCCACCCACCTGCTGTGCTGAGTCAAGGGCAGTACTCAGACATATTTCTTTTCCTTTGATAATCTTTTGTATTGGCTGCAGCTGGAGGCACCTGGTGAAAAAAAATTCCTTTACCAGATGATTTTACATTTGGAGGTCTGGCTTCAGATCCCATTGCATGGACTTCACCTTTCACACTATACCAAACCACAGGTAACAAGCCTGGATACCAGACAACACAGATGTACTTTATATAAAATGTTTGTCCTTATAAACATGCTCCTGCCTCAGTTCTAAGAGAGCTGGATCAGCCTTTGGGTTTCTGAATTTTTCAAAACTGAAGAGAAGCTGCTGCCAGTAGACCTCAAAAGTGGCACAAACTTACACAGTTTGGTGTTGGTGGGCTACCCTATATTGTAGGGTTTTTCTTCTGGTAGACTTTGAGGAAAAGGTAATATTTTAAAGGTTTTTGTTTATATGCTTTCCTTCCCTTCTTTCATATACCGTATTTCTTTCTTCTGTGCCATTTCTGTTCCCTGGTAAATTATACAGTTCATTGTTCTGCAAGTTGCTGCGATGGCCTAACTTTAAACATAGATATGTTAATGCAGAGAAACTCCTGTGACTATGGGACTGCTACTGAAAGCTGGATGCCTGAATTAATGCAGTTGCACATTTAATTTAATACAGAAAGTATCTCTACAAAATAAAAAGTAAAGATTTAAAAAATAAACAAGCAAACCCAAACCCTGCAGAAAAGCTCTCCCATCCTAACAGCACCAAAAGAAATGTCTGTTCCAACCAGTTCAGCTGTGTTCAAAGTTCTTCTGCAGTAGTTTGAAGATTACAGTCCTATTACCAAGCTCAGATGCTCAGTTTCAAGAACTGCTGTACACTTCTGCATCCCCTCAGGCTCTCACTGGGAGGGTTAAAACTCTTTTTGTTTTGGTGTGGAAAGATTGGTCTGATAGCAGCAGATGTAAAGGACACTTACAGGCTCCTCAGAAATTGTGATCAGGAGACACCCTGTTACTTGCTTAGAACATCCCCTTGTTGTGTTAGTGAAAGATTTTTTGCACACAGAGTAATCATCAACAGAAAATATCAGAAGCTAGCACTTTTCTGAGAAGGGAAAAGAGCAGAAAAGGGGAAATAAAGGGATAGCAGGATAATTTATCACAGATGCCTTGTTTTGAGAGGGCCCAAACTCATTACTTTACAATACTTATATCCCGATAAACAGTATGCATCACTACCTAAAAGCACAATTTCCAGCTCTACTGTGCTGCTAAAGATTACTGTTGAATGTTCTTTTTTTAACTTTCCAAGCCTTTGTCCACTGCTGCTTCAAACAATGGTAGTTAGTGAGGATGTGGAACAAAAAACTACAATTCCTTTCTAAATGTTTGCTATGGTGGGAGAAAATAAGGAGAGCTTAAAGGAAACACTAGTTGCCAACAGCACAGGTGAGGGAAGAACTGGCAAGGAAAGGCTTTTGCAATTACAAGCCAACATTCTTTGTTCTCAGTGGAAAGGAGGGAATCTTCTTGACTGCAACCATGGCTGACAAGGGAGGCTCTTTCAGGTCTAAGCGTGAGGCAAAGTGAGGATTTTCATGCCTACTTGGAGGACACCAAAGGTTGTGGAGGAAAGGAGCGATAAAGGCAGTCTCTTCCAAAAAAGTGTTCTCTAAAAATCCTGTATTTGGAGCAAAATAAAAAACTGAGGTGGGTAAATCAAAAGCAAGAAGAGAAGAAACTTGCAGTCTGCAGAAATTCCTGTAACAATGCCTTGGGATCACATAAACAAGGTTATTAATAGAAGCCCTCAAAGGCTGCTTCCTCCCATTCTTCTATCTGCACCAATTCAAGGCAGAGAAGCCCCGGCTTGAGAAAACCTCATTTGCTCCCTTCTTGTTTTTATCTTTCCCTCCACTGTATTTCCTGTCAAGACTGCAGGTCAGAAAAGCCGGAAATCTCTTTGTACCTCTGGGACTGTCAAATTGTGACCAAGAAACGTGCCTCAGATGGAGCCCAAACAGCCCCTGCACTCTGGTGTAAGATTGTGTGGGGAAGAGAATATAACAGTGGCTGGGCACTCATGGCTGTGCATCACCAGTAGTTCAGACTAACACAAGCACGGGTGGGAGCTGGGGTACAGACTGCTTTTCCAATAATTGCTTCAAATAAGCCAGCATTCCCGCTTCACAGCCATACGACACGTGGAGGACTTGACCTTGCTTTTCCTGAACTTTCCAGTCAATGTCCCAGCAGACAACCCCAAAATATTGTTTTTTCTATTCTGGCTTTACAAATCTCAGGCATCTCTTTTAGTGATTTTGCTGGGAAAAAGCAGAATTTTATGCACCTCTGGGGTTTTTTGAGGAACTGACAACCTCGGAGAAAATGAAGTATGTTATACATTTCAACCTTCTTTTTTTTTCTGTTCTGTTTTTACTGAGATTGCAGCCATACTTTCTCCAAAAGTTAGTTTGCTCAGCTTCTAGAGTTACAAGAGGATTGGGGAATAAAGTGAAAAAAATTACACAAACTCTAGGATTAACACACAACACCAGCAAATGTACCTACCACATAGAACATAAAGGCAGCCAAACTCAGATTTGCATACACAGCAAAGAAGAAACCATTATTAATACTGCAAAATCAGAGTAGGTCAGGTAAAATTTCTCTGCATCTGCGGACAAAATATTTGATAAGGTTTGCTTTTCCTGGGTGCCGATCCAGTCAGAAGGTATTAAGAAACAGAGAACAAGCTGAAATACTGTGCCCATTTGACCTGATGTCTTCTCCAAATTCAAAACTAACAAAGTGGCAAAATAAATGTTGCCCCAAGGATTAGACCCCAGATAAATACACAGAAGTAGGCATATGCTTCCTGCCACTCCTTTTTTCCATACATAGTCTAGACTATCTGGGGTCTCAAGCTCTGCTGCGACAAACAGGTTTTTTTAAACTGGCAGAAAAACACCTACTGAATACAAAAGAACCCTCTACCAGTAAAAGTGCAGAAGTAAGAACTGCTTTTGTCTTTGCCACCAGTACCTCAGCAAAATACAATTAAGGACTCTGCTCTAAAATCTGTATTACTCTGCATAGTGATGCAGATTTTGCATAGATTTTACATAGTCCTCAAAGACTCAACCTTCCTTTCTCGAAACTCAGTCAGTCCTTCTGAGCTAAAGCAGTCAGTTTGAGTCTTTAGCTTTCTTCTGGAGACCCTGACATATTTCAAGTCAGGGCAGGGAAATACAGAGAACTCCTTTCCCAGTCTGAAGTTTTGGCTCCTTTTGTTGCTTCTGAAAATCCTTTTGCGTTATTAGATGACAATGTAGTACACAAGAATGTCTGTTGAGAAGGGTGCCTGCTGTGGCACTGTGTGAGATCATACAGCCCTACTGTCTGCAGAATAGAAGCACTGATATTACTTCTGTTGCTAAAGAATATTCAGGAGGAGCTGGTGCTGTGTTTGGCCATCTGTCATGGCCACAGAGCAGCCACCAGCAAGATATAAATTTATTGTGGTCATTGTAATGTCAAGCCCACACCTTGCAGGATGTTCTTGGAGCTGAAGGAGCTAGAGTGCATCATGCTGAGGCATCAAAGCTGTGAATTAGCTTGGGTTCAGGAGGAACATAGTCATGTCACTCCGTGCTATTGGTGAGCAATAAACAGGGAAGCCATCAGAGAGTGTTCTGCATTGCATAGAACTATGGGTTCAGAGCTCAGGACTGATTCTTTGCCTCTTTCACCACACATGTTGTAGACATGCCTCAGCAGCTTTGCTGAAAACTGAGCAATGTGTAAGCACAGAAGGAAATTTTACAAATGGAGAAGAGGAAGCCAAAAGCAGTACATTTATGATAGAAAATATTTTTACCATCACATTATTAACTGTTGGGATTCACTTCTACAATTATCACAGAAGTCAACACATTAAAAGTACTCTGAAAATTACAGGATGCTTGCATGGATAATGGGACACGCAAGGTTACTGTAAACAATGTAAAATGGATAAAGAAGTTATAATTCTACAAACCAGTCTTTAATTGCCTGCAGGAAGATGGAACTTGCCCTGCCCTACTCATCAGTATGGACCCTACATTTTCTGCATTCTTCTCTGAATCTCTGCTATTGGGTACTCTCTGAGACAGACTTATTTTCACATATGTATATCTTACTTTCATATATCACTTGGGTAGTTCTTGCATGGTCCTCTGTAATCCCTGCATTCTGTCTGCATGGAATGGTAAATGCATGATTATAGGGAAAGCGGGGAGGGGACCATGAAAGGAACTGAGCTTTTTAGGGAGAAATATTCCTGGATGTTTTTTCAACTTTTTTTTTTTTTCATCTTTTGTACTGCCAGTAGAAGCTGGGAGAAAACAGGGAGCAAGTATGTCAGAACAGGGAGTAGCCCACTTGTGATGCCAACCTGCAGTTGGGCTTAATCCTGTGAAACTACAATCAAGAAGATACATAGCTAAACAAACAGGCCAGAACCTCTCTCCTGTTAAACATTCAAAACTCAAAGGACTACTCCCTAGGCACCTCTAATGATAAAATCTGATAAAATCATGAAAGAGCTCGGGGTGTGCAAGAGCAGCCCACAGATTTCCAATTACTGTTCTCTAAAGACAGTGTTACTTACGGCAACCAATATCAAGAACATTCATGCTGATGGCACTCATCCAGCAAAACATTATCAACACTCTACTTCTGCACACAGCTAATTATACCATGCTTAAATGCCACAGGGAGATGGCTGCTCTATCAGGAAATGCACAGAAGCATATGCTGCCATATGGAGGAGGTAGTGTTCACGGGGACCAATCTCTGTGTGTAGAAGGCCTCACAGCCCTATTATATTATTCTTTATAAAGCAAGTCACCTAGAAGGTAAGCAGGAAAAGGAAAAAAGCAAAAAAAAAATTGGCAAAACATTTCTGTCCAGCTTTTGGTATGACGACGGCAGCAACTGCAAAGGAAGGTCATCCTTCTCTGGAGAAGTCTTGATTTCTAGCAGTGTGTTTGTAACCAGATAATAAATCTCAATTAGAAATAATAGTCATGCTAACCAAAACCCATTTTCATTTTTGTCCTCAAAGAACAATACTGAATGTACAGTGGGCTGACTTTTTTGCAGCTCAAGTGTCTCTGTCCTTTTTCTACTTTCCTCCAGATACGAGAAAATGAAGGGAATTCTTTGTAACTTGTCTACACACTCTTACTAACCACATACTTGATGGCTGGTGTAACTGTCAGTTGTCAGCAGTCATTTACATCAGTTGCAAAGTGACTGTAAAATGATACTAAGTAAGAATGGAGGGAGCTTGCATCAATATAAAAATCATATGGTGTTAAATAATGAAGTTGTCCCAACTCTTCATCTCTGTTTGCAACCCCAGCTAAGAATTTGCCTTTTACCTTTGAGCGTGTTAAATTATACCTTTGACGTGGTTGGATCGTGATGGTTTTACCACCAAACTCTCTCTGTTCTCGGCACCAGTGAGGAATCAGTATGTCACTGTTAACTGGTGCAGCACAAAACCTGTGTAGAAGAATAAAACCAGTTTCATTACACACATGCAATTTACTTTGAGGGCCTTTTCATAAACTCTTCCTCCCGTGTCTTGCACCCACTTCAGGTGCAAGGTTCCATGAATCAGGATGAAATGGGAGAACGGGTTAAGAAATCTCTCATAGCTGTAATCTATGTAAAGCAGTGGTTTAGCAACGAGAAACACTTAAAGGAGCCAGTGATAGAAGTGCTGAGTGGGGTGTCAGCAGGAGCTACGTGTTCAGTCTTTCCTGTTTCCTATTCAAATTCTTGCCCTGTACCCATCACAAGAGACTGTGTAATCCAGTTCCACTGGAGGGTGTAAAGGCAGCAAACAGTGACAGGCGGTTGAGAGAATCAGGCAGGAGAGTCAATGTGGAAATGTGATTCACACGGAAAGTGTGTGACAAACAATTTCAGCCTTCAGTAAAGGGGATGAGGCAAGACTGCTTCTGAATACCACTGTCAAAAAAACCTCCAAACATCCTAGTGCCATGACAGTTCTTCTTCCTGCAGAACCTTTAAAGGAAAGGGACTCTTGCTCTAGAGATGCTTGTTATTAATAAAAGCTCCTGTGATTTTCAGAATATTCATATCCACTATTTCATGCCAGCACTTTCAGCTTGCTGACAGCTTCCTCACAGGCACCAGAAATGAAGAAGCTTGGCTAGTTGCGGTGACTTGGGGTTGATTTGCTTTGATGTCTAAGGTTCAAAACATAGTTGAAGCTTGTCCTATGGTTAGAGTTTTAATTAAGGCTTTTTATTTCTTTGCCTCTCTCCCTTCATACGGATTCTCTGATGTTTAATAGCAGATGAACTAATACTGCCGTTCTCCTTGAAAGCACATTTACCTCTTCCTAACTGTTTCACTTCCAAAAAAAAAAAAAATCCATAGTTGCTTAACAGTCTCTGATACTGATGCTCCTGAGAAGTTTCACTGAAATTGATTCAAATGGTATCAGAACAGATTATATGTAAAATTTCTTTTTTTTTTTTTTTTCCATAGAAAAGCAGGTTGCAAGTGGGAAGCAATCATTAAATCTTGAGTGTGTGTCACTGTCTGGGCAGCACAGACCTACAGGTACTTCTGCCCAGTATGTAGGGTGCTGAGAACCTCACAAGCTACATCCTAGCAGTTTTTGTAGCTGGTCTGCAGAATGATTGGCACACAGCTCAAATTGTTGGTGTAAATATGGTTTTGTAGGGCTGTCTGCTACCTTGTGGTCTTCCGATGATGCTATTTTGATGTTAAAATTAGGGCAAAAATTTGTTCTAAAAGTATCACAATTTAACCTGATCTATATCCTGTAACACAAACACTGCACAATACTGATCCTTTTGGCTTCTGCAAGAGCACCTATAAACTGGCATAGCTGATGTAGAAAGCTCAGTCAGAAACAGATGCTTTTGCAGAATTTCCACTGACTTGGTAGAATACCAAGTTATTCCCTGCCCTATCTCAGCCCTGACTCTACCTGTTGAAAGGAACAAAAGTAATTCCTATCTAACAGGGATCTTGTAAGATTTAATATCTGCAGAAAAAAATTAAAGTGGTAAAATGGAACCAGACACTGAAGTGTTACTCCGTTCTGCTCTTGATGGAAGGGATTTGAGCATTTCAATTATTGGTCTCCAGCACAATCTACCTTTTGTTCATGGATGGATGCACTAATGAGCAAAGCTGGACGTCAGCTTTTGGATAGAACAGTTTTCCATTTGAAAAATGCCAGTTTTACAGAATCAAACTATTTCATGGGTATGTACTTGCTTAATTGAATTTTCTGGCAGAAATCTGCCTATGTCCTCATAGGTTCTCTTGTGTACCTGATCAGTGGGCAGAATTGAGAGGCTGGCAAACCTACCTCCAGCTGGGATACTAGAGATTTTCCTGGCATGAAGCCTGGAGGCCAAGGAACTCTGTTTGAGCCAGGGCAACCAGGGCAGCCAGGATCCCAGCTGTGTGGCAGCAAGCCTGAAAGGAAAGTGATGGGAACTTTGAGCCACTTGGACAAGCTTGCTTCATAAAAAAAATCAAAGAAAGACATTTAGATTACATTTTTCAAATTGAACTATTGGAAGTTACAGCTTTTGGTCTCATGGAAGACAGTTTTGCTGTAAGACGTTTTCCCAGGGTGGGGTTCTGGGCTGCAGGCAGACCCACAGACAAGCTTATTGTCTTTGTTTCCCTCACTGTTGGTTCATGTTCACACCTGAAGGGGAGAGAGGAAACAAGATCAATTCATCAGGAGGAGAGAAAGTGCCTCTGAACATGTTTGTGCTGACAGCAGCCCATCCGGACTTGTCTCAAGGACAGGTGGTAAGGGAGGGCCACATTGATCCCCTTAGAGATTTTCCATTGCTCAGTCCACTGGTGTTGATAGATTATGTGAAGAACCAAACCAGAAGGTCAAAAGCCACCAATTACTTAAAAGAAAAAAAATCCAAAATGATAATCAGCCAACTGGCCAGCTGAGCAGCATATAGCATTAGACAGACAATATAATAGAGCCACACTCCCTAGTGATCTCTCTAGGCAGTCGGGGGGCCAGCAGATAGGTTTCTGCAGGTGCAGCTGTATGTCTTGATAGACCTGATATGCACTGTGCTCAACTGCAGTTCTTATGTACTTGCTTTGATTCTCTCTTTTCTTTCATGACTTTCAATGGAGTTTGCATCAAACTCTCAGCTGCTGGAGCCATCAAATGCACATGTTCATTTCTCCCTACAAGTCTCTAGAGCTGTTAATCCAGCTGCTGCCACAAGTATTCAAGCTGCAAAAAGGACAGATGAAGAAAAGACAGTGGGAGGAGAGGAAGGAGTTCATAAAGATCAACCATCAAGCACTGTAAATGAAAAATTCGACCCAATAAATAACTGAAAAGGCCATGCTTCCTGGTGTGTGTCTGATCTCGGTTCTCAAGCTCCAAAGCCTGCACTTTCCTTCTATTTATAAAGAAAAAAACATTTTAAAAACCCCAAAACTTTTTTCAGTTTCTTGTTTCAGAGGGCAAGTTTTCTACTGACAGTTTCAATGTGTGACCCCTTAAAAATGCACATCTTCCTGCCAAGAGATCCAAAGCCCTGCGTAGACTTGGAAGATTCAGTGCCAAAAGAATGTTCCCTTCTTTCTTCACAAAAACACAGTTAAAACTGAAGTATTACTGAAACCATCAGTGGTAGCTCTGACTACACATGTGTAGTGAAAGTGGAGGCAGAGGAATGAAGACTAAGAAGGTCATACCGACTCCTCACCTCTGACTTCAAATTTTGTTGTGATAACAATTGCTAATGACTTGCTAGTAGAGCTAATTACAAAGAGGTCAAGAGGGTGAGAATTTTGCAAAGAATGTTCTCTCTCTTTAGAAGATTAAAACATGTAATAATGTTTCCTACAGTCTGTTGAGAACAGGATAACTAACCTGGAACATCTTCACAAAGACATGCAAAGCTTTTCTAGGAAGTCCTAATCTTTCACAGATTTTTGCCTTAATTTCCAAATTGAAGCAGCTCTTGTTGCTCATATACCTTTATACACTTCAGTAAAATGCACTCACATGTTGTAGAGCTGAGAGCAGAAGCCCTTGCCAGTGCTCTCTTGCAGGAGAACAGGACACTAGCACAAATAATAACAGAAAATGCAGGGGAACAGGTACACTGGCACAGTTCTGTAGAGAGGATGCAAGACTCAGGGAGGGCTAAATTACTGATAGTTTTTCCTTGCATATCTCTTCCTTTCATGCTCTTTGATTCTTCAGCAAGTGCTGCCTGTGTCTGTGTTTTTGAATTTCCCCTAAAGGCAGAAGCTGGGGCTTTGCTTCAGAGAGGGAAGCTGACAAAGAGAGCAGCGTTTTCCAGGCAGGTATTACAGTAGGCTTTGGGGAGAGACAATGACAGCAAGAGGAACAAGGAGCTGAAGATTCAGAAAGAGATGAGACCCTCTTTCTTTTAAGTCTTTTCTCCCCTTCTCTCACCAGGGCTCTTCAATTGTGTGGGACTATGGATAGCCAGTTTCAAGAAGAATACCCTTTCACTACCCTGCTGTCATACCAAATAAGCCTTCCTCTTTTCTTGTCAGAACAGTGGTAGCCTATGTTTGAGATAACAAAAGCTTCTTGAAGATGCAGACTAGGAAACACATGCAGAAATGTGGAAGTCAGGAGAGAAGCTCAGGTTTGCAATAACTGAAAACGGGGCCTAGAGCAGCCTGACTTGCTGCTTTACAACAGGCCGACCTCAAAGCAGCTGTTAGTTCTTTTCACCCCCAGTCTTTTCACAAAAATTACAATGCAAAGCAAGAAGATCTAAAGAGAACTGACAAACCATTGGAATACCATGACAGAACAGAGATGTGAACTTTATCTTTCAAAGAGATTTCAAAAGCTGGCACAGACTAAGAGGCAGTGTCTGAGGAATAGCTCAGTCAAACTGACAGTCCCAAATCTCACCTTTCACAGAGCTTTGCTCATCCCAGACCCACACTTTTTGCTGAGCAAAAAGCATAATGTCGTGTTAATAATGAATAGCCCTGTGTCTCCTGTACTTAACACTGGAGCTTTGGGCAGATCCACAGCCCTTTATAAATTATCTATTGCAGCTGACTCAAGGCCCGCTGGGAGTGTTGTTGCAGCAAGCATCTTGCTTGCCTGTGATGGAATCATACCGTTAATGCAATTTCAATTAGACATACATTACAGTGCACAGGTGCCTAAGCAAACAGTCTACAGGAAGCCTTCCCCAGGGACTCATATCCTAGGGAAAAGGTGTGTAAGTGGGATGCTTTCCAAGGGATCTTACAATTGCACTAAAAAGGTGCTAAAGAAACAAGCAAACCACCACGTTGGAGTAGAAGGAGTAATGTGTCTGTAAGTGAAAAAAAGGTGGTTTTTGCTTGCTGGTAGGTAGTTCCAAACTTCCGCCTTTTCGGTTATGAGGTGAAGAACTCTCACATGCTTCATCCAGTAATCATTTCAAGAACCCAAATCCAGCAACACGTTATCAGCCTCTGATTCTGTACTCACGTTCCCTGATAGGAAATCCTCATCTCCTTTGGAAACTGTGTGATTGTCATCCACGGAACAAATATTCAGTGGTCCCTTGATTTGGCTGAGACTGTGAGCCAGCTGTGTTCCTGCAGAAGAAACAGATGCTCACCATCTACATACTTACTCTTGGAATAACAGTTCAGACTCCCAGAAAGTTGGCACCAGTAGTAGGTGGCTGCATGGGGTTATCTTGCCAGCTCTCTAGCAAAGAAAACCTTTGGTGTATTGCAAGCAATGCTAGTCTCCATGGAGCACAGGATATCAAAATCTCACTTAAATCTATATAAGAATAAGCTCTTCCAGTCTACAGCTCAGATCATCATTATACATCCAACCTGACCTGCAAGGACCTTATCTCTGAATGGGTGGATAACTCAGGGGAAAATGAGAGCACAGCCTCTATCAGTTTTTGCTCTACCTACAAGTCTGCCAATGAGGCATCTAATTAATGTCAGTTATGGTTCATGTTTTTCTGAGGGGGAACTGAATGAAAGATTTGCTAATTTATTTCATGCAGGGCCTACCAAGAAATATCAGACATTAATAACCACTAGTCACTGTTGAGCTGAATTTGATTCACCTTTTTGAATTAGATTTGAAATGGCAAGTTACAGATAAAACCTTCCCAATCTCCTTTGCTGTCCTGTCTCCTGCTGATCACTCTCATTAATAAATTCCTATATCAGTGGCAGAAATATGAACCAGACTGCACTTACATAATGATAATACTGGACCAGAAGAAGTATTACCATCAATTAAAACAGGATCTTTCTCAGTGATTTGGCACCCCCCTGCCCTGTTCTCTTTCTTTGTGGGCCTGGATTCATCAGCCTGTGTCTTTCTTCTCTCATGTCTGTGGCAATCAACACCTGGGGAACTAGTTGCAAATAAACAACTGGTGCTTGAGCTCAAAGTCAGGTTCCTAATCATAGGACATTTAACAACTCATACTCTCAATATGCTGTCTCAGACTCTCTTTAGGGGCATTCAACAGAAGTGTGTTGCAATTCCACTTGATCATTGGCACCACTCCTAAACTCTGCACTCTTCTGTCTTATGAACACAAATACTTATCCCAGATTCTCCAAAAATGGAATATGAGGGATGACACGACAGACAGACCTGTTCTCCACTTAATGTTTATTGAGGAACATTCCAGAAAACCAAAGAAAATGATATTTTAATTTGCGGCCTGCAAATTAAGGTAGCATATGTAAGGTGGTTTGCTTTCTCAGTCACCTTTCACTGAGCACTTAAAAGTAACAGTCCAGTGATGGACAGACTGCAAGAAAAGGTCTTGTCATTTACCACCCTCATGAAGGACACTTGATGCTGCCACCTGTTATACTCTTTTTGACAAGTAAGTAGTCAGAGTAGTCCTCCCTCACACATCCCCTAAGTCATGGAAAAAGCAGGCTACTTCCAGCTTGTCTGAAGTTGCTCCAGGCAGATTCTTGTCATGACTAGTCATCTGGAGGCTGGCTTCTAAAAGCAGAACACCCAGGACAGATGGGGCAGCTACTGCTCAAGGCATCAAGGAAAATAAAATGCTACCACAGTATGTCACCTCTGACAGCAACAGTGGTGGTCATGGCCTTGGGAAGGGGGCGGAGCATTAGGCCATACAAAACCACTTCCAGACCTCACAGCGCTCCAGAAACTACACTGCATATGGAAGAGCTGCAGGATATCACCTGACAGATGATGCTCTTACACTTTCAGAAGATGAAATACATTTGTTACAACTGTCAGAAACTACAAAACACACAATAAATTACCTTCTTCCTCCATTTTTAGTGACATTTTAGGTACATAAAAGGTGTCTTCCAGTCTACTTATTTCACCCTCATCATAGTTTTCTTTTAACTTTGCTAATCACCACCTCTTCGCATACAAAAAAAGAGTCAAAGCAGAACGCCCAATGCTTTAATATGGGCTGTTGTCTGCTCTTTGTCTTTTCTGAGTGTGGATCAGATACACACTGGCCATTTCCATGGCCGTGAATTGTATTTCCCCTTTGAACATACACAGGGAAAGAAACTTCTTTTAACCTGCATATCCTGCCCTGCAAGTAATCCTGCAAATCCTTTTCTTAGTACTGGTGCTCTGAGATAAGTCCTGGGGGTTGTGCTTGAGTAGAATCATCTCTTGGTGATACTTTCCCTCAGTATGTGCTGCTCCTCTGACAGTGCATCCTGCTGACCCCTAAAGGATAATTCATGTGCAAGGCTCCAGTTTTAATTAGAAGCTTCCTATTTTAACACTAGCAAAGGATTAAAACAGTTGCAAGAAAACTAGGCAAGCTGTGCACCCTTGAGGCTTGACAAGCAGCACAGGGTGAAAGGGATACAGCCCAGGTGAGATGGAAAATTCCACTGGTTCTGAACTTCACTGCCCTTAACCTCAAATATTTTGCAGACTGTTAATTTAATCTGCAGCCTTCCCCCAGCAAGGGGGCTCAAGGCTCCAGAAGTGCTAAGGTTATCACCTCATTTCCGAAAGGGCTCATGGAGGAAAACAGCTGGAGTTGTCCAGCTGTTCCTCCAAATAAAGGAAATGAATGAAAAGGAAGTCCTGTGAGCATGCGTGAGGAGGGGAGACTTTGCAAGTACTGAGGGCAATTGCAGAGGAGAAAATTCCTCTGAAGGAAATGCCTTTAGAAGATCTATTCTAATGGAATACAACAGGTTGGGAACAATGAGATTGCCTCCGGTATCCACCACAGGATTGCTGAGGGAGGCTTGGAGGAAGCAACAGGGAACTGAACCAAGGAAAGATGGCAATGGCTGCAGAGGTTGTGCTCATAGATTAAAGACTGTGAGCCTTGCATGACTGCCCATGAAGCATTTAGATGGCCAAGACATCAGATTAGCATCCAAATGGCAAAATAGCTGTGTTTCTTGGTCCAGAATACTGTGAACTGCATGCAGAGGTTGAGCCACTGTCTGCTGTAAGTCCATCCAGAAGCTGGGGCACCCTGCATTCTCATTTATAATCTTGCATTACTGCAAATGAATGAAAGGGAAGGGTGGTTTCTATGTGGTATCCTGCTGATTCAGAGACTGATTCTGTTCTGAAGGTCAGTTTAGGATTTAAGGTCCTTACACCTTTCACTGTTCTAGTTCAGAGCTCACTGCACCCTATGCCCTGTGCCTCAGCTCAGCCAGTGCACACACACAGACTCTGTTCTTGGCTGGCCTTCCTGCTACTGCAGTCCTGACTTGTCTTGTTTGAGATTCAGTCCTGAACTCTTTTAGTTTCTGTTCCAGTCCCAAACCTCAGTAGAGTAAAAGCCGCTGACTGTCGCAGAATAGTGTGAATAAGTCTGTGGAGGACTCTCCACCAGCAGGAACTTTTGAGAGGATCAGATAAACAAATTCTCTTGCCATGATCTTGTCCAAGCCTAATCCCAAAGCTGCAGAGAGGAAATGCTATTTACACTTCCACTGACTCCCTGGCTACTGAATTTTCATGACATCTTGGGTTTGGCAACAGGAGGCTTAAAACTTCTGTTTCTGATGCCTGGTGAATTCATAGACTGTGCTTCAGCCCATATGCAGCTCTAACAAGAAGAGAGAGCTGACCCCAATGTCTCTAAACCAGAGAAAGATACATTCTCCTTTTCTTTGAACAACTCCTAAGACAGTTTGTGCACCAAACTACTGTATTTCTCCAGGACTGACAGATTTAAGCGGCATTTGAATGGTTTGAAATGCTTTCAGGAATGCTTTAGAGATTCAGAGAAAGATATTTTTCTCCGCCTGAACTGTTTTAATTCTCCCTGCCTATGAGATGTTTAAATCATTTTTGTTTTAACCCACATTTCTTTTTGAAGCAAACTTACAATACAAGAACCTTGCAGAAGAAAATTCCCAAATCATGATTAAGAGAAATTACATATAGACTGAATTCCAGTGAGAGTGCCTTGCTCCAAAAGGAAGGAGTAAACAGTCAGCCTTTCCTGAGGATGGTAGGAGTCTGAGTCCTACTGGATGAAACAGAAAGGGAGGAGTCCCTTAAACAAAAATGTGGGCAGATTTCTTAATTGTATAAAAAGCTTAAAAAAACTTAAAAGCTTAAAAAACTACCACTAAAACTTACTGACAATCTCAAGAAACTTTGAGTGACGCAGAATAGTTGATTCAACTTTCATGCAAGAGTCACACAAAATCCTGTGCAGCATGTAGTGGTAAAGGTTAGGATGTGAAAAATTTGCCTTACATCTGCTTGGGCAAAACATGCTATACACATCTATGCCTTATTATGATGATCTCTAAATTCATTGAAAGGTTCACTATCCTTGAATATTCCAGCACCCACAAAAGGCAAAAGATTTGGTGAGAAACAACCAAATTGTTTCCCTAAGAAATCAATGCTCTACCACTGAATCAAAAACTCCTCACCTAAGCATAAACATTTTTTATTTTTCTTAAGTATGAGTATGTTGTAGGTTCTCTCCAAGCATGCCTACCACCTACAAACAGTAGCTATAATTACATGTAACTGATCTGCAGCAAGCCAGCCATCTTCCATCCCTATCAGATCCCCTATCTGCCTGCGGTCTGCCTGTCTGGTGCTGCTCTAAGGTACTGGGAAGAGGGTCCAACATGGTCTCAAGAACAGCCACCACTGCACCAGGGCTCTTCCTGGCAGTATCAGTATTTAGTCAGGGTGCCCAGTCTTGGGATAGTGCCAGGCTGTCCCTTAAAATGCTCCAGGTCTGCTTCCACTTGCAAGAAGACATACAAAAAACTTTGGCGAATGACAAAATAATCCCATCTATGTATTGAGTGGTTACTGGAAAAGGATTGGGATACCATCAGGCTTAGCTCACTCAGCTCACCGCAAACTAATGATGTGCAGAGAGTTCTTTCCTATGAAAGCTTGGACCTGCAAGCAAATGTCTCATCTCTGAGATTCTCCTTTACCAAGCAAATCTTCACCAGGAGATGTGAGAGGAAAAATCCATCATGTGTGAGACACATGTGAGGCTTTGCTGCTGGAATTTGGGGTTGTTGCAGAATCTCATACTGAACGGCACAGGCCCGGTCCATGACAAACCACCACCACATCCTCCCTACAAATTGTGGTTAGTTACACGTTTCATTCCCAACCTTCCTGGAAATGTCAAAAGTTCTACTCTACCTTTAACGACTTGCTAACAAACTGCAGGTGTTTTTCTATGTATCTGGGAAGACTAAACCCCATAAAATTGCACCCTTCATTCCCCAGCATGCCACATTCAACCTAGCACACAGATACAGACCCAAAATATTTCCAGAAAATCCTGTTATCAGCTATTGCCCTTTTATTCTACTGTTGGTGACCCTGACAAATATAAATCTGAGACTATAGTCTATACAACAGTAATGGCTACAGCCTATTCTTTAAGATTCATGAAGCCATGAAGTCCTGTTTCTCTACAGCAGGGCAGCAACTTTTGATGGTATGCCAAGTAGTGACTGGAGCTGGTTGGAATTTTTCATTCAAAGTTGTTTTTAGCCTCGTTTACTAGGGAAACAAGGAATAAGAAACACAGTTCTTCTTTTGTCCATTTACCATCCCAGCAAAACTTTGATTCTGCTGGCCAGATTAAACCAAACTGAAGCAGAGGTTTTGGCCCCAAACTATGCAGCTTTTACAAGTTAGAAAAAAACTCAGTGGCTGGATGTAGGACAGAAACCTTGCCAAGTGCACTCATCCTGTGCTGAATTAAAACTTCAGACTTAGCAGATACCAGAGACTCCACAGAAGAGGACATTGTTATAAATGCTCCCTTCCACCGTGAGAACATCTTTGAAAGCTACTTACATCTTATCACAACTCGGGGAACCCCGTCAATCTTTGGAGAATTGCAGAAAGCTAAGGTCAGTTGCCCAGTGTGACTATTAGTTTGTTTCATTAGACTGCTTTTCAGAGCTGTAATGTTAACTAAAAACAGATTTTCACGGAACTATGTATTTTTAGCCACTTTTTTTACATTGTATGACTGACATTCTTAGGCTATTAGGGAAGAAGGTAGTCATCTTTCTTTTAAAAAACAGAGCAATATCACACAATCAGATCTGAGACTGAGACCCAGACATCCTGTCTTCTACCCCTCCAGCACTCTGCACTGTCTCTTCTGCATGTTGGAGACCCACCTGCACTCCTCTACAGGTAAAGCTGTTTACAGCAGATTGTTTTGCATACACATAATCATTTTCACAAAGCATAAGAGGATATATGGGCGCTATTGCTTTGAGTATCATGGTTCTGCTGAAAACGTTAAGAACATAAAATCAGTCCATCTGTAAACTAACATCGTGAACAGGCTCAAAATGCTGATACTTAGTTTCAGCTTCCAGATGTCTTTGACACCTGCCGGCACAATCTAGCCCCACACATGCACCTGCTTGTGACCCCACCTGTACTCAGACCCTTGCACACAACTGTTGCACAAATACAAGCACTGATGAGCCAAGACCCAGATGCAATCCAGACCCATAGCCCCAGTTTGCTCTGGGCTTGCTGCCATTTTTGTGAATAGCTTTTAGGTTAATCTCTGCACAAAGAGTGCTGCATCACTCTAGCTTTAGAGTGCAAAGACTTGCATAACTGCTCAGCCTCCAAAGGAAATGTCAGGATATTTTGGCCATCACAAGATGAAGCTCACGATATATAATTGTGGTCTTCAACATCCTCATTAAAGGAAGCAGAGGAGTAGGCACTGATCTCTTCACTCTGGTGACCACCGACAGGACCCAAGGAAATGGTATGAAGCTGAGTTGAGGAAGTTTAGATGTCAGGTTAGATATCAGGAAAAAGTTTTTCACCCAGAAAGTGGTCAGGCACTGAACAGGCTCCCCAGGGAAGTGGTCACAGCAAGAAGCCTGTTAGAGTTCAAGAAGCATTTGGACAACGCTCTCAGGCACATGGTGTGATTCTTCCGGTGTCCTACGGAGGGCCAGGAGTTGGACTTGATGATCCTGATGGGTCCCTTCCAACTCAGGATATTCTATGATTCTATATAAAGCAACTGCTGGAGGTGTGTCTGCCTCATGGTTGATTTCTAGTCTGTGCAGATACTAGAACTTGAACTTTTCTGCCTTCCACTCCTTGATATTCCTTCCCTCTTCTTCCTGGCCTATGCAGAGATAGGCCAGTTTATGAATAACCACATTGTAAACCATCATCCTAGAAGGCTGGAAGGAGACACAATGCCTCCTCTTTAGGAACAACCCCTGTGTTACAGAGGTTTGTAAAACAGATAAAGACTGTGCAGAACCACTTCTTCAGGTGTCTTTGTCAAAGGGAAGATCTTTCACTTGATCTACTTTTTCGTTTGTGTTACCATTTTACTCTTGGCAGCTCTTTCTCTCATGAAAGTTGTTGAGCCTCCCCCCAGAAGAAACTTACTCACATACCAGAATCCATACATATGATGCTACCCTTGCATCCATCAAAGGAAAGACTAAGCATGAGAAGGTTGGGGAGGTTGTTTGGGGAAACCCAGCTGCAAGCTGTCAGGTTGTTACCACCTCCCTTTCAACATTTCGTGTTCTTAACATCTATGAGTATCAAGCTGCTCTGGATCTCTGACCTATATTCAGTACCCTCTCTAATCTGAACTCTGCTTATCAGAAGAGTATTCAAAATACCTGGAGAGGTGCACACTTGGGAGCCACATATAAGAAAAGGATCATCGGATCCCATCCTAAGAGAGGACTACCCTCCCACATCCAGCAATTGCAGCATCTCCAGTAAAAAGTCAGTGACCAATCAGCAGGCCCGCTGAGCCAGACATCAACTTGCTTTGCCAGTTATCCTTGCCACTGGCATTAAAGGCCAGGAATACTTACGCTCAGAAAGAGGAAAGGAAAAGGAGGGGAAAAAAAAGATAATTGAACTAACTGAAAGTAATTTTAAATGTGAAGGGTTGGAAGACCTAGCCAATATTATCCAGAAAAAGGGGCCAAATGACAACCGAGATACTCAGGCAGGTTTCCTGATTCCCAGAGAAGTCATCTCTCAGGAAGAGATCCACTGAACACTTTGGTCCCTAGGCCAGCCACAGAGCACACACAAAGAAGTGGAGACAGAGAGAGGTCAATCCCTTGCCCTACGGTGCATGAGCTCATGATGGTTATGCTGGCAGTCCTAATCCCTCCCACCTGGATATGGTAGCCATAACTAAAGGATTATTATTTCGTTCAAATTGTCATGTTCTTTTCAGCTGGATGGAGGATCTAGTTCTCATGAACTTTTGAGTCAACATTGTGTTCCTTGTGCAGGTTGCAGCAAGAAAGGGAGATGGTCAGGGTCTTGTGAAGAGGTGGGGGAGGGAGATTCCTACCTTTTAATCAGTGCAGCTAACAACAACCAAACACTGCCTTTGTGCATTGCTTGCAACTCCCTGCAGCCTCTGTACCACAGAGCACTCTGAGCTTTGGCATGATAAGTGAGAGTAAATACTCTAGTAATTCACATGCTTCCCTTCCCCCATCCTGACCTTAATGGAAACCACATGAGGAACACAGGACACAGGGGAAGATCACTGGGAAAGGCAAAGCTATGCAAACAATTAGCCACTGAGCTGATGGCATGATAGCCTAGCAGCTACCTCACACTTCTCTCCTGGCAGGGAGCCACCCTGCCCCCAGCTTTCCTGGGCACAAGTTGCACCTCCTGTCACTGCTTCCAGGTGGCAAGTCAGTGAGGACACAGAGGACCAGAAAGAGCGGTAGAAGGGGCAACTTGGCGCTTCTGCTCCCAATCCTTCTGCTGCTCCGCTGCTAGGGGGAATCTGCTACCTGCACATCCCCAATTGGATTTCCATTTTCTCATGACCCAAATAAAAAAAAAAGGAAAAAAACGAAAACAAAAACCCAAAAACAGAAGAAAATAATTTCTTCAAACTTTCCAAAACAATTAAACTTCAAACAGACATCGAGCCTGAAGCATTTCTCTCAAAAAAGCAGACGTTTAAGAAGCTCTGCACGTACATCAAAATAGGGCTTAGAAAGACCTGAAGGAAATGTGTAACTACCTTTACAAAGCTATCACACTCAAAAGGGAATTAACATCCATAAAGAAGAGATAATCCACAGGGTGAACTGACCTACAATGATTAATATGATTCTCTAAAGACTGTGTAGGAATTGACCGACACAATGATTGACTCTCATAGAATTAACTGGGTTAGCACAGTTCATTGAAGAAAGGCTGCCACCACTTTAAATAGACTCTAATATACTCTCTTCTTATATACTTTCCAATTCATATAGTTTTCAAGGGGAGGTGACATAAGGAATTACTGTGACTGAGTTACAGCAAGGTATTGCAAAGCATATCTGTGTATGTATGTGGGTGCGTGTACGTGTATGCACATGAGCTCACCTGCCATATAGCTGGTCTTCCCACTACCTTTTCAATTGCATTCAGTGGATTATTGACCTCAAATTACATTCTTGGTGTGTCCTCTTTCTCTATAACATGAAGGAGCTCACACATCTTCTCTGGAATCTCTAATGAATTATGGAGGAAACATGCTTTGTTATTAGTGCTATACTCTGTGTCCTGGGGCTTCAGAGCTCAGTTTACAGCTTAACCATGGCCTTTGTGTGTGCCACACCTTGTGAGAAACACCCTGCCTCACTTTCCCTTAATCTCTTTCTCTAAAATAGAAACAATATCAAACACTTAAAAGAGTCTTGTCTGCAGCTGCTGAGATCTTTGAAATCCTCAAAATAAAGCAGAAGAAAAAGACAATTTTTTTCTTCAGTTATTTTGAAAGGCTGATTGATAAAGATGATGCCAAAAGAAAGGATTAAGAGTCCATTTGTAAAAAATATTGTAAGGTGAAGAAAATGTGAATTTATTAATTGAAGCTCATCTATTCAAGTAACCTTGGAACAGAAACAACACTGGAAACAAGAAAGATGATTCTGTATCGATCATGGGATTCATTATAATTTTTCAGTGTATGCATTTGAAAGATGCAATGTCTACAGAAGTGCTCCCTAATGTATAAAATCCACTAGCTGCCACTCTCAATTAAATGTAGTTAATGAGATCTCTGTTCACCCTATAGCGGCTGTATCTCCATAGTTCATTGAAAATGGAGTTGAAACATGGCTGGGATTTTAATTGGTTATTGTAGATATCACCACGACATGTCTCCTATGGTCTGTCTTGTGTATCTGAGGTTCATAAAATCCAATAAAGCATTTAAACAAAATCCAATAGATGCCTGAGGCTCTGGGCTTTAATACCAGAACATGCAGCAGATGTAGACAGAAATGACAATTGACAGGATATCCCTTGCTGATCTATACATAACAAAGGAGAAGTAGCTTTCACAGTTGTATTCCCCTCCCTGAGCTGTAACAGGGCATGGTTTCATCCCATGTCAAATAGGTGCAAGAGAAACAATTTAGAGCTGTGGTGCTCTAACATGTGCCAGAACAAGGAAGAAATGTCGCCTGGGAGCTGCCAAGGGACAATCGTTCACTTTTTCTTCTGGGAAAAAAATGGCCTGGAGGAAGGACACAGCTATTGAGGTGATTCTAGCAATTGGAGGCTGACAGGGATGGCTGCTGGTAGTGACAGCTAGGACTATGTTGTCTACTGTGGTTTTCTGGTCAGAGATTCTTATGGTCTGGTTTTAAACAGACAAGTGAAGTTCACTTCTCCCCTCTCTGTGGAAGATTTTTACCATAAAATGTCAGAATGGAAGGTGGTCTCAACTGAAATTCCTCTTCACTTTATTTTGTGCCTGGGCTTTCTGTTCACCCTCAGAAACAAACTGACCTCTTTCACTGACCTCCTTCCACAGCTTGCTAAGGGTTGCCTTCTCTTCTGGAAAGTGTGCAGGAAGAAAGCTAAACTGGGGGATCCCTGTCTTACTTCCTGTGGAAATTTATTTTTCTCCTGGTCAACAGTTAAGAGGAAACAAAAACAAAACAAAAAAGCCAACATTGCAAATTCAGCACATTTTTTCATCTGAACGTCTGAAAATACTCTGGAACTACTGAGCAGAAAATCACAGTTATAATAAAGTGGAAATGATCCCATCAGGCAAGACAGGCCAGCTGTATCATTACTGTTGCTGGGCTGAATCCTCAGAGAGGCCATTACACCATCAGCTGAGCAATTACAAAGTCTCTAACTGCACTCCCTGCAATAACTATCCTTAAGTGGGCACTGGCCGAACAGATTGCATTGCAGTCAGGCAAAAAGCTGAGCTGAGTGGCTGGGAAGGGGGGCAGGGTGAAAATTAGATGACTTGCAGCAATAAACTGAGTGCTACTGTGTATTGAGCAATTTTCACTCACTTGTTTCTTGCGCTGATTTCCTATGGATCCTCATATTTGGGGTTGTCCTTAAAACACTGCTTTGACCCACATGTGACAGCAGCCCCCAAGGTCCCTCTATAACCTGTGTGATTCTTACAAGCTTACAAACTTTCCCCTGCGGCCTGAGTATGGTTCCATAGGCTGTAGTTCCCAGAGAGCTCTATTGACTCTGGACAAAAAAGCTCCCACGTTGACTAGCAGCAGCTTTGTTAGCTGGTCAGACTAACCAGCTAAAGCAGGCACCACAATTTACAGGTGACAGCAGCAGCACATCCCATCCTGATGTAACTGAAAGGAACTTTCAGTGTCATCAGCTCAGTTGGCTCAGCTTACAGCAAAATTCAGTTTGGCTCTTTCCCTTTTCAGTGTTTTCCTCTGTATTTTTCCTCCTGTTCTGCTTTGCTGCTGGTACAAATCTTTGCAGTTCTTGTTATGTCTCATTTGAAAACATCTCTGTAGTTACTCTCTAGTTTGTGGGCTGGTTCTCTCCTGAAGTGTGTTTCGGCTGCACTGTGGCAGACTGTACTTTTTGGGATTACTTTGTTTTCCTTGGCATAGTGGGGGCTGCTGTGCAGCAAGGGGAGGGCAGGGAGAAGAGAGCTGCTGATTCATTGCAGCTGTTTCAACAATCCAAGCACCTCATCCTCTCCTTTCCTTCCTAAGCCCCCCTTACCTTTTCAAGGCCAGCCTGGGCTCCTGTTTGCTTTTGTTTTCCTGCCCCTTAAGGTTGTGGCAGCAGCAAAGGCGTGTTCTTGGGTCACTTTTTTCCAGCCAGGGTCCACCTCCAGGTCCTACAGAAGCCAAACCCACAATGTGGAATAAACATACAGCACCAGCAGTCCAGCTCCCCTTACTCAGGGTTTCACAGGCACTAATTTAGTGGCTGAATGAAGGCTGCATTTACTGCCCCATCATGACTGATTCTGCAAGGAAAAGAGAAAGACATCAGGATGTCACACCTTAGCAAAAGCTCCAGTGATTAATCACACTGTGCCAGGAATATTTTCAATTTTTCTTGATGGAAATTCTGGTAGAATATAGTAATATAAATTTTGGAAGGGAAGAAAAATGTTCTTGCAAGACCAACAAGAGAAGTCATTCTTCTGCAGGTAATGGAGAAAGATTTGGTCTGCCAAAGGCTGGACACTCCATACATTTTCAGCATCAGCTTCTCCTGAGACCAGTGGACAATTGTGGTATGTATAGCATAGAGATTCATGGCACTGAGTCCTAACCTAAAAGTCTAGGGACTCAGAGGTAAAACTTGGTATGCTTAGAACCTGGGTTCTCTAAATGCCTGGAAGAGCAGGGATTAAGATTTTTTTACATAAATCCTGTGTTCCTCTGAGATGAATTATGTTACCTTGGGTTTGGAAGGTGTTGGGAAGACCTGGGTAACTTTGGGATACTGACACAGGATTAAAGGAATATGAAAGGCATTCTGTCAGCTGGACTAGCAATCCCGGCATGTGGACAACCACCACAATATATTTACAGAAACTGTGGTCTAGCAGGGTATCAAATAGACTTAAAATTTGTGGATCTCGTTTCTGCTTCTGATTTAAAGAATATTATGCAAAATGCTTCACTACTCTGATTTTGTCTTATCTTTCTCTTATTTAGTTAAAAATTGTTTGGGTAAAGCATGTTTGGATACAACTTGCTATAGCAGTATCATGAATTTCTTCAGCACCTCCAGATACCTGAGTAATAATAACAATTGAATGTGTTTTCTAAAGATCACACTGATTAGTACATTGGAGACAAACGGGAGACAGACTTACCAGGATGCTAGGAGATAGATAGATAGATAGATAGATAGATAGATAGATAGATAGATAGATAGATAGATAGATAGATAGATAGATAGATAGATAGATAGATAGATAGATAGATAGATAGATAGATAGATAGATAGATAGATAGATAGACAGACAGACAGACTTCTACGTGTGTCTGTGGTTAGGGACACACATTCCCATGTACTTGGCGTCTTTTCTTTCTGTTAGTAAGAGAAGGAAAGCATGTGGAAGCTGAGTTATGCATGGGAAACTCATGTATAGCTTTGGGGACTGGAAGAATGAAGTTATGTGCTGGAACTGATATCATACATGGAAGACCTCTGAAGGGAAGGCAGAAGCTAGGGAACACTGAGAACATACTCAGCACTGCCTCTCCCTGGAGACTGGATGAAGGGACCACTTTTTTAGGAAACTGTAAACTCTACTTGTGGATGAGAGGACAGTGGTAAATACTGTTTTGAGTACAGAAATATCTTTGACACGGTCTCCATAGTATCCTTATAGTCAAACTGGTCAGATTTGGTTTGAATAGGTAGACTAAGAAGTAAGTGAAAAACAGGAGGAGCATCCAGGCTCAAAAGGTTATGCCTGGTGACTGGTGGTCCTTGGGGATCAACCCTGGGAACAATACTTTTTGATGTCGTGTTATCTATGTTAATAAACTGGACTTTGGGACAGAGTGCACCTCAGCAAGTTTGTGGATGGTATGAAATTTGGATGCTAGAGGACAGGGCTGTTATTCAAAGGGACATGGGCAAGACAGAAAAATTAGTTAAGAGGAACTTGATGGAGTTTCAAGAAAGACAAATTCTAAGTCCTGCAGCTGGTACAGGATAATCTCATGCAAAAGCAGCAATTTAATTATCTATATTGATGATATCTGTCCTATACACAGACAGGGAATTCTTTAACCTGGTGGCACCAGCTGGGTGGAAAGCAACTTTGCAGAAGGGCCTGGGAATTCTAATGGAAGGCAAATCTAACGAGCCCACAAAGGCATCCAGTCACATAATAAGCTGTATTAAGAAGAGTGGAGCCAAATGGTCAGGGGGGATTATTTGCCTCTGTTTGGCACTGACGAGACTACACTTAGAGTGTTGTGTCAGTTTTGGGACCCCAGCACAAGAGAGACACTAAGATACTGCAGCAAGTCCAACAGAGGCCATGGTAATTAAGAGGAAAGACTGAGAAAGATGACTTTCTTCACCATAACAGAAGAAGGTTATGAGAAGATATTATTGCTGTATTCAATTATATAATGGGAATCCAGAGAGGCAACTGAGCTAAACTTGCCTCAGTGGTACACAATGACAGTCTGAGAGGCAACAGACACAAGACGCAACGCAAGAAATTCGAGTTAGGAATTGGGAGAAAAAAAGCCAAAATGGGAGAGTTAAACACTGAAATAGGTTTCCCAAGAAACGGAGGAATCTCTATTCTCAGACATATTCAAAACCTGGGTGGAAACAAAGTTCCAAGTAACCAAATCAAAGTTGACCCCATGTTGATTGGAGGGACTGGACTGCATGGCCTCTAGAGATTCTTTTTGACCTCCATTGAGCTATGACCTTTT
This sequence comes from Oxyruncus cristatus, assembly GCA_013399855.1. Lineage (NCBI taxonomy): Eukaryota > Metazoa > Chordata > Aves > Passeriformes > Cotingidae > Oxyruncus > Oxyruncus cristatus. The sequence continues at coordinate 2,534,593 of VXAY01002317.1, forward strand.
TTTAAAAAAGAATGTTCTTTATCATCTTACATTCTGGCCTGAGGCCAGAAGCATGCTTGTGTTTTGAGACTAGACTTTCTATAGTTCTATCTTCCTCCTAATGGTCCACCAGGAAAATCACCTCCTGGGAAATCTGGAAACCCTGGCTTATATTCCTTTCCCTGCGTTGTGGCTTGAGAGGATCATGCATCCATGAGGTTTTCATCAGATTCAGAAAGGCCAGGTAAATCTTAGGTTTTCTTATGGAGTTATTTTCCACCACAAACTGAAGAAATCAAAAATCACTGCTGAAGATGAATCCTGATACTTGATGCAGCAGTACTGCAGGCAAGTCAGGCGCTGCCTGACAGCATGTGGGCCAGACTCCTGAGATGGGGCCAGCCAGTATGGAAGAAGCTGGGCTTGTTCCTGCCATCAGATGACTGTTGAATTTGCCTTTTTTTTTTTGAATACGTGGAACAGCAGTTAGGATCCCAGCAGTCTATCTGATTTCAGTCAGCATGGGCTTAGCTGGAGATATGAGAAAGCTTTTCAAAAAAACGCCGTTTTCCCTTGCCTGTGGGTTTCTTTCTTTCAGTAACACTTCTGGGAAAATAGCATGTCTCTCTAAACAGTGCTGCAGCCAGAATGGACACTGAACTACAGCTGTTATCTCAGAACTGGCAACATATATATATTACAAATTCGTACAATAAACAGTTGATGTAAGCCAGAGTAGAACCAGGCCCTTAGATATTTATCTAAATTACCAGAATCACATTATTATTTTGGTAGCAGATGAATCAAAAAGAGTTCCGTGTCTTATCACAAGCCTTCCCCACTTCCCTCCCACTTTGCAAGGGGCTAGGCTGTGGGATAGTGTCTGTGTCCCACCTCTGTTTCCCACACAATCGTTAACTCACCCGTCTTGCACCAGTTGTCAGGGAAAATACGTATTTTTTTTAAATCAGTGGAAGTTCAGCTGAGAAAGAAATTAAATTGTCTCAGTTTGAATTGGTAGGATCCCACCCCATGTGGAAACAGGCATCTATATAACAAACAATTTAAAATTAAATTGCACACTTGGTTCCATATGATTGACTTCCACGGGATTGTGCTGACAGAAACAAAACCAGAACTTAACTCCTCAGATTTCAATTAAGCAGATAAGTCACTGTCTATGCCTCCCTCCTGGTTACTTTGAGAAAAAGAGTCCATTATTAACTTGCAAGATTGTCAGACTTGGAATTCTACAGTTGTCAGGTTCTGTAGTGCAATATACACCCCAAAAGATATTGTCAACCCTAAATGTAGACGTGATGTGAATGAGAGGGCTGAGAGAGCTCAATGCACCAAGTATGAGGCCCCTTGATGTTGCCTTAATAACCCACCTCGAGGTATTGTTTACAGTTTTATCATAGTCTACAGTTTTATTTAGTCCCACACGATGCATTTTACAGGAGTGTGTGATACAGGCTAGTCACTGGCAGTAGCTGACCACAAGAAGCCAGATCACAGTAATTTGCAAAGATGCATTGCTATGAATGTCTCAGACTGCACATCACTAAAGCACTCTGTAGACTCATTTGGTCTGTTTACCTCATGTTGCAATGCGTATTTAAATTTACATGGCAGCTAAAAGCCCAGGGTACTGACCTAATCATCATTCAAGTGTTTTTTTCATTGTTTTTCTCTTTCTATATCTGTTGCTCTAAGGCAGGTCCTGGTCTTCTAAGGTGACCTGCTCAGGGGAGAGGGAAAGGCTGTGAAAGTTGTCTACCTGGACTCCAGTAAAGCCTTTGACACCATTTCCCATAGCATTCTCCTCGGGAAACTGGCTAAGCATGGCTTGGATGGGTGTATTGTTCACTGGATAAAAATCTGGCTGGATGGCCAGGCCCAGAGGCTGGTCACAAGTTGTATTACCCAGGGCTCAGTGTTGGGGCCAGTCCTGTTTATTGTCTTTAAGGATGATCTAGACAAGGGGATTGAGTGCACGCTCAGTCAGTTCACAGATGACACCAGGTTGTGTGGGAGTGTTGCTCAGCTGGAAGGTAGGAAGGCTCTGCAGAAGGATCTGGATAGGCTGGATCCATGAGCCGAGGCCAATTGTATGAGGCTCAACAAGGCGAAGTGCCAGGTCCTGCATTTGGATCACAACAACCCCAGGCAGCTCTACAGGCTGGGGGAAGAGTGGCTGGAAAGCTGCCTGGTGAAAATAGAACTGGGGGTGCTGGTCCACAGCTGGCTGAACGTGAGCCAGCGTGTACCCAGGTGGCTGAGAAGGCCGATGGCCCCCTGGCCTGTATCAGTAATGGTGGGGCCAGCAGGGCCACGGCAGATTGAACCCCTGCACTCAGCACTGGTGAGGCCATGCCTAGAATTCTGTGTTCAGCTTTGGGCCCCTCACTCCAAGAAAAACATTGAGGTGCTGGAGTGAGTCCAGACAAGGGCAATGGAGCTGGTGAATAGTCTGGAGCACAAGTCTTATTAGGAGCTGGGGTTGTTTATCCTGGAGAAAAGAAGGCTGAGGGGGGACTTTATAGCTCTCTACAACTACCTGAAAGAAGGTTGTGGTGAGGTGGGGGTCAGTCTCTTCTACCAGGTAACAAGAGGAAATGGCCTCAAGTTGTGCCAGACAAGGATTACACTGGATAATAGGAAAAATTTCCTCCCTGATGGGATATCAAACATTGGAACAGGCTGCCCAGGGAACTGGTTGACTCTCCATCCCTGGAGGTATTTAGAAGATGTGGCACTTAGGGACATAGTTTAGTGGTGGACTTGGCAGTGCTGGATTAATGGTTGGACTTGATTATCTTAAAGATCTTTTCCAACCTAAACAATTCTATGGTTCTATAAATCTATAATAAATTATCTTGCTATGTAATAGGTTTAGGGTGTTGGGTTTTATCCCCAAAACCTTCAATATGCGTGAGAATCACCAGATGGAAGGGGAAGAGCACACTACTCAGGAGAAAGGTACTCCTGTGCTCTTCACAAATAACATAGTAAATAAAGAAGCAGAATAGTACCTTCACTGTGTCAAAAATGCATTGTATTATCAAACCTAATAGCTCATCCTTCACAGGAAAAGAAAATATTTCAATTCCTGGGTTTTAATCTGCTATGGACCAAACACAAATTTTATAAATTTTCTATGAAGTGAAAATCCTTATAGTCCACACTTTCAGAAAGCATTCATTCCAAGATCCTGAAATGTTGTTCTGAAAATGTTTTCATGGTATTTCAGGATATGAGAGGAACTATGACAACTGCTGACATAAAGCTTAATAGTATAATGGAAATACTCTATTACGTTTAATCACTAAGGGCACCTGCTACTTAGTACTGATTGAAGCAACTTATCTTAATTTCTAGATCAAGTGTCTTCTGTTAGTGCCTTAATGAAACAGTGTGACATACAAGAAAAATTACTTTGCTTTGCATATTGCCATTTAAAATTATTCAGGGGGGGAAATCAACCCAAACAAATAATTCAATATTATCTCTGTTTTGTAAACATCTAATTTTCCGTGAAATACCTTTTATGACAGAAGTGTCTCTTGGGCAACTTTTTTTAAAAAAGGCTCAGTGAAGCCCACTTATTTGAGTGGAGTCGCAAACTACATATACTCAAGGCATTAAAACCAAGGATTTAGCTTGTCAAAAGCAGGGGAGTATTAATAACGATATTAGTAAGCATTACTTTAAAAGTAGAGGTGATGGGGCCTGGGAGGAACTATGAGAAGGAGGGACCAGGCACTGGCATCAAGGAAGGAGAGTGATGGCAGTGCAGTGGTGCAAGGAAGCTGCCGAGAAGCAAAGTGGGAGCTCGCTGGCAGCTAATGCAGCTGCTGAATCGCACGGGAGGGTCAGTTTGCACAGCCCAGCTCACAGGTAGGCTCCTCTGAGAGTGCAGTAGCTAAACGACTTTCAGAATCAGTGTATATATCACAAAGTTTTTACATTTCTGTCTTCCTGTGCTGCTTCTCTCCTTCTTAGACAATCCCAGCAAAGGATAGCGGTTGCATTTTGCCATCAGCTGCTTTGATTCTGGTCCCATTTCCTACTCTGGTGTCTCCCCTGAGGGCTGCTATTACCCTACTCTTCCCAACCCCACCCTATTTGTACCCTTTCCTCTCAAGGCTTAATTTCCCTGACTTTGATCCTTTAATTGGCTGTTTCCCGCTCTCAGCCATTACCCTGCTTCCCTGTGTGCTGGCCAGCATCCCGTGATTATTTTACATGTTGAGAAAAGGGTAAAAGCATAGGCCTGAAATGGCACCCAGGAGCATGTGACTGTGCTGTAAGGGGACTGAGTGAGCCAGAAAAGCAGGAACACATATCCCTTAATGAGGCGTCACTGTTAACTGAGACTTTCTTATGTGCAGCAATCTTTGTCGTCTTAATCCAGTTCTGTAGCACCCAAGACTCTGCCATCCACTGCAAAACAAAATGATGAGAACTTCTACAAGAAAGATTTTGTGCATAAAGATTATAGCCACTGGCAGTGTCACGAAACAGAACAAAAAATCCCGACTCAAATACTTCACCGTACTGTAGGATAAGGAGCTAAGATCAAAATTAAACCCTTATAAACTAATCACAGATGTGCAACAGCTAGTAAGGAAACCATTTTCTAGGATGTGGAAATCTTTGAAATTTCCTACATTTTGGACAGGGAGATGCATATAACCTGGAAAAAACTTCCTCAAATGCTGTAAATCCAGCCTCAAGTTTGGATTTTCTACCTTCCAGGTGACTGTCAGAAAATACTGGTGTCTTTCTTGCTTTGCTGATCTGAAGTGCCCATTTTAATCAAACCCAGCATACCTGTAAAATATCTCCCTGTAAAACCACAATATGTAAAAAAATTACCAGCCATTTCTCTAAATAATTCTTATGACTTGGAAAAATTTCCTTCATCATTCCGATGTCTTCAATCCATTAAGATAGCAGGCGGGGAGATTAAAATGAGAAAGAACCATAGTCTATAAGGTAGCAGCAGGGAAATAAAAAGGGAAGCTGAGATGAAGATGGAAAGAGAAGGAAGAAGGAGCATGGGATGTAGTGCTGTGTGAGTAGATAATTCTCTTACTATCATAGGCCAAAAGCTAGATTTTTTTCCAAGAAGGATGAGCCCACCTCACAGCTGCTTAGAATATGAGCTGGGGGATGGTAGGGGAAGGAGGAAAAGTAACAGTTGACTGCCAAGCAGAAATTGCATTGGAAACAGGCGCCTGGGAACATGCAAGATGGGATTTGCAGGCACAGCAATGCAAGGTGAAGAAAGAAGCCATATTCTGCAGGGTGAGAAAAGATGCTGAAGAGAGCTCAGGTGTCCAGTGTGATCTTTCTTTGGAGTTCATTTCAACAATTTGAGGGGGGGGATGAAGAAGAAAATTGCAATAAAAAATGTTATTTTTATAGTAGCATCTACTCTGTTGGTGCTTACCTTCACAGTTTAGAGTTACCCTGACCTCCAGTTGCATGCTGTCCCTTCAGTGCACTTGGGTAGTGACCCAAGTCCAAACCCACAACATACTTGCTACCAGAAAGCACTTTCCCAAGACACTTTCACCCATTGCAGCAGATCTTCTGGGCAGTAGATTTCAAGCATCTGTTAACTGTGTAGATTTCTAATTGGGGCCATGTGGAAACATGGCTGTTTATCATTCAAGACCCGCTTGCTGTCATGATATCATGATCTGGGACAGATATTGTAGATGATGGCCAGAAACAGCAATAACTTACTTTTCCTCGTGTTTTGAATATACAGGAAGAACTTACATGATAACACTGTTTGAAACTCAGAAAGAGAACTGGTAAAGTTACTTTAAAAGTAATTTCTAAGTGAAAACATGGGTTTTCAAAACTTTAAGAAGAAAATAAATACTTGTAAGAAATTTGATGATTAAAAATATTTCTAAAAAGCAGGTAAAATCCCCAACTTCCTTTTTTTCTCTTTTTAGTAAGAAAAAAATGAAGTGAGAATAAAAAAAAAACAACAAACTTTAAAAAGTGAATAATCATGTTTAACTTTGAAAAAACCCAAAATTATGTTAATATTTTAGACAAATGTACAAATGTTTTGTTTATGAACCAACATTTTAGTGAAAAAGGTGTGAACAAAACATTCTAAAAGAACTGTGTAGATAAGGCATGAATTTTTCAGATAGTGTCACTATTTCTTGTTTTCAGTTTAAAAGTCCATCAGCAGAGATGAAACAAGCAATTTGCCACGGAGAAACATGCAACACTGAAGTGCACAAGGTGAGAACTGTTTAAAGTCACAGTGATGGACACCAGCTTTGTGATAGTGTTATAAGACAACTGGTGGCATTCTGCAAAAAGGGCTTTAAGTTCTGTTTATCTGAACTGACAGCAGTTAGAAGTACATTTCATCCTTATCTATCAACTCTAAAACTGATCTCACTGGATAGAAGACCTTTTATATGGAGCACTGCTGTTCACAGTTGTACTTACACAAGCAAATGCTAATGGTCTTCCAGACATGACAGACTTTATGCAGCCTCAACCACATAGAGGCATTTGTACTAGTGCAAACTGCAGGCAGAATGTTTTTCTATCCAGAATGGCAGCAGTTTACATTTTCTTGCACATCTTCAGAAGAAAGGAGTCCACAGGGTCAGGACAACAAAGAATTAAACACAGTGTGTCTGAGACAGGGAGAGGGCAATTATTATGAGTTACAACACTGTCAGGATTAACATGTCTCTCTAACAAAACGTGCAAAGGAATCTCAAGCCATTAAACTGTCTACCTCCTAGCTATTATATTTGATCCATAAACAGTACCTTCAACGGTACAGTGCCCTCTAGCACTGTAATAAAGTATTAACCACTAGTTAATACTTACCTTCCAAATTGCTACTTAGAAGCCTCTTTGAGTCCTCCCATTCAAATACCTATCAAGAAACAATTTGAGAGACCTGCAGTCCCATTTAGAATCAGTTTTACTGTCTTCAAATTGTTAACTCTTCTTCATCCTCAGGGGAAGCAAAACTATCACTCATGTTTTACTGGTTTCTGATTAAAGTTCTGATTAAGCTTCCAAAAGTTCTTATTAAGCTTCCCCTGGAGTTTTCAACAACTCCTTATGAAAATGAAGGTTACTTACTCCCTGAAACAGGAATGGCAATAATTACGAAGTGGGATCATAGTTTAAGAAACCGTGTTTTTGAAATGTGGCTAGGAACAAAGGAACTCGATAAGAAAAGAAGTGGAGAGAATTACACCACATTACAGGATTAGCCATTGCTGATAGTAGTAGCTGGATCTGTAGACCATAATAGACTACAGTTATGTTTGGGTCAGGATGTGCTGTGCAACCTCCCCATGTTCAAATCCAGTTTGACCGTATGAACTAGGCTCTCCTGAGCATTAACCAAAAGAGCTAATTTATAGGAGCAGGATCAATCTGAGCTTCTTTGATCCCAGATGACTAGACTTGAAGATGACAAAGCTTGGTGTGATTGTTCTGTAGCTGGGACCAGAACAGGGCATGGTAAAATAATTTTGATGATACAAGTTCTCCTTTAAGATGCGTGAAATAGTGGACCCCACTCTTAAATGTTCCCAATGGCTAAGAGGGAGATTATCAGAAAACAAGCTAAATGATAGCTGTGTACCTACTGCAGACATTGGGAAAAGTTCAGCGGGTGCCAACTTTTCAAGAGGAACTGGGAAAACAAAGGTGTTTATATGTAGGCTTATATTACCAGGCCAGAGCAAGGAGGCACCACGTAGGAAACATCGATGAGTTTTCGCTCTGCTGACTTCTACCACTGCTCAGGAGAACAGCTGAGGGTCTGCAGCAGGGCAGATGCAGTAAGACAAGTGGGTTTGGTGAACTGGGAGGTGTCTCAAGTGCCTGGATGTCATGCTTTGTCTCTGTTTGCAATGTTGCACAAGTGCAATAATCACTACATAGTAAACTTTCTACTTCAGTGATGCACTCCTTACTGTTTTTTGTGTTGCTAATCTTGCTGGTTCTGTATGGAACTTAAAGCTTCTTCCAAGCTCATGTTCTTGGTATTTAGACCCTCCTTGTGGATACAAGCATGGACCCTATAATTGCAATCATACAGAACACTCACCCAGATTCTGCTACATGGAGGGGGCTACAGACACAGAAGAAATCTTGTGCCTTTCCCCAAATATTTATTTTGGCAAGATATATTAGGCTGTGCCTTTGAGATCCCATCGGTACTTATCCCCAGTCCAGTTTTGACTGTGGAGGACTTATCCACAGTCCAGTTTTGACTGTGGAGGACACCCCTAATGACCAAAGAGGAATGGATGAGATAGCCTACAGAAACAGGAGATATTTTTCCACCCTTTATTCCTAATATCTATGATATGTATACCATGCAGAGCAGATTAAATCTGTGCCTAAAAGCAGCAGGCCACTCAAGGGAAATTGCACTAATTAGATATACAGGCTGATTGTTGTCTCATTCAGTTCCTGTCAGTTCTGCCCTGGAAGAGGACACAAAGAAGAGATTGTGGAGATTTCAAGAAGCATGGATGAGTTTTTCCCACAGTTTAGGACACTTACATGTTGGAAAGTCAGGGATCAGTCCAGCTGGTGTAGTCTTCCTCCTTTACCTGCTTCATCTTAGAAGTCAGGACCTGCTACTCTAAACAAAGTCTATTCAGTTAATGTGGTGGGAACCTTTGGCAGCCAAGAGAACCTCTGGGCAATGAGGAGTCACCAACCCCCAGCTGGCAAGCTACTCTATTTGCCAGTTGGAAAAGGATCCACAGATAGCCCCAGAGGTGCTAGCATCTGACTCTGGGGGATTAGGTGGAACATTGAATATGGCAAGGGCTTTGGAAGCAAGAAAGGAAATCACAGCCAGAAAATCCCTCCTCACATGGCCTCCCTCTATCTCCATCAGTGGCCTGTAAGAGGCTTTTATTTTAGCTTCTGTTTTCAGTCTCTTTGGTCAGACACAAAAAGGAGCAGCTGCAAAATACTTTCCTAAAGGCTGTGGTAAAATAAGCTCAGACCAGGACACGTGGAAGACGACCAGAGTAATTCCTATTTCTTGCTGGAAGGCTTCTCTCACATGAACTGTAAGATCTCTGAAGTTTTGTCAGTGCCATTTGGAAATAAAAACTATAAAACGGTCCTATTTTAAAATACTCTGTGTGGTGCAGAACCCTGTGATACACATCCAGAGCACTGTGAGACACAGTACATACTGTACAGTTTGGATTGGTGTCAGTGCACTCTATCGTTCATTAATCCATTGAGGCTGGGACTGCTGTTAACTAACTTTCCATAAACCCAATATATTTAAACAATCCCACAAAAGGCACATATGACCTCTCAAAATACATTATTGCATAGAACTATTTTGAAATTAATCATGTGCTACTGGTGCTAGCTAGTGGACTTTGAAATTGTGATATTATGTATTAAAAGCCTATCGTGTCTTTTAAATGTCTCCCCACAACTCTTATGTAGGCTTTTCCTTTCCCTGGAAGCTTGAACACCATCAGAAGAGTTTGGCTTAATAGAAAGGAGGTGATTAGTATTGCAAATCAAGCATTTAGCCTCTCAGATGCATTCCAAAAACACATGTGATGTTGTAAAGGTCTTATTAGTACAAGCTCTGGATGCCCTGCATATCTCACTCATAGCTTTGCCAGAGGCAGGGTGTCAGAGCAGCAGGAGAGGGCTGTTCATCAAAGGCTGAGGGTGACAGCAGGGCAGGCAGGGCAGTGCTCCCACCCACAAAAGTGCAGGCCCACAGTGCATGAGCAAGGAAACAGAGAAGGTCCAATGACTCTAATCACCACTGGACTCAGTCCAGCAGTTGCCAGACAAGTCCACAAAGGTAAGGCAGCTCTGAAGTCAGGCTATGAATTCCATTCACTGGGTCAGGCACCAGGGGGTAGGTACATGGTCAGAAACAGACATATATGCAATAGAGCTCCAGTAAGGACAAAGGGCCTGAGTTTAAAAGTGGTTCCCAAGCACTCTCCCAGGTCTCTCCAGGGGGAGACCCCTGACTAGGCTTGTCACAGATCTCAAACAGCTTGTTTCACAGTGACTCACACCAGGTTACAACTCTGCATAACAGACCTGGCCATGGGCACAGACAGCCAAAGCCCTTCCCAGGGAGCAGGGGAAGGTTGCAGAGCCTGTTGGTACATTCTGGCTATGGCATAGGGAAGGTCCCCTGGCCTAGTTTATGCCAACGGCTCTTCTGTATTACCCCAAAGCTATCATGTATGTATCAGCATTGATCCTACATTTGTTCTTGCTTTTTCAGCTCTTCCTAATCTCGAAAAGCAGTAAATCTGAAATGGATGTTATGCCTCCATCAAGCAGTGCCCAGTGCCTGAGGATGAGCTATTTTATCATGGTCTGGAAAACAATATACAGCAGAAGAACTGAACAAAATGTCCAGAACAAGCAAGCAAACAGAAAAACATCTGTAGCACGTTATGGAGAGACATTCAGAAACAGAGACACCCACATCCACGCCCATTCACACAACACATAAGAGGTCATTACAGAATTCTATTTGTTTCTGCAAAAGAGAAATAAAAAAATGCTTGAAGTTTCCTTCTCAAAGCATGTTTAGAACCTCTGATTGAATTTCCTCCCTCTCTCCATTTTGTTTGACTCAACTCAGTATACCTTTCTCCTGCATCAACCATTTAAGTAGCGTAACAGTCTCTGCCACTTCAGCCCAGTCATCCATGGCACCAAACGCCTACTAAGAAAGCTCCTACAGGATTCCTGAAATCAGATAAGGCTGCCTTGGAAATCTAGGGGACAGGCTTTTGATACCGACGGCACAAAATAAAAGAGAGAATGGATATACAGACATGTGCAATATGCCCTGGATACTGAACATGGGAAAAATTATAACTGAAACACAGGCTGTATGCTGAAGATATCTTTGCTGCAGGAAGAAATAAAACACAGCCCTTACAGAGTAAATCCAGTCAGCTACAAGCAAACCCATCTGACTGAGTCCTTGTCATTGCCCAGACGAAACTTCAGAAGCATGCATCAGCATTGGGATCCAGACCCAGAATATTTGCCTCTCCTATGACACCATGCAAGTGATATTACTCAGGCGATGGCACAGACAAACACTGAGAAGATGAGGAAGCAAATCAGCAATACCAATGAATGCTATGCTTTACAGACTCAGATTCAGATACACAACAAACTTAAAGTCAAGTGAGATTTGGAGATTAGCATCTGCCTGTTATGTAGAAGCTGTTGTTGATGTGTTTCACAGTCAAACCAATAAAAACTGAAACACTCAGCACTCCAGCCACATAGCAGATTTTTCGCCATAGGCTGAGAAAAAAACCCAAAGGGAGTCACAAAAAGAGCCTCTGTTCAGAAATAGGAAATGTTACCAGTTTTCTCAGTGGTGAAAGTCCACCTAATGCCTGTTCTAACAGCGTCTGACTCTAGTTTGTTGCTTCTGAAGCAACAATCTGAATAACCTTGAAACTATGCAAAAGAAAAGGCATCAAGAAAGAGAAGTGGGAAGCAGAGCAGTGTTACAAATTTAATCTTTTGGTGAATAATAGCTCTGTACAAACTCTGTTTCCACTGCTGGTGAAGTGGTGTACTATGGTAAGAGGAAAAGGGATTAGAAAAACAAGAGAAGGAAAACAAATAGTCCTATCTCACTCACCACCAGAGACTATAAAAGAAGGGAAGAGGGTTCTCCTGAGCTTGGTACATCCCTCTACAGTGGGAAGGTCATAGGACAGCTTTTGGAAGTTCCTGACCTGAAGGCCTTCCTGCTCTTTGGGGGCCTCTCTTTCCACATAGTGTTATTCCAGAAAACAGAGACCATGTCCCATAGTTGACTTTAAACACTAAGTCAAGATCAAGGAATTAGGAAAGCAGTTAACATTTACTAGGAAAAAATGCTTAGTATTTTCAGGAGTTTCCTTGACTTCGGAGAGAAAAGGTTAAATTAGTAAGTTCACTGATGAAAAAAAAACTACTGTCAAACATAGCCTAAAGGATTATTTTACTGCAAATCAGTGGATTTTATTGTAATCAGAATTAAAAACACACTTCTGGATATCAAAGCATCCGGGCTTTATCACTGAGCGGGGCTATCTGTAGTAGGGACCACAGGAGCTGGAAAACAAGACTTCGAATATAAGGCTTATTCTATTCAATTAATTCAGCTTACAGAAGAGAAGTTTTAGAGGTGACATAATTGCTGAATATAGGGATTTACACATAGAAAAGCGTTTACAAGGAGGAGGAGGCAAGCAGACAGGCGTTTCAGTCTTTCTGTCAAAGACATAATGTGAACCAATAGTTGGAAAGTCAACATGAAAAATTCTTTCTTATTTAAATAAGATGCAATTTCTGGGCAGTCAGAACTACAAAAGCATAACAGTGGAGGTCACCCTCTTTTGAAGTCTTTATGACAAGACTGTATTTCTTTTAAAACCCCACATTTACTATCCAGCATCAGAGGAAAAATTGCAAAGGGTGTGTTCAAGCTGTCTACTTCCCTTGTGAAGTCAAGATACCTCTACAGTGCATTCATCCTTCAGGACAGACAGTGAAGTCTGAAATGGGGCTGCCAGCAGAGCAGCCTACAGGAGAGCCTTTGGTACGACTGTCAAGGAGTGGTCCAGAAGTTGTGTAACCAGCCAGAGTCCGGTGCCTCCAGCTACCCTTGCACGTGTGAGACAGCACACTCGCAGTTTCATGCCACAATGGTCTAGAAGGAACTTAAAATCAGTTAAGAATAACTTTCCCAATGCAGGGATCACGTATCTCCCTCTGAAGCATTTGGCAGTGGCTGGAGATAGCATACCAGAAGAGACAGCCCACTGGGCAGACACAGTCTGGCAGTTGCTATATCCTTGGCACAGGCTGAACAGCACACCAAGGGTGTCCTTGGAGGTCTCCTATGAATGCATCGACCAGAGCTGACCCTACTTAATTTATGAGCTCGTCTGAGATCACAGCCTCATGTATTATGGCTCCAGGCTCCACTGAAATGAACTTTATTAAAATAAATTCCAGCTGCTTGGAAGGAGTTACAGAAATGACAGAAAGAAGGCAAACTCCTCCATTCCCTAACTCACTGCAAGCAGAAAAGAAGTAGTTGCAGGAGACCAAGCAAAATTCAGCTGGCTCAATTGAAGGGCCATGAGAAAAACATCTAGTTGAAGAACAAGCAATTTTTGTAAAATGGGATGTTTACAAATGCTGAGGCAGCACTCACAACTAGGCACATACAGGGCAAACAGGCTTAAAGCAGAGAGGCAGAGGGACAAAGGGTCAGGAGGGCACCTGATAAAGCTTCTGACTGAAGTTGGGATGCATTTTAATAAATCAAATGCATTTGCAAGTGGTCTTGAATACTTGTAGCTTTCCTGTTTTGTCTGTTCCCTGGCCTTTGGTCTGCTGTATTTCCTTCCCCAGGATGCCTGTGGGCTGTTAATGGGGAATATTAGGGAGCAGCACCAGGATGTACCTCACTCTGCATGTTGTTGCCAGCAGCCTACATGTTGATTATTGTCCCTATTTGGTAGATGCTCTTTTTATCCTTGCCTGGCTCCTGGGGAATTTCAAAAGGATGAAATTTCTAATGAAGTCTGGCATTCTTGTCCAGCCACAGCTAATCAGAATTGAGTCTGCTAAGGATCTCAGAAGGAAAGCTTGGGTTTTTGCCCTTTCATGGGCCAGCAGCTAGAAGATTAGATCTAGACCCTACCAGAGCAGCAGAATTGCTCTCCTTGTTTATGGGGTTGCCAGGAAAAGTGCTGTTTCCAGAATTCATATGCTCAGAAAGCTACTGTAATGCATGGTGGGGAAGGAGCTGAACAAATGGGATTAGTTGTTGATTTAGGTGGGAACTAACCATGTGCTTACGAAGTACTCATGAACTAGTTATGTTTATAGAACCTACAAAGGCAGGGTGTAACATTCACCCCTCTTTCCCCATCACACGCTGACTCTGTGCTCACCACAGTGCAGAGGGCAGTGGCACAGCAGAGCCACCCACCACTCCCACCTCATGCATTGTCACTGAAACTGCCCCTTGGAGTTCCACTGTGACTGCCTAAATTTTTGGGAGTTAGGGAGCTGAGACATTAGCGATGCTTATGTGACATTGTCCCCACCCCTACCTTTCTGCCTCCCAGCAATGAATTCTCATGACCTTTTAACAGATTTCTCCAGTTTAAACCAACATTGCCAACAGTCTGCCTTCAGCAAGAAATTCTGCAGTCTCCTAACAATCATTTCTTGATAGTGCTGGAAATAGCCTTTCCTGCCTGATGTCAGGCATCACAGACAACATGAGTGATATTTTATCCGAGGTTCCTAGATCTGAGCCACCTACAGTGCTAAATAAAACAAACAAACAAAAAAATCCCCAAACTAGTAGCCTGGGATCCACTGGTTTCAGTGAAGGGGAAAGAGCCCATCTCAAGTATAGTCAGTAAAGCAAAAACATTTGCCAGATAATCCTGTAAATAGGGAAGATCTGCAGGTCATCAGCAGTTTTACGGCATGCATTGCCACCCTGGGAAGGATGTGACACCTCAGTAAGAGCAGGTTCTACTGACTGAGATGAGAACATTCCAGTTCAGCAATCATTTCACTGAATGTCAGCTCTATAGCAGGGCTTTAATGTGAATACTGTAGCTGAAAGCCATTAGACTTCTCCTTCATGCTATCCTCAACCATTTTTGGCAAGGTCTGTTAAATGGAATAACTTGCAGAATGAGCCAGAAATACGGCCTGTGGAACACATTCTTCAGATCACAACTGTTAAACTATGGAGATGGATTGGTGACAAAGAGGGTGGAGGGAAGAGAGAAGTTTCCACATACTATTTTTTCTCCCCCATCACCACCACAAATGTGGTCTTCACCCCAACATATGTTTGCAATGAGTGTTAGCCCAGGAGACATTCCAGATCTTAAGATTTGAAACTTGAAAGAATCAGCCAAGTTTGAGATTAATCAAAGGGCAGGGTAGCCACATGTACTAAGTGTAACGGAGCCGCCCATGCTTAGATTCCAGAGGGAAGGGGGCAGAGAAATCGGAATGGTCCTGCGATAGTGCCTCTAATCTGTAGTCTGAGACTTTCTTGAGCAGCTACTAAAGAGCTCATCTCCTAGTTCAGATTAGGTTTTCAGCTGTGAGTAGGCTATCAATTTAGGCACCTCAGGTGTGTCCCCAAAGTCAGAGAGATAAAGCTTACTTTGGGGAGCTTTTGGCTTTTGAAAGGAGTTTCTTTGAATTTTATGGCTCCTTCCTTTCTTGCCTCTACCTCCTCCTCTCTTCCTGCTACCACTGAATTAGTTCACCAATTTTCATAGAAGCTCCCTGAGCATAAAAAAAAAGCCTCTTCATTTAGCTAAATCCAAAGTATGCAAGGATAAATGGTTGCTGAAGAGTAAATACCATTCAGGTCATGTCAGATCAGAACTAAGGAAGCTAAATGTTTTTAGCAGAAAAAAGAAATTAAATACAGCAAGAGGGTTACCGTGGGACACGGAATGTTCATACTAATAAAATTCTTCTAAAAATTTACCTTACGTGTATGTTTAATGGAGTCATTTTGTGAAAATAATTTTGTGAGTTTGACAGACTTAGAGACTTACACTTTCTTTAAAATTCCTGAAAAGATGTTACAGAAAATCAGGCATACAAATATAAGTTCTAACACATTACTCCAGCAACATAAGTTAATTAAGGAAGCACCTATTAAGAGAATGAGATAGTTCATAAAAATATGTTGTTTTATTTATCACAAATGTTTGTGTACTAAATTTAAAAGACAGATAAATATTTACTGGGACCCAGGATATTGCCTGTGGACTTTTATAAAGCTATAAATGAAAAAGGAGCAGAAGGGAGAAACACATTTCAATTTTATATACCCAGTACTGAGACTTGAACTAAATAGAGAGAAATAGAACAGTGCTCCCAAACAGCCACAGCTCTGTCCCATGGGGGCATGGGTAGGTAACACTTCTGATATCACAATGGAATTGTTAGCTGGGAAATGACCCACCAATTTTTAGCTCAAGTAGAATTTTTTCCCAATGGAGTAAGTGCAGTAACTAAATAAAAATTTATGGAATGGGCTGAATGCTGCAGGTCCTCCATATCTTATCAGAGTTGGTGTCTATGTTAAAATGATGAATTAGTTTTGGCAACTAGATTTAGAAATTTATAGCCTTAGTACTGTGAATCTATTTATTGCTGGTTTTATTTTTCTTCATTGGAGGAACGACTAACAGCTGGGAAGGAAGACTATAAATCTTAACATTAGAGAGGGGAAAGGGTAAGGTGTTTTACATACACACAGGGCCTAGACAAGAAATTGTTTTTTCTAGGGACAAAGAGCAATGTGCAACAGATTTCTTTCGAAGATTTTTCATTTGCTGAAAAACAGAAAAAAATCTGCAGTGCACATCTCCTTCATTCTTTTAATTCCAGGTTTTATTAATTTTCGCAAAAAAATCTGTAGGCATTTCAACAACAACAACAAAAAAACCCCCAAACCATTGTTTTACATTAAAAAAAAATGATTGCAGATTTTTGCCAGAAAGAAGAAATGTCAAAAGAAAGCAAACCTGTTTATCTCTTTGGAAGATGATTGAGTTTTTCTGGGATGAGAATTGTTTGGGAATCACTTACCTTTAGATATCTGCCCCAAACAGGCATTTGCTACTCTCCGGTATGGATCACAGATGGAGATTGCACAGTCCCCATGGGGAAACAGCCAAGTAGAACAGTATGTGGCACAAGGCTGATGAGAGGGTGATGGGAGCAGCACTTATAAATGATAAAAAATCCTGACATCAGTTGAAAGTAGTTTGAAGAGCTCCAACCCGCATAGAAAAGCACAAGGAGAAGTATATAGTTCTAATAAAACTTTCAACTGGATATTTGCAGTGATTCCTCCTATCCTCGAGTGAGACGAGCAAAATTGCCTAATTAAGTCCACATCTTCAAATGTCCCAGTTAAACCATCTTCTCTTGCTGAGAGGCACTCTGCATTTCCTAACTGAAGCTGGTGGCAGCATTTAGTGTAGTATGCAGAGAGCTTATGGATAAAGTTTGAAGTTCCGTGAATCTCACCCATGCCAGTGCATTTGGGATGGAGCTGGTAATCAGCAGGCTCTAGAAGGAACATGGACACTTTAGTTTGAAATGAGCCATTGAGGAAGTCCATAAACTCACTGGTATTAGCAGGTGATGACGAGAAACACTCAAGGGTAATAGGGGCTGGCAGTAGCTTCAGAAGAAGTTTGCTTCTTACCTTGGCAAGCGCAAGGGAAACTCCCTTCTCCTCTTTCGCTTAAACCAAAACAACCTCCCTCGGAGCATTTTGGAAAGGAGTATTAGTACACTAAGATGACAAGGCAGTCCGCCACATGGGTCTGAGGAACTGCTTCCAAGAAAGAAATCCTCATATGCACAAATCACAGGAACTTGAGCCCCTTCTGTATCAAAGCAACTTGCTCAAAGGCCTTCAAAATTCATTCTCCTTTCCAAGGCTTAATGGACTCAGAGACCTTTAAGGGATGAGAAAAGATAGATTCCTGCCAAAGAACCCCACTCCCTGGATTTTTAAGAGAACAAAACATTTCAAGCTGTTGGTTCTGCAACTAAATATGGGATCAAATGGGATATTTAATCCCATATAACAACACTGCCTTCACACTCCTTTTTCTTCAAGTCCTTTAAGAAGGGTTAGAGCAGAGGGAGGTGAAGGAGGGAAAAGAAGTACTGAAAGAAGAAAAATTGCTAAAAGACAATGCAATGGCATTTTAAAAAATGGAAAACTGAAATGAAATATCATTGTATCATCGGAATGAGGCAGGATTAAATATATCCGAGTTATTACCTAGCATGACTCTTGATTTCCAAGGAGTAGAATCAGCACTTTGATACGTTGTGGGACTCATAGAAGAACAGTTCCAAGCTGAAACTGTGGAACAATGGTGACAAAGAGATCAACAGCTGATGACTCTGCAGCACCCTATATAAGCTGTTCTGGTGTGATTTCCACACAAAGATCAGATCAGCTTGTGACTAAGCTGAAGCCTTAAATCACAACAAGCTTTTCTCTGGTGAGCATTTCAAGGGAATCATGTTGGAGCAGACAGGAAGGGCTCTTTAGTGGTTAAAGGTAAGAAGACAAATGTGCGGGAGGTGCTAAGAGTGCAGTACTCACTTGAGATCTTGGTCCTTATGGAACTGAATACTATGGAGTTAATTGAAACAGAATTTTCCAGGCTTTCAGACTCCTGTTCATGCAAAGAGCATACTGAAGGTTTCATGAGGAGTCTAGATTGCTTGCTGTTTCTTCTCTCTCAGGTAGTTACTGGTCCAAATCTTCTGAACACTGCATATCCTACAGAGCTCACTGAGAAGACCGTCTCTAATAAACACTCTTTCCTGATCTTAGTTTTAAATCCAGTCCAGCAACCTCTTCCCACATCATGCCTCATGCATTTGCCAAAACCTTACCAGCCTTTTTCTTAATACTACAAAACCTGAAAAGATCCTGCAAAACCCTTTTAGTCCCTAGCTCTCCTGAACACTGCCCAACCCTAGCCTCACCTCACCCTCAAACTGGTACCTAAACATCCATGGCCCTTCTTGGAAGCAGACTTTATTCTTGCCCTGTAGGCAAGGAAAGCCAGAACAGAACAACAAATCTTAATCCCAGCCCAAACCCTGTCCATGTCTCTGGTGGAAAGACACCAAGCAGTTCTGTCATCTGTGCTGAACTTCAAAGCATCTTTACAATTCCGTGCTCTCTCTAAAAGATAGAGTTAGGAATGAGGTTACTCAACACTAAGTTGTATCCACAGGCACACACCAATGGCTAGCTATCAGTAACATCCTAGGAACTACCCCCCCTTTGAGACCTCTGGGCTTTAGCAGACCACAGTTTAGACTAGCATTAGGAGGTTGTGATAAACAGTTTTTACTGCAACACCAGAAGGCTTGCAGATATAATGAGACTGTGGTGGCAAACACCCCATGGCTCCGGCTGAACTTGCAGGAAGGCCTATTCAGCATTAAGTGAACTCCAGGGATCAGATTGGATTTATAATTCTTTTTCCAAAATAGACGTATCAAATAGTTTCAGCCTGACTTCTATATGTAGGTTTCCAAGAGCATACTGTGACTGCATGGCAGAAAGTTCCCCCAAGCCATGATTACTTTCAGGGATGCAGTGCCTCAGCAGCCTTCAGTTAAAGTTAGGACTATGGATAGGAAATAACTAGAAGATCCTTTTGTTCATGAACCTCAGAAATTTGCAGAAGCAGGCACATAGGGCTCCTTAGCTATGTGTTATTTGTGGCTGAGCCTGCAATATCAAACTCTTTTGAAATGGAATGTACAGCTGGAGTTGGGCTTTGCTTTTAGAATAGAGGTATAGACCATGACCAGTTCTTATTATGCTCTCAAGGCTTGCAGAAGAACAGGAAAACAGCAGCGTTCAAGGGTGTTATTTAGAAAACACAAGGTCTCACCAATTATGATGTAGTGTAAGAGTATGCAAGAAACATGAGGAGAATGTGAGTTGTTTTTACATACTAAAAGACCTCCAGAGATAGTGGAAAGAATTATGTTCAGTAGGATTCTATAGCTTGCAGTTACTTCACTGACACCATGCTGGGTCAAAGCTTAGGCCTGGGAAAGAATCAGACTGAACTTCCATTTCCCCTAACCAAGTAACAAAGTGCTACAGCAGGCTGACCACAGTTGCTAGTTTTCTGGGCAGTCCTGAAGCATTGCTGTACCATGGGTGCAGAGATCACAAAGGCTGTTCTAGGACCTTCTACACAGCTGCCGAAACCTAAGCCAGTCAATAGCTTCTCAACTCGTTTCACCCCAGACCCCAAAGTCATTGGTTCTTTTTCCAGTGTCACAGGTTTTTTTAGAATACAGCAGTAAAAGGTGTTCTTAAATCAATTCCATCCCACAGCTAACATAAATAATAAGAATTTCCAGTGCCAGAAGTTTTCCTAAACTAGAACCTTCTTGCATAGCTCTTCATCCCTCATTCTTAATTGAGGTCTCATTCCCATGAACAAGATGTTATTGAAGCCAAAGAATCCTAACAACACTAGACTTCATTAATTCCCAAGGAATGGGCAAACTCCAGCATCAGCTTTTCTTGTCCCAGCCCTCACTGTCCTTGCAACTGACTCTACAAAAAGAAAAGAAAAAAAAGGCTGTTAGAGTTGCATTCCCACTTCACATTCCTTACCATACACAGCACGTCAGGCTGCTCCCCTTGCAGTCTCACAGCAGCAGTGCTATGTGGGCTGGCTTAGACTCAACAGCACAAATGTGGGGGCTCATAAGAAACATGGGTATGCACCTTCTACTAGGGCCTGTTGCAATAGAACAGGAGTAATGACTTTAAACTGAAGGATGGTAGATTCAGATCAGATATAAGGGGGAAATTTTTTTACAATTTTAGTGTTGAAACACTGGAACAGGTTGTCCAGAGAGATGGTAGATGTCCCATTACTGGAAACGTTCAAGGCCAGGTTGGATGGGGCTCTGAGCAACCTGATCTGGTTGAAGACGTCCCTGCTCATTGAGGGGAGTTGGGGATGCTGGACCAGCAATTATTCTATGATGTTTCTATGAAATATACTCCCCCTCACTCCCTAACCAGATTATCAAGACACTCTCTGCTTCTGTCACCAATTACTCTGCTATAAACAGTTGAGCTTTACAGTTTTAATAAGATTTTATTTGTCCTTGCATGGATCCTAATCATAACTTTTCACTCCCAGTGAGGCAGGCTTTGCTTTACTGATAGAATCTGACAACAGCAGTTGTGAGCACAAGTCTTCCAGGATCCTGAAACGTACCATACCCTCAACTTTCTGGTTCTTGGCTGTTATCATTATGGGAAATACCTCTGCATATTATAAACCAACTACATGCTCAGCTGTAGTCCTCTCCCGGCAAACAACAGTCAGCAAAGCTCTTAGAAGGTCCTGCTGGCGCTAACCGGAGCACATGGCAGACATTCTCTTAGTTTGGGAGAATAAAGGATCAAGTGGGAAGCAGCTACTCCAGAGATTTCACCATTAAGACAGCAGCCAGCAGAGTACCCTTTCCCAGCAAGCTGATTTCAGGTTAGAGACAAAGATACTGCTTTCTCCTCTACTTCTTCTTTACCCTCCCCTTTGCTACGAGAGCATAGGAGTCCTCAGCACAGCTCATGAGGAATTCAAGAGGAGAGAAGATGATCTCATTACCATTTTGCTGGCTATTTAGGAGTGAGACAATCTAGCTGTGGTAAAAAATAAAAAGCTGTGTGCAACTATGACAATCAACAGACATCTCATTTCATGTCAGGCAAGACTATTGCCTAATAGGAAGACAATACAATCCTGCTGTTGCCTAGCTCAGATGAGTGAGACTTGAACTAATAAGCTGCCACTATAGCCAGGCATGAAATTGTTAATTTTATTTTATGATAGCCATCTGAACAGTGATGTGTTTCTGCAACTTCTTATCACACAAAGGCTGGTGTAACCAGCTTCTTCACTACTCTAACAAAAGTGCAAGCTCCTCACTACTGACCACTGAGATACTGTGGGAAATCTAAGAGAAAACAAGAGAGGGTTCCCCAATCCCAGACACACTTCTGCTCTAAAACCTTGGTCCCTGGTAGGACATCTTCCCTCGCTTCCGCTAACAGCTCACCAGTGTGTGGGGATTCCTCGCAACTAAGAGCCTGCACCCCACAGCATTCTGCAGCCAAAGTTTCTCATCAAGTTTTGGGACCCACTAGGCAAAGCAGAAGTTGCTGGGGACTTCAGGAAGAGCCAGTAAGTGTGAGAAAGAACATTTAATCTGGGTGTTTAGACTGGGAGGTAGGAGATTGTTTTCATAACAACTGTGGTGAAAGTGTATAAACCAGTAGACAGACCGCCAATACTTGGAAATACTCAAAAGGCAACTCTGGCAACCTTGTAGATTGTTTTATAAACAATTGGTTTCAAACCAATCCTGAAATTAATGTGAAAGGCAGCAGAGTCACTTAAGGACAAAGGTGCTGTGGTTTCTGCATTCCCTGCTGCCTACTTCCACAATAGCAGCCCTACAATGGAGTGCTCAGGCACAGGAGTTGTGTCCTTCCATCTCACGCAGCCAGTGAGAACTAACGTGGCAAACCTCAAGAGCTGAAATACTGCCTACTGCTCTACCTGTCTCACACTCCCAGCCTTCTGAGAACAACTCTTCCAGAGAAATCTGCTTCCTACATCCCCTCCAGGGCTGGCTGCAGCTCATCCCACTGCCCTTCATGGTCAGACCACAGCTTGGCATTTCTTCAGCAAACCAACCTACCCAGCCATACTGCCTGGCTCCTCAGGCTGGCTTGTGGGTGCTGCTCTGAGGGGGCCCGTTCCTGAGGCTTCTCCAGGCACATCTCTCACCTGCCCCCCCACATTCGTGTCACCCTGCAGAACAGGGACGTGAGGCCTTGTCTCATCCGTCCTTGCCTTAAGAATCCAAGAAACTCCTGGATGGATTGACACCACCGCCGGATGACTCCTGCCTGGCTTACAGTGGGTGGTGGTTTGCCATTGCCTGGGGCACAGACTAGGCCTCCAATAAGAACACAAATCAAAGCCAAGTCCCTTTCTAAGAAGTCATTCTGATTTTCTAGGGCAAATAGATGCAGCTAAACATCTAGGAATGCATCTCTACCACCCTGCTCTCTACCACCTTCCCACCCTGCTCATTACAGGGCCCTCTACATGGTTCCCTCTTGTCAGGGCAAACACCACAACGCCTCTGGATGTCCCAGATACCTCCTTCACCCCCAGATCATGTGCCAAGGGCTCATCCTCCTGCCCAGGCTCCTCCCCAGGTTGTTCCCTCCTGTGGATGCACCTCACGTTTTAGAAGCTCCCACACTGCCCCAGCCCACCTTCCACACCACCTCACCTCCACAGGCTCATATAGACCTGGTTTTGGCACATTTCCACATAGAAACAAGCTCTGAGGAATTGCTCACATGAGTCTATAGGAGCCGCTCCAAAATACAAAATTCTCAGGTGTCAGTCTCTTTTCCAAAATAAAAAGTGACAGGTTGAGAGGAAACAGCCTCAAGTAGCATTGGGCAGGGGGAGGAAAGGGGTTAGATTGGATATTATTTCCTTAAATGAAAAGGTTATCAAGCACTGGAACAAGTCACCCAGGGAAGTGGTTGAGTCACCATTCCGGGAGGTATTTAAAAGACATGTAGATGTGGCACTTCAGAACATGGTTTATTGGTGGACTTGCAAGTGCAAGTTTATGGCTGGACTCAATGTTAGCAGAAAAAATGTACCCATCTCCCCAGTCTGTCCCACCTCAGAAGCCCCATATACCCAGGTTTTAGGTGACAGATTTAGAATATAGTTTTATAATTCTATTTTGTTTAATTCCAAGTCTT
Source organism: Oxyruncus cristatus (assembly GCA_013399855.1). NCBI lineage: Eukaryota > Metazoa > Chordata > Aves > Passeriformes > Cotingidae > Oxyruncus > Oxyruncus cristatus. The sequence continues at coordinate 2,558,066 of VXAY01002317.1, forward strand.
TCACATGTTTACTATGAAGCAAATACTAAGAAAACAGAAGAAATCCCTCCATCAGAAGTTATCCAATTATTTTCAGTCTGTTTAAGCAGAAGGAAAAAAAAACCCCATAAATAAAACACACTTTGTTTTATAGGAACCTACACCCTCTAGGGAAAAACTGTTTTGGCAAAAGAATTCCCAACCAGTGCTAACCAGAGTTAATTACAACATCATATTAAAAGAACAACTTCTTTTCAAATACTTAAGAGCATCATTAAACAACCTCTGCCAAAGGTCTGTGCTGCACTGGGTTATAGTTCCAGGCTGTCTGCAGACATCACTGCCTGAGTTACACTATTCTGACATCATTGTGCAAGTTCAGTGCACAAAGCACATGTCTGTACTATAACATGGTCTTGACAGGACCTCACATTTCCACCCCAGTAAACCCTAAATAGTTTCCAGAAGAGCTATGTAGAAAATAGCCAGAAAGCATGCTGGGTAAGCCATTCAGATGATCACATGCTCTGGGATTCTTGCTGTCTCTGAAGAACTTCCATATGTCCAGTCTGTAACTCTAAGAAGGGGAAAAAAAAGGGAAAAGGTCGTCGATGCACAGTCCTCTGACCTCCTGCACTGGCAGAAGTGTTGTTTTATTACAGTTGGTTACCTGATGCTGGCAGGCAGAATCAGGAAGAACTGCAGATCAAGAACCTCCAGGAAAATTGCTTGGACAGGAAGAGACAACATGGAGAAGACTTAAGGATATGAACAGCAGGTAATGCTGGCAAGATGGACAAAGTGGTGACATAGTAAGGAGTCTGCAGGAGGCCTAGATATCATGTAAGTCTGGAGCAGCAGCACGATGGCATCACTGTGGTGTAAAACCAATAGTTCCTAAGCTGGTGAACACTCACAGAACAAAGAGTGATATCAAGATAATCCCTGAGCTGCTGCCATTGCTCAAAGAAACATTGTGAAGGAATGGGAGTTATTAACTTCGGGAGCCCATAGAAGGGGAGGAAAATGCTCTCTAGTTTCCTAAAGATAGGGCCTGTTTTAGTTACAGAAGTAGGTTTCCATACTTTCTGCGTAACTCTGGATTGTTGGGGACAGAGGAGTCACTTCATGATGCCATTCGTCAGTCAGAGAGTTATAGGAAAGAAGATACCAGAGAAATTTAATTCAAGTGTGTGCAAATACCATCCTAGGAACCTAAAGTAGGATTTTCCATTCTCACATTCCATACCTCTTAGAACATCCACATACTACTTGGAGCTTCATCCTTGTCTTAAACCCCTGTTTTAAATAGAGGTAGTATTTTTGCCTGGAGAACTTAGAATACCTTTTCTCCGTGTACAGAACAACCAATATTCCCCTAATCCTGCCCCACAAAAGCCAAACAGCACACCGCCCCCAGCCAATTGTAATCTTAGGAGCTTAGCAGGGAGAACCCTAAAAATTCATACCTGTGAGAAGTAAAAATATATGGCTGGAGTTATACAGTCTACTCAGGAGAAGGTAATTTCCCATGTTTGGCAGAAGGGATTCTTGCCACAAGGCAAAAAATTGCATGCACTCTGCCAGCCACACTTGCTAGAAATTGTTTATAATGGCTAAAGCACACTTAGTAGCTTCACTAGCAACATTTTACTAATAGCTTTGGTTCACTATTTGCATATTTTTTGCTAAAGGCCTTTTGCCAACTTGCAAGTACTTGAAGACTTCCATGCTAGTAGATTTTTACACTGACAAGTTTTTAGTGTCAATCTGGTTTAAGATATCTTTCAGAAATCCTGGCTGCTAACTAAGATTTATTTGTAATAAAAGGCCACAGCTAGAGCAGAGTCTCAGCTAATGGAATAGAGCCAGATCATGAATAATTGAGGGTATGTTCTCCATTTATGGCATCGAGTGGCAGCATTTGTGGGAATCCCAGGGTCCTCAGGCTTTTCAGCAGTGAGCCCCTGTGGCTGCCTGTTCCTTGCCTTCCCCAACCAAGTCACGGAGTCTGACACCACCATTTGCAGCCTGTCCTTCAGCAGACAGAAATCAGACATTTCTGAAGTCTAGCAAATTCAGCCTAATTCCAGAGCAAAGCTGGCAGAGACCAGCCATACCAACACACATGGGAGAATTAGAGAGAAAAGAACAGTTGCCACATGTTACATTTAAGCACGTGCTGTGCAGAAACCATAAAACAAGATGCATTGTGACCCATAGACTTGCCCATAGCCACTCTAACTAATGCAATTCCTCTTCCCTTTCCAGAAGAAAAAACACCTCACGGAAAGAATTATAGCAGCTTCTGCGTGCTTCACGATCGCAAAGAATGAGGAATGTCACCAGTTCATTACTAGGAGCTCTGCTTCAGGCCACATGGTGGTCACAACTCTACTTCTGCAATATTAATTATTGGCCTGGGACAACCACATAGCAGCTTATTGGCTACACACAAAATGGTTCCATGTGCTGAGCTTCTGCAGAGGCTGGCCGGTGGGCTTTGCTAGACAAACACTGCAGCTCCCAGGAAGTCTGAGTGCTAGTCTGATTCCTAGTTCCAGCAGCAAACTTTGCCTCTGGAGAGGAGCTGGGAGCCTGGCCCAAAGAGAAGCAGCAGATTTTTTTTCCTCTCTGAAGGTTAGAAAACTTTCTTCCTGGAATCTTTTTTAGATCAAGTCTATAAGCATTAAATGCCCTCTCCTTCCCCACAGACTGACTGCACAAAGGAACTGACAATGGAGCAAAAAAGGATGGGGACAAGGACAGAAGCAGTAGGAGAAGCTCCTCATGCTTAACTTCCAGAGCTACACACAGCACAAACATCAGAAGGAAACATAACTCTCACAGTAGTGGAAGACATGCAACAAAATCTCCAACAGCGTGCCCCAAGGAATAGAAGAGAAAACTATGCCTAAAAATGCCAAGCATGTAGCACGCATCTTTTATGAGGCCAATAAATTTGTAATTACAAGTTATTTTAGCTACCCTGCTGCCAGGAGCAGAAGGAAGCCATCAGTGTCATCCTCTCGTTCCCCAGGGACACGCCTGGACTTAGTTTTCTTGGTGGAACACCTCCCTCCAGTGGTCAAAGGCAAGTGGTTTCCACAGAGCTCGGGCAGTTTGGAACCCAAGCTGTAGACAAGCAACGGACCGGTCCTCACTTTCCCTCCTATCTCCTTCCAGCTCCACATCAGGCTGAATGGAAACGAGCAGTGCCCTTCTACACCTAGGAGCTATCTGGTCAGGGCTGGCCATGAGGTGTAGCCCTCTAAATGGTGGGGCCCTGGGAAAGCATTGCCACCTGATTAAAGCAGAGCGCTCTGGGAAACCAACCAGAAAGAGGGGAGAGACTCTGTATTACCAAGAACCAAGCTCTCCTCAAGTACAGCCCCAGAAAGCCAAAAGGAACAAGTTGTACTCACAACAAGACAGATCATTGCACCCTTCTGTGGGTCAAGGATCCATTGAAGCACCTCTTGCTCTGCACTCATCTGGTCAGGGTTACTGAAGTCTTGACTTAGACCCAGTTGCCACCAGTGTTTGCTGATAGCGCCCCAGTACTTTCTTCTCTGCAAACTTCATTCTGTTTCTTCAAATATATATGACGACTTAGGTCATGTTCATTATTTGCTAAAGCAACAGCTGTAGACTTCATTATCATAGGTTCCTCTAAGCCATTTTAAATGGCCAGAAACACCAGTGTGGCACAGGATCTGAAGGAATTTTGAGATCCAGCTCATATCCACCTCTCAACTGCCGAGCTGAAAAAAGCAAGAAAATTTATACATTTGCCCTGTCTACTTCTCAAGAGCTTTTCACTCAAGCCCAGTGTGTGGTGACATAACCCATAAAAATTTCTTTCTTCCTTCTCACAGTGGTAGGGCAGGGGCTGAGGAATCTTTTTTTAAAATAGCAGCCTGGTGGTAGAAGCCTACTGAAGGTGAGTGGGAAAAATTACAAAGCTAAGCTAGCAAGAGCTGTATGCACTGTGGGCATAGCAGCAAACTTGCATTTTGTCAGAATTAGTCCCCAAGGCTTATGACTTAATACTGTGCAGACTGTACAAATTTGAAGCAACATCTTCAAATAGAAAGATCACTTAGCTTAGGACATAGTAGGTAATTTAAAGGAACTACCACTCAATCAGCTCACCCTAATTCAAACATACTTCATAAAGCAAGGCAGAGTACAGCCCAGAAAACTGTCACCTCCCTCTGCTGGGCAGTATCTTCACAGTCCACATTGATCTCACACAAGGGCCTCAGAGCAGCTTTTTGATAGGGCCCTTTGCTACCTTGAACAAACAAGATGTCAGTGATTTGCATGTAAAGCAGAAGGGGATGGAGAGGAAGCAAGGGGAAAACACTGCAATGCACAAGTCATAGACAGAGACGTATTTTTTTTTAGCAAAGTCTTTATTACAGAAATATTCACCCTCTAGACTTTTATATCTGTACATGCATTTCTTCCAGTAGGAAGATTTTGCTAAAAACAGACAAAAACAAAAAAGGAAATCCAGAATGGGCTTGGTATTTTTTTACTTGCTGCTTGGTATTGGCATCTGTAACTGAACAAGAATCTTACAAATAAGAACATATTAGAGAATAGAGTGTGTTACAAAAGCTAGCAAGCTTTACTGCTAAAAGGTGCCTTCTGCTATAGCAAAGATCAGCTCAAAGGATCTGTGCAGGAAGGGGCTGATATCTCAGAATTGCAAAGCCTTATCAGATCTCCATAGAAACCAGCTGTCCAGTCATAGCTACTCTCTCCCCAATCACTACTGTGTCCAGAGAAGACAGAGCAGGGACCTACTGCTGGGGCCCTGATCCCCTGCACAAGCCTTTCTCCCCAGAAGGAAAACTGAGTAGGTAGTGAAATCACCCCCGGAACTGCTACTAGGGTTATGACTACCAACCCCACCCCTGACAGGAGGTGGTCCTGGGACCACCTCTGTAAGGCAAAGGCTCTCTCAACAAGTACCTCGTAACAGGCAAGGACCACCCACTTCACTCTCATACAGCTTCCTGCCATCAGGGTGATTGTACCATGTAAAACAGCAGGAAACCTGTTGTGCCCAAGACACCTCTAAGACTGAAGATTTGCACCCATCTCTCTTATGTAGGAAGATGGGGCAGTGTTTCACACACATCTTCTACTTTCTTCTGGTCTACACCACTCCTTGCTGCTGGCCACTGGCTAAATAGAGTGAACAGCCCAGCCATTTAACACAGAAACCACGCAGCCTGCATGACTGCAGAACCTGCTACTTACCTGCTGCAGTTCTGGCACTAGAGATAGAACTCAGGATGTAGCCATGGCTCCAGACCACAGTGGAGTTACAAAAATAGACAACTGAAATAAAAGCAACTTATTCTTGCATCCGAACTACAGAACCTACACTGGGCACTGGTAGCAGTGGCCTTTCCAATATACAGCTAACAAATTTTAGGTTCATATAGGGGCAGAGGAAGAATCAAATGAATCGTAACCTCTGTAGAGTTGGCCACCCAAGAATGCAACCAGCACAGACAGCCTGGGGCTGAGTCCACACTCTGCAGCAGTCTCTGAAGTACCTCCAACTGACAAGAGCCAGCAAAGGAGAGCTAGGAGGAGAGGAAAAGGTACAGAGGCAAATGGGAGAAACATCTAAGTGTCAAATCCAAAACCCGAGGGATCCATTCCAGAGGTAGCTGAGCACTGCCACCACAATCTGCCAGGTCGCACTAGGAATTACTAGGTAGGCTTGGCTCCCTCCCAGTGGCTTCTCATCATGCTCAAAGGGAAGAACTCCACTGAAGGCAAGGCATAACTGACTCCAGAAGCAGAAGAAGCAAGTATGACGGTAGCACTTGATATTTCAGATGAGAACCTAGTCTGGAAAATGCATAGTAGGAGCTGAATAAGGTTAACTGCAAGGGAGGAGAAAGCCCATAAAGTATGACTAGTTACCACCACAAGTCAGTGAAGCAAGTGAAGCTACCAAAGCACTGGAATCTCAACAGAATTCCTGGCTCATGGGACTACGAGATGGGACTTCTGGGGGTAGGTGAAAAGATGTGCAGGAGTAGAGTGAGGGAGAGAAAAGTTATTGTATGTTAGGCCCAGTGGGTTGTAGAATGAAGATATGAATTGTATGTTTATCATGGAGCAGGCAGCAAAAGCATTGTCCCCTCAGGTTAATCAGTGTCTCACGTGATAGGAGACAGTTCAAGTTCTGCTTCTTGAAGTAGAAATAATCCAGAGGCAGGATGCAGGTGGCCCAAAGGCCCTACTGCCAGAAGATCAGGCTGTGTTGCAGGTCTAACAGTTCTTAGCAGAGTGGTATCAGAAATGGGATGTCACAGGAATAATGGTCAATGGTTGGACAGTCTGGGTACGAGGCAGGAATGTTCTGTTCGCTCCTTTCTCTGCGGTGCCGTAGCTCTGGAGTCAGCCAACTCAAGACTTGGGCACTTTGGTGTAGTCTTCGCTGTGTATGTTCTTGCAAAGTGAAATGGACAGAATCATCCCCAGCAGCTGGAATAAGTATGAAGAATGGGAACAAAATCAGCAACCAGACAGATAATAGGGGGGGAAGAACAGGTGATACAGGGGAGCAGAACAGAGTGAACATCTTTCAGTGACACCACACAGGTGAATAGAATTGGGCCACAACACAAAGCAAATGCAGTAACTGGAATGGCAAAAAATTGGACTGCAGAAAGACGTGCCTTCGTCTGGAATCTATGTTATGGGCTTTCTAAGGCAACAAGTGGGATTTCACTAGCAGGATGCTGCTTGTCTCAGTCTTCCTGGTTACTCATACAGTGAATTGCCAAGAGTCAGACACATCAGAACGAACCACAAGTAGACAGGGCTTTGTTCCATTTTTAATCCAAACAATGAAAGCAGCAGTTCAAAGGCCCAGTTAGACACAAGCAAGAGCTAGAACTGCACCACCATTAAGCCAGGTGTCAACTGCTTGAGAAAATAGCTTTGCCTTTCAAAGAATCTCCATGGTGAGAGAGTACAGGTTCACGTCAGGAAGTAACTTACCTCTATAACAGCAACACCGGTGCAAACCCCAAGAATGACACCAAGGTTGTCCTTCAACCACTGCTCTACACCATCCATGCATCCCTATAGAAAAAATATGGTCACAAGAAAAAGAAGCATGAATCTAAATATAAGACTGAAAATCCATAACACATCTCCTTTGCATGCAGGAGTTATCTCCATTACATGCTATATCAAGTCTGACAGTAGCTTTAGCAAAAAAGGGTGGGATCCCTGTCCCCTCTTCCCCCAAATTCCACAGGTACTTCAAGCACTAATGATGTGAAAGAAGTTCCCAGAGGAACAAAGACAAGGCAACTTCAGTGGAAGCTTCACAGGGCCCAGGCATACCCACTCACCTGCCCATGAACAGGCCAGTCAGTATAGGTTGCAGTGCCATTGACAGGGTCATCCAGACGACAGAAACCTCTTCCTTCCTCTAAGTCCTCAGTTCTATTGGAGCAGGAGCAGGGATACTCAGCCATGCTTTTGTTGATTATAATCTCATTATCTTCCCAGTCTTTTGCTCCAGTCCAGCCACAGCAGGTGATCTAACAACCAGAGAGAGATCATCACAGTCTTACACTTTGCACTGGCAACACAACTGCACATGAAAACAAACAGGTAGAAGTACATAGGAACTCTCCATGTAACAACAACAGTCAGGTCATACCATTTGCATAAATTAGTTGCATTAGAACACCACCCTGGTCACTTATGCATAGGACTGTCCACAAGACAGGGACATTATTTCCTACTAAAGAATCACTCTGTTAGCAAAACAAGAGTTAAAGGTCACCTTCTAGCAGACTAAATCCTAGCAAACCTCATCTTATTTCCAGGTGACAATGCTAAATAAAGGTAAAAATGCAAACAGAGGCGTTGCTGGTGGGTCAGCTGGAGGAGGGCAGTTGTCCTGTGTGACACATCTGAGAGATTTTTCTCAGTCCCTCCAGATTTTTCTCAGTCCCTCATTGGCAGATTGAATCAGTCAGGGAGAGGCAAGGCAGGCAAGAGATTCACGTGTCGAAAATTTCATCACGTGTATTCACAGACATGTCAAAAGCATTACTACCGAGTCTTCCACTAGTGAAGCCGCTTCCATAGGTTTAAATGCTAACACCCGATTTTTCTTTGAGTAACACACATTTTTTTTTAATCGGACATGAAACAGGGACTTCTCATTTTCTTGTTCCCACTCGCAAGGTACCACTGATCTCAGCCATGGCACCGGGGACAGCAGCAGCCACCACACGATGGCGTCACTACGCTGCCGAGCCCTGGCACATCACCGTGAGCTACCGCCTGCCTGGCTGCAGTGGGGACTGGCTGGAAAATGGGATGAGGAATATTTTCCATCCAAAGAAACATTTACATTTCTGTACAGCCACGTGATAAAACTGTAGTCGCTGGAGCAGAAAGCACATTGGAAAGTCCAGCAAGGACTAAGATCCTACCATAAGCATGGATCCCTGTGCCTGCATGGTGGCACACAGAAGAAAGGCTATAAATCTCAAGGTAGAAGGTTAGGGAAAGTCTCCCTCTGCTCAGAAAAGTAGTGTTCCTGCTATAACAGACACAAAGCAGAGATACAAAGAGCTGAACATCCACACCAGGACACGTATTTGCATTCCCAACAAGGATTGTGAAGATCCAGCCTCCAGAAGGCACTCCTCTGCCTCCCAAGAGGTTTGGACTTTAACTCCAAGACTGGTCTACAGAATACCCACCCCCTTTCAAATGATAACTTCAGTGTGTGAGGACTCCTAAAACACTCTACTTCTCCACCTCTACAAAACCTTCCTCTCTTCCTACATACAAGAAGGGCTCAAGCATGAGCCTCTCTCCACAGCAGACTCAGGCTTCTCTTGAGTTCACTAGCAAGGAGCTGCAGCCACAGTGATAAAACATAAATAAATCATTCTCCAAGGAGGAGAAATACTGCAGGTCAATGTTTTGCAGACCAAAGAACAGAGAGAAGATGAATGCTATTACTTGTACTTACTACACATCAGTCCCATGCTGGGCATGTATTTAACCACAACAGCCAGCCAGCTCTCAGGCTTGTGGTTTGGCAGTAAACAGCTGTCATGACTCCAGTGTGCTTGAAAACTCTCTAGCTGCTCAAGTGCTGACCCTGATGCTAAAACAGAAACCATGGGCAGTTGGATGGCTCCCAAGAATGCTGACACTTGCAGAAGAACCATCACAATAAGCAAGCAACATGCACCAAGTACTAAGGCAGATGGTGCTGCTGACTTGCCTGGCAATAAACTTGCTACAAAAATCATACGCAAACTTGCTACAAAAGTCATATGCAAAGTGGTTTTCACACGTTAGTATTCAGGAGGCCCAGTAAACAAGGATAGGCCAGATACATTAGGCCACGCAGCCAATACTAGCTAGTTCTAACAGCCAGCATGCAGAAATGGTCCAGGGTCTGACCTAGCAAGCACGACCATTTTCTAGTCTGCAGGCACCAAACCTCACAGGAAACTTTGTAGATCAGCCAGATCAACATGCAATATCTGTTTCCCTGTCCTCAGCATAGCTTTAAAGGCCACTGTCTGAACTGACAAGTCATCTAACTCTTCGTGTCCCCATGACTCACCTGTATTTGCACATAGTCCCATACTTCTTGCAAGTTCTTCTTATCTTCATTCAAAGGGTTATAATTTTCAATCAGATCTTTAACTATGTGGGACAACTCTTCTTTCAGCTGTCAAGAAAAAAGAGGCAGGAGAGTTAGGTAAGTCAATTCCTTGTAGCCCTTTCCTTGGGGCTTAGAATACATACATGAAGCTTCAGTGACTCTAAAAAGCTAACTGCAGTAAGTAACAAGTATGGATAAGGACAGCAGTTTTGCTGCTGCTGCAGCCAAAGCACCAGTGCTTCCCAGCAAGTCCTTGCCCAGGCACAGGGAAGGGCTTCAAACCTGATGAGCAATGAGGAAACAGAACTGGGTGTAGTTATCCTGCTAAGACACAGACTGAACTGCCTGCCCCAGACAAAAGAGATGTGCAAGATAAGTGTAAGTTGAATGATAACATTGTCTTAAGGACTCACAAAAAATGTGTTCCTAACTGCATTCTGCAGGCGAGACTCTGGTCAAGAATCTCAGTCACTGCAGTTCATCTCCACTGCTCAGGGAAGGTATGAGTCACTCTCCTGCTCCTGATGCAGCTGGGTTTACTGACATACAGTTGGTGGAAATTTATTTTTTTTCACAAGGCCTTGATCTGCCTCTCCCCAGACTCCTACAACTGCTGTTTCTGTACTAAGACAGGAAGTATTACAACTATCTAAAGTGCTCATTAACAGTCTTATCCCAAAGCTCAGGTGTAACAAATCATCCCTTCACCCCCATTCCTCATCCAGAGACATTTACAACACTGTTCAGTTTGATAAGAGGTGCAAGCTACACCTGTCAGACTCTTTTGCCTTCTTCCTCCCACCTCCTTCTGAGGCTCTTCTTAACCAGTCTGTACATGATGACAGCTGTTACTGCTAAGGACAGACCCAGATCACAAGAGGTTGGAAAAAAGTGTCATTAGACTGCCTGAGGGACGGGATAGAGTTACATCACACTAAGGACATTCCCATCCTATATATTACCTTTTTGACTGTGGCACTACAGCATATTTCAAACCAGTGGAAAGGGTTTTCCCCTTTTCTTCTACTATTAAGCATGGTAAATGACCACAGCAAACCCCAGGACACTCATCCAGAGGAAACACTTCCTACTGTTGAGAAAAGCTTTTCTACATCACCAACTCTTCTTCCTAGGAAAATTGGAGCTCAGTTCACTAGGATCAGCTATGTCAGACCAGACAGATGGGAGCTGCATGATCTTTCTTCTCATGATGTCTAGCTCTTCCCCTTTTAATTACTTCGCTTCCCCTTTTCCTTCCTTTCAAATCGAGGCAACCTGACCTGGTTCTCACTAATGAGATTAGCCTTGGCTTCTGCCATAAGCCTTATCAGTTACTGAACCTCTGAGTTCCCACCCTCACCCTGCAGCTCCACATGCAGAGGGGAGGCAAGGAGAGCTGGATTTGTTTTCCTACCCTGGGCCCATCTAGTCCCTTAGCTATTAGGTCAGATGGAGCCAAGTGTCACTTCCACAAGAATCCCAGGCAGTGCTTCTGTTCTCCATCCCAGGACCCCACCACAAGCAAAGACAAGACCTGAACCTGATGACCCCAATCACAGCTGCATAAGGAAGCTGTATGTCTGTTCTTCCCCTACTGTTATACAAGCACAGACAAGAGGTCTTGCAAACAGTGCTGGTTTCAAAAAGTGAGGCATTTCAGCAAGACAAAAACTCAGGCATTCTTACGTGTTTCAGAAAGTAATCTGAGAAAGGGAGAATATTACACAAACAGTAGCACAGCTCTGGAGAGCACACACACAGGCAGCGTGCTCATGGGTTTAACCAGCAAAGCAGCCCAAAGGGAAAACACAGGCATCTGCAGCTGTTCACCCTTACTCTGCCAGGTGCCTAAAACTGAAAGAGCAACAAGCTAGAAACAGTTATGGAACCCTTCTCCACCATCTTCACTCATTTAAGGCCTGTCAGGACTCAGTGCTTTGTGAGACATCAGTGCTCCAGGAAAAGCCACAGACCACTGCCAGAAAGCAGCAAGGCTGTCAGTCTCCCCTTCACATGGGCTTACTGAAGAGGGAGATGGAGAAAGCTGAGTGCCAGAGGCAAGAGCCTGGGTCTTCAATCCCAGTCGTGACCATAGAATGAATTGTGCAAGCTTCTTCCACTGTCAGTCATCTATCCTGTTCCCTCTGTCAGACTCAAGCTAGACCCTTCCTCTAGCATTTACTAGCACCTAGCCTGCACACAAAAATAGACTCAAAAAACCTTGAGGGAGCTCTCCCCACCCAGTCACTTCAGATTTGGAAACTAGTGCATAGTCCATAGATCCAGACAAGTCATTGCACAAAATCACCCAGGCCTAATAAACAATAGCCACCAAGTAGGACTATTCCCAAAACACTACTGCTCTCCTTCACTCTAAGCATTTAGAAGCAAGCTGCAGAGCACTGTGTGAACTAGGCCAAGAGAGACCTTGCCTAGGCTCTCACATGTTTAGGGGTTTGTCATCCACTAGATGTAGGTGAGTAGCGATATTAGGCTCACAAAGCAGAATGCCATTTGCAACATTTGTGAAGTTACTATTTCGTTGTCCATTAAGGAAACCCTCTCCACAGTTTCAGTCACCAGCAGATGTAGGGTAATGAATGTTGCATCAACATCCTCCCAGTAATACTGTGCAATTCCAGTCCGAAGGGGCATTCCTCTAACAATGCTCATGGGAGAGGCAAAGCAGCAGCCTTCCTGTCAGAGGCTCAGCCTTTCAGTTATGCCAACTTTATTTCAATATACTTTCACATGTCAGGGTGGAGGGGATTTTGACACCAAAAAGAAACAGATATTCCAACAATAACATCAAGCGAATCTGTAGAAATAAATACTTGAGTTACAGGAAGTGGAGGAGCAAGTACCAACTTGCTACATTCTGGATCCAAAATCCTTCCCCTAACTCAGTTATGCCTTGTTTCATATTTAACCAAGTTCCTGAAGTCAGAAAAAAATAAACACAAAGAACACAATAGACATCTAGGGACTGGATCTTGTGCAGTTTCACTGTGCTTTCACTGTGCTCCGAGCTGCCCTGGGATGACGCACACCAAGCGAAGCAGAGCGACATGCACTGAAGCGCAGCCTCAAACCAGTGTGCTGGAGGTTTCAGCCAAGACCTTTCTGAAACAGCGCTTCTTAGCGCTTTAGGCTGGTACTTTGAAGGATCCCTGAAATAGAAGGGGTCTAGAAAAAAGCTTTTCTGTGGATTTTGTTCACTGAGGACTGAACAGGAGCATATGTTCAAAGTCCAGCTTCCCTGACTGTTCTGTCAGATCTGTACAAGTGACAATGTCAGTCACACCAGCTCCAAGGGCTGTGCAGAAAACCCCCAGCACTTTTAAACTCTCCCAGGTCTGACTGAGGTTTAAATGAAGAGCTACAGCTTAAAAGCTAGAGTTTATTTTAGAGCAGAGTGACAACTGGAGGAGAAATAACAGGGGTACAGAATTTCATGGTCTAAAAAGTTGTATTTCCCCATCACAGGGGAATGCCCATCCCCACAGCTCCTCCCCTGTATTATTCAGAGCTGTTGAGAATCAGCAGTTCATTTAAAGCTGCATCTTTACACACCTGTTAGCCAACGTTTTATTTTCTCCTTCAGCTTTAGCCAGCCCAGAGAGCAAGCTACATTCACACCACATCTGGCAAGGAACCCAGCCAACAGCTGCTCACAGTCACCACAGCCACTTACACTAAATTCATTTCCATTAGGCTCATGGCAGGCACCTTCCCCCTGCTCCCAAACTTCTCCACCAGGTCCCACCCATAACTTCCTTAACCATCTGTTTTCTGTAACTGCCTAGCTAAAGGGCTGGCTTAGGAGAAGCAAGCACAGCCATACAGTGCTATAGATAAACAGTTATGCAGCAAAGGACGGGTTATCCACAACTGATATCAGAAGCCAGTAGTGACCCCACAGTGATAACTTGTTTCCAGTGCATCTCTGTGGCTCCCAGTTTAGCCAGGATGGGTTGTTGCAATGCACTTAGGTAGCTCAAGAATTATTCCGTTTACATTACGGAGCCTGTTGAAGATCTAGAAGCCTACACTGTGAAACCGCATTCCTGACAAAGAGATCCACTTCAAATTACTAAACTACTTGTTTTTAAGCTCCAGTTGTAGAAAAGAAACCGTCAGATACTTGGGTTTGCTCCTGGGGAAAGAGGAAAGCTCTTGCAAGGAGAGTTTTGCATACAGACGCAGAAACGCTGAAAGCACAGAACAAGATGGTACAAGGAGGAAGACTAGTCAAAAAAGCGCTTAGGCTGGTAACTCCTCAAAGCACCAGTGATAGCAACATGGTAGTAAACACTGCTAATACATGCCCAAATAGTTGTCTACAGCAGAATCAAGAGGAGGTGCAGTCTACAGCCTTTCAGGATTTTCTTTTTACTGTTCCCACTACCCAAATATAAAGCCTGCAACCAAACAGAGTTTCATAATACTTGAGAAAGCAGCACCACTGAAGCAGATACAGAAAAAGCAAACTGCTGAGGAAAGCTGCTGAGTGCAGACAGAGGAAAGGAGAATCCAGTTATGCCTGCTGGTTATAGCCCACTTTGGAAGAAAGAATTTCTAGATGTCTCCTGTTTTCCCAAGCCAAGACCAAGGAAAAGATACACAGTAAGAAACACTTACAGTTTCTTTCTGGAAGTAGATGACCAGTCCAGCAGCAACCTGAGCTATGAGGATTATCATCAGGCAGGTGAAGTACTGGAAACCAAAAAGAAACCTTTAGAGAAGTCTGTACATGATAGGACAAGTTTAATAAGGTTTCATATACAACAGAAATCACAACATCTAGCTAACACCTTTTGTGCTTGCAGACAAACCACTATCAACAATGCTCTTCCTGGGAAAGGGCTTATATACAAGCATCCACATCAGACCAGTGCACTTCAGCACTTTTCCCATCAGGCCAACAGGAGCGAAAGGGCTTACAAGTACTCTCTGCATATGTCAATCCAACAGGGACTCTCTCTCCCACCTCCAGCTCCATTGCCAGACCACTCTGATCCCATTCAGTTGGACTCTGCCTACCCCAAGCCTCAACAGAAAAAAAGAGTCAATTTTACAAACAAATTAGTTTTTAAAAACTGTTTTTAAAGTCAATTACCTTTTTAAAAAACATTATTCAATTTGTTTGAGGATCTAAATTTAAGATTCACCAGCAAACTGCTGAGGTTACTTTTAAACAATGGCAGCTCCTACCGTTACACCAGGAGCTGCCCCTAGGTATCAGGACACACAATGTGTGTAATACTTGGGTTCCTATACACATGTGCTTTGAATAAGCCCAAGTCCAGTAGCAGGCTGACGTGTATGAGCCTACTGCCATCTCATCCATCACAGACAGAAGATTTCCTATAGATGAACTATTTGAAGATAAGTCCTGACATACAGGACACTCCTAATTGAATCTCTCTCAACTTTTGCACTTTCCACAGAAGCTGAACTTCGTAGCACAGCAGGACACTGTCATTCTTCCCATTCTCTTTCACTGTGCTTGATAGTTGTCCTTCCCCCATTGAGAGCACAATACCAACTGGGAAGTCAGGGCAAGAGAGACAGGGTCACTTGAGACACTTGCAGTTGGCAGTCCTGAAGTCACTGTGTGCAGAAAGTGTCAGTGACATCCTCTCTCATTTCACAGCGTTATCGTCTCAGTGGTGTCTGAGAAGCTGTGCTGCAGTCTGTTGACTGCTGGAGAACTTAATGTGTGCAAATTAAGAAATAGATCTAAGTTGACCTAGCGAAGTACTATCCCCAGGATACCAGAGACCCAGCTACAATTTAACAGATATCTGCAGTAGTTATTAAACAGCATGAATACTCTCACCAGACCCAAGAGACATCGAATTTCATTGACTGCTCCAAGACAGCCTAGGAACCCCATGAGCATGGTGAGCGCCCCAACACCGATGAGAATGTATGCACCAGTCTTCAGAGAGGGAGATGACATCTCTGTAGGAGCCAGGAAAGGGAACAACATTAGTTACTGACAAAAACTTCAACTGCCATCCCCATTTATAGAGCTGTGTCCCTATCTCCTGATAATTGTCTTTTGTCTTCGACAAAGGGACTGCACAGAAGTGTGCTGAACATGGTGACAGAAGGCTCCTTCTGGGTGTCTTCTGACTGAAGGTAGACTTTCAAAGCCAGCCTGCAGGTCTCCGGAGCCTGGAAGACTCAAGGTCACTCCAAACAAATGAACCTTGTTTGGACAAAGTTAGCTGCTTACTGGAATTTTACTCCCTCATGAAAGCACTCTGAGTGAGAGTAAGATAAAGGGTGCCTATTTGCTTCAGTTCCCTCTGCCATCTTCCCAGAAGCTTTTGGCCAAGTTCTAAAACACCTTTTTGGATCATCTTTTCACTTTAATGCGCTATTCTTTGTTCTGGCCATTTTGTTTTTACTTATCCAGTTACAGTCAACAGTGGGACACACTCTGGAGTAAAACATGAAACGAGCTACAGCTAGTGTTGAGCACAGATGATGTGACAGGTTACTTGACAAGTCAGTGTTGAATGACTTGAAGCCAGGCACTTACTGAAGGCTGTTGCAGAACCTGTGCATGACCCCCTGCAAACAGATGCTATTCTAGGATCAAAACAGGTATCATGCCCAAATTAGCTACTTTTACAAAGCCTCCTAGCTATCCCCCTGCTTTTGTCTGGACTGACTGTGCTCTTGAACGCTCAACAGTTTTTCAGCTAAGTTAGGTCGCATTATTTTAGCCATGCTGGTGCTGTCAGCCCTCTCCCCTCAGCATTCAGTACTGAGAGCAACAGAAGAAACAAACGCTTACATTTGGGTTGGTCACTGGACTGTTTGTTGCAGAATAGGACTGGTGAGAGCAAGTACGACAGCATAAAAGTTGAAGAGGTATTGTCCAGAAATAGTAACTAGAAACCTCATTTATCATTAAGAGACACTCTTAAATCTGAAAGCTGCACAATGTAGGGGAATGATTAGCGAAAATACATTCTTAGAGCTCAGCATTTAGTTTCCTGAACAGAGGTCCCAAGAGGCAAGCTTCCTCTGAGCTCCTTCTGAAATACATTAAAAGAATAATCAAATCCAGGCTAATACTCTCCCACCTCATACATCTCTCCCCCCACTTCTGATACCTGGTGCAAGTCACCAGTTTCCAAACCTTTTCCCTAGAACAGAGAAGAGTTCAGTTACCGAAAAGTGAACCAGATCCATTTGCTACATAGGTCACCTTAGCCTTGATTAATTTCCAGCCCAGACTCTCCCTGGCTGGACATACGCCACAGAAACCAGGATCCTGCTTCCTCACCAGTCCTGTGATTCTTGCTATGCAGATTAGGCAATGATACCGCAAAGCATTTACTGAAGAAGCAGCCTCACGGGAGTGGCCTTCACAAGTCTATACTATTCCCTTTCTCAAAATTTGCCCAGCCATCTGTTCAAGTGCCTGGGCTGCAGCACCTTCACAGTGCTAGAAAGCACTAAGTCAACTTTCCATTACAAGAAAGAAAAAGCTATTTCCAACTCAAAAGCCCTTTGGTGAACTGACAGTGTTCAGAAGCCACACTTGCACTTATCTGCAATAGTCATGTCTTGCAAGAGAAGGCTCTGCAGGCATTCAACTCCTGCTCTTTTTCTGTCACTCAGTGTTTTCCTCTGCACTGGGCAGGCAGCCAAGCAAGTACAACAGGATTCTTTGGCAGCAGCTGGAGTGCCCTGCTGTGCCGAGCTTCCTCCCTGATGCCTAGGTCACTAAAGCAGAGGCAAAGAGGGGCAAGGCATGGGAAAGGAAGTCAGGGGGCAGGGAGAAAGAGCTGATTCTGGAAACCTCCAGGAAGGAAACAAAATCCTTAAATGCACTGTGAGCAGAGATTCCAAGCAAAATGGGAAGAAGCTGAGCCAAGCTCAGGGACTTCTACCTCCACAGGTGGCTGTAACACCCAACAACCTGAGGGAACAGCAGCTGGCCCACTGGCACTAAGCACATCTCCAATTGCAAGGGGTGCTGCAAACAGCCAGGCCCTGATAAGCTCCTTTTAGGCTGCATGTATTAGAAGTTCATTTCTGCTCATACCCCCACTTTATTAACCAACACCTCCTGTTGTGCTTCTTGACCTTCTAGTACTGCAGAAGCAAGCCAGATACCACAGCACAAAAACAGAGCAAGCAGCAGTATCCACATGGGGGATATTAGCAAGGGGTATCTCTCCATGCAGCAACTTCTGAAGCCAGGCCAGAGTGCTCAGCAGGACTTTGGAGATAAAGCTCCTTGCAGAATCAGTGTAGTTGGAAACGGTACTATGAATGCCACTAAGTGTTCATTCTCTGGGGCTGCAAGCTGCGTGCACGCAGCCTTACTGCAGCCTCTGAGGCTGGTGCCAGACTCAGCAATTCTGGAGGTAGAGGCAACAAGTAACCAGACCCATCAAACAGAAAACTTGTTTGAAGACTCCTCTAGTAAAAAGTGCAAAGGAAGCAGAGCCTGTGAAAGATGGAGCTGAGCTACTCATTTGGTGAAAGTCCACTTACAGTCCTATGAAACCCAGACTCTGCTAAGGCAGCTCAGTTTTCTGATTATTGCAGAAAGCAGACCCTCTGTTAAAACTCAAGTCGCCTTCCATCACATCCTCAAATCTACATCATCAACTGCTTAGGAACAAACTTCGTGTCTACTGTCAATGTACATGAAGCATCAATAAAACTAGGTACTTAATTTCTTTGGCATTTAAAAACAGTCAAATTGAAATACATCGTTACAGAAAGCAAGTACCAGAAGCATGGAAGACTCACACAGCAAAACTACATTAAGGGATTGTGGGCCTTTGGACATAATGGTAATAAGGAAGCTGTTGTGGAAACTGAGTATGCAGTGAAAACAGGAGAAAATACTAGTCCCTATGTTTAAGACAAAATATTTGGATTGTTGGTTGAAGTGGCAATGGTCTCACTCAGTCTGACCGTGGTGATGCAATCCACAAGACTAGGAGGAATGCGGTGTCTCCAGGGTTGCTCCCTTTCACCCTGTCCCTGATAAGAGTCCCGTCTGGCTAAAGATCAATGTTACTGCTCAGGCCACAGACCATGCACAAAAGTATTGCCTTTCCTAGTCTACATAATGGTAAAACACAGCCCCAGAGCAGAGTCAATTCAGAAGAAGAATGAAGATGAAGAAACACAGGCTTACGTAGAACCGCAATGAAACTGGTTTTGTCCGCCAGAATCCATATTCCAAACCCCAGGATGACAGCCCCCAGGATCTGAAAGAGCAAGAACAAAACATCCATAGCTGGCTTATTAGTTCAGACAAATAAGAGGAGGCAGTCACCATTATCCATATTTCCAGACTAAAAACAAGCATTCCTTTGCTGTTCCCACCCATCTCCCCCATGGTACTCCTCCCAGAGTAAACAGGATTAGTATGACTGCAGGAAAAATGCCTCAGCCAACTGCACAGGAGCCCCAAGATCTGCTTGGCAGTCCTTCACATAGTATTTGAATAGTACATGATGTTGTATAGGAGGACCATTCAAAACAGTCTGAGGAAGAGACGCCCTGCTGCTAGAACATTGTTGTCAGAAGCAAAAGCTAAGTGTATTGCTTCTGTGAAGAACTGAAGGACAAACGCATACCATTTTAAAGATTTTTGGAATAGAGAAACCCATGACTTTATGGACCCAGGCTGGGAGCCTGACAAAGCATTAGATACCTGGCAGCTGGAACCTTTCCAGAAGGGAAATCTTTGCTTTGTCAGGCTCTTCTAATGTTATGGCTTCAAACCACAAATACAAAAAACCCAGCAGCAGGTTCCCTTGAACAAAGTGCTTCGTCCCTTCCAAAGCCAAGTTTAGGCATTTGCCTTGACCCCTACTTTATGCCAGAATACCATAGCCCCTCAAGTCAACACATCTTAGCCCCAACAGAGAGTCAAAAGTTATGAAACTCCTCTATGAAATGTCCTCTGCCTTGCTCACTACACAATTTTATCTAGGACAAGGATTAGTAGAGCACTACATCCCTGTGAGGACTCAAGCTGAATCTAATTGAGAAGTCAAGTAACACACAATTTCCCCATCTCATTTTGGAAGCTGGGGTACTCTGTTTTAGCTTCCAAATATCACCATGTTTTATACTACACTGTGAGGTGTTTCAATGTAGATGACCCCAGTTCCCAAAGCAAGGTAAGAGCACCACTACACCCATAATAAAGTAACTACACTGAGAAGCCTGAAGTCTGCAGAGACTGGAAACCATTTGTGCAAAGATCTAAAATAGACTTTGAAGAGACAAGATTGCAAGTGAGATGCTTCCAGAGGACATGAGCAGCAAGCAGCAGCAGCAAGATTTCGAGAAAGGATGAAGTGAAATAAATTAACAAGGCTAAAGAGAGATTGAAGTTCTGCGCTTCATTAGAGAATGTTCTGATACATGGGATGCCAAACCACCTCCTAAAGCAAGCTGGCAGAGAGGTTTGTATGGACAGGCATTGGCTCCACATTTTGGAAGTTTACACTATGCTTCAGCTCCTCATACAAAGAAGCTTTTCTGAGCAAAGATAAAGCCACAGTCTGAAATAAGCTGCTTGCAAGCTTTCCTGGCTTGGCAGAGGGTACAGCGTAGTTAGCTCTCAGGACAGGATTAGAAAGTCATCAAGCGAGTTCCCACTGTGAAGATGGATGGAGCATACTGACTCAGATTCAGAAAAAGTGTAGCTGTTGCATCTCAGAAAAAAAGAATTCCCCCTTGCCTTATGTCCCAACCTGCTGCACCCACAACACTCAATCTGGTGATCAAGCTAGAAAGGCCTCTTGAATGTGCAACAGCTGTGACACCTAAAAATTCCTATTACACTTAGTAGTACCCAGAACCGCTGAATTGACAGTTTGAGGCAATCTCACATTTAAACTATAGTCTCAATAAATATTTGTCTTAACAAAGATGCAAACCAGGCTGCATGGGACATCTCTCTTGGTTCACTGACCCTGAAATGTCACCTAAGTTTTGCTGTTGCTGACAAAACGCAGAACGGCTGCTGAGCAGGGTTTCTGGAAAGTTCTTTGCTATGAGGTGCTCAGACTATCCAAGGCCTGTTTTCACTCTGATCTCTTCTCCAGTCCACAACTTGTATGTTTGCCAGGAGCTGCTGTGGAAAACACCACAAGGGGAAGGCAGAGAGACAACAGCCCCAGGGAGAAAACACAGTCCTATTAACAAAGGTATACTTACCTCCTAGCAGGCAGTGTCTCTACTCAGCATCTTTAGAAGTTTGCATGTCATAGCAAGGCTGCTTCTGCCACTGCCTTGGCTTCAGACCCTCCATGGAAGAAACCACATCTGCTTTGCACGGAGTTTAGTTCCTCTGCTCTATTGCTGTAAATTCTTGAAGTGGGGAAAACACGTCTCCTCTCCTCCCTGGGGGGTGGAGTTTTCACCCCCAAATTCAGCGAAATGTCCCTCCATGCCCAAGCCAGAAGGATGCAGCTCCCTCAAGGCAGGGTCAGCAGTTTCCCACAGAGAGTCAGTCAAGAGGGGCTTGGAAAAACCAAGCTGTGATGGAGCTGATTCATCTTTCTGGAAAAAGCAGCTGGGGGTTCCCAACTATCCTTCCCCAGCACTGCTTTCCTTCGCACTCAGATTGTGTGAGGTAACATTGAGCCTGGCACAGGGGACAAGAAAAAGGCTCTTAAACTCCAGGCTTTGCTTTAGGTAGTAGCCTTCTGCTGCATTTACAGAAGAGTTAGAAGTAGGACAATTATATATTCTAAACAAATAGTTTCCAGAGAGTGTTGAACTTGTCTCAAAGAGCTGCTTTCCCTTTAGAGTCTGCTAGCCAAGAAGATAGATGTGTTAAATTCTGATGAGAGAAACTAAGATTATACTCCAAGCTTGTGTTTTTGGTTTCTTTTCTAGCAAGCAGTCCAAGAAACCTTCTTCCCTTTAATTGAAGCCGGTCAAACTCTTCCCTGAAGTAAGGCTCCAAGACTGCAAAACACCACTAAGTCCCTGAACTACTTCAGCTATAGCAAACTACTTTCTCACAGACCTCAAGCTGTAGAGTAGTACTATTTCAATTACTAACTTCTAAAAAGAAGTTAGCATGTCACCAGCATGTCTCTAAAGGCTTCAATTGTCAGCAAGGTGAAGAACACACTTCAGACAGCTAGGGTCGGCCTGCACCGGGTGCAATCACATAGGCTCAGCTCAAGGTCCAGAGCAGGGCTTCATCACCAGGCATTAACGTTTATATTTACACAAGCACGCTCCTCAACAAAACTCAGCAGCTTCAGGAAACCAGCCCAGGATATGAAAGATATGTCTGTGCTGAGAGCTCCCAGTCACTCAACACAAGCAGTTTCTCTGCTAGATTAGTATTGCTCTACCACATTGTATAAACTCAAGAATAACCACACTCCCCTCCCCAATTCAGACTTTGAACAACCATAACAGAAAGACTTCTCAGGTCAACTACTTCCTATGACAGTGAGACAGTAATAGATGCCACCTTCCTCAACATCTGGCATGTGCAAAAAGCTTAGCAGCAGTGAAAACAGAAGCACACTCAAAATCTTCACTCTAGAGAAGTATTGAGCTCCCCCCTAGAACAGAGTGGCTTTGGAGATCTCACACTGATAGAGCAGCCTGAGGTGAAGACAGCGCCCATGTTGCATGGCAGGCTTCAAGAGCTCATTTAAAGCAGCTTCTCCCTTCAATTAGCACAGACCTTCTCACACACAACCTATCTTAAAGTTCTTACTCTCCAGGCCCAGCTCAGTGCACCAGACCAGTTTTCCACAAGAGGGAGAGGGGCTGGGTGCTACACCAGAATTGGTTTGGAGCAGGGTGTGCACAAGACAAAGAACATCTGTTTCTCATCACTTGCCACCCAGATAGAGGTGCTTAAGCCTCCTCGGCATCCACAGAAGGACTCAGAGCCTGCCATCCTCCCAGTCTCACAAAATATAGAAAAATGCAGCGCAGATGTGGGTCAGCCCAACAAAGCAGTCCAACTCTGCCTCCTGAGAGCACATCTATATCCACAGGCTGCCTACAACCATGGCTCAGCAAAGAAGGGAGAGAAAGGCAATGTGGAACAGAGACACCACAATAACCATTGACAGAATACAGCAAAAACAGTGACACTATTGTAAGGCACTGTAACATTTCAGGCTGTCATCTTTCCCCTTTCCTCATATGCTAGGCTGGTTTTCTTGAAGAGAACTTTCTCTGTACAGAGATTAGATCACAAACTTTGACCTAGGTTTAGGCATAAAGAAAAACTAGCCAGTGCCCAGGTATTGGGTTTCAGCAAGACTCAAACACTGCCTTAACAAATACAGCTCTGCTTCCCAGGGCAGACTGGCTGATATATGCTGCTTAAAATTCATCACCTCTTCAAGAGAGGAGATAGCCTGGATATTAACGCCTTCAGAGGAATCCTGCACTAATAGGGGGACAGGCCTGGACTCAGCTGGATTTTTCCTATTTTTAAAGTGGACCAAATCATACTCCGGAAGTCTCAGTAGCACTTGAAAAAACTCTCCTCTCCCCTCTCTCCCAAGAACCTTCCCCACGGATGCTCTGAGCACCCCTGACTTTACGCCGATAGACAACCGCTAACTGCTCTTAGGATAGAAGCAAAATGCAAAGAGCAAAGAGCGAGCACAGTAGGCCAAGGGAAACCAGATCCAGATGTGTCTCAAGTTCATCCTGTGCGCTAGCAGCACCGTACAGCCATGCAGGAAGCAAGAGTGAAGCTGTGTGCAGGGACACAGACCAGAAAGCTGTGCTCACTTTATCATGCTCCAGTTCCCTCCCTTCTCTCCCAGCCTGACCCTTCCTTCTCCTTACAGGTTGCACAAAGTGTAACAATATCAGACAGGCTATTTCCTTGCTGAAATGTTGAAAGCTGAAACCTTGTAATTCCCCACTACACCATTCCACGGAAGTAGGCATCACCAACAGTACGATCATCACCAACACTGTCCACATGACACAAAATATCTAAGCTTCAAAAAGGGATAAATGCAAGAATGTGTGTGGCCCTCCCAGACCCACTCTGTTCCAAAAGGAGTTCATCTTTTGCTAAGCTTCACACTTGAAAATAACTGCACCCAGTGGGCTGCTCCATTTCCCCAGACAAGCCTGCCCCGGTCTCCCCCACCTCCCAACTCCATTTCAAACTTGGACTAATTCATCTTGTCAAAAATCAAAACCAGCCGTTGGGACTCAAGCAAAATTAGAGTTGCTCTTTGAAGCTGCCTGGCCTATTTAGGAGGGCACTGCCACTACTTGGCAGGTTTCGTAGCTTTGCTGCTCAGGGATAGTTCAGCTGCTGCTCCAGATGTGTCAGAGAAAGTAGTTACAACTACTCTCCTTCCAGAAAGAACCCATAACTCCTCTTTCCCTTCCCAGTGCAGGAAGGGAGCTTTGTGCACTGGAAACACAAGGTGGGTTCTGGGAGCAGAGCTGCTCAGCACACCTGAGACACACACAGCAGCTCTGACATCCCTGAGCTTCAAGAATTCCTTCCCTCCTTCCAAAACTGTGGCCATTTTATTTAGAGAACACGCTGTACTAACAACCATCCAAAACCACTTTCCAGCTAATTTTGGTCCAGACCTTCCCTTCTACTCCACAGATGACCACAATACTTACAAGGAACAGGAGATTGAAGAGGAAGAGGAAGTACTTGGTGACTTTTAGGCAGCCAGACCCCATCTTCTTTCACTTATGGGACCTAAGGGAAAAGCAGACAGACAATCAGTTACATTACAGACAGGTTTTCTGGGCAACTTCAGAGCAACATCCCTACCCTGTGGATCATCTTGGGGGGTCTCAGAGCATATGCACAGACAGCATGTGCTCCATAGAATACCCAAGTTGCCTTTTCAGACAGCAAAACAGGACACTGCTGTCACTACAGACACTGCTGCCAAGAGGGCTACCAGCAGTTCCAGAAGAGATTTAATAACAAATGCACTCCTAATTCCACCACTATTTATACAGACTTCACAATAGTAGCATCAGCCAAAACACTACTCCTGGTGGTGAAAAGTGATGTAAGCTACTTCAAATTGACAGCAAAGAGCTCAGAAGCTAGAGAAAAGTCCCACAAACCAACCACACTGCTGAAATAAGCCTCCTCCTGGGGAAGCAGCACAGCTGAGCAACACATGAGGACTGGTGGGGGAACGTCTCAGAGATCAAGAGAGTACAAGAGAGACACAGAGCTTCTGGAGTAAGTCCAGTGGATTCACTGGCAACAAAGATGATTAAGGGACTGGAGCATCTCTCTTCTGAGGATAGGCTGAGAGAGTTGGGCCTGTTCAGCCTCAAGAACAGGCAACTGAGAGGGGACCTTATCAATGTCTATAAGTATCTGAAGGGAGTGTATCAAGAAGATGGATTAAGGCTCTTCTTGGTGGTGCCAAGTGAAATGACAGTATACAACAGGCAGAAATTGATACACAGGAAGTTTCACCTGAATGTGAGGAAGAACTTTACGCTATGGGTGACGGTGCAGTGGAACAGACTGCCCAGAGAGACTGTGGTGTCTCCATCACTGGAGTTATTCAAGAACTGACTGGATGCAATCCTGTGCAGTGTGCTCTCGAATGACTCTGCTTGAGCATGGAGGTTGGACCAGATGACCCACTGTGGTCCCTTCCAACTTTACCCATTCTGTGATTCTGTCAGCTTTCCTGCTCCTCCTTCCTTCCCCAGGCTCAGTTATGTTTCCTGCATAGGCAACAGAGGACTTTTAAGTTCTTTAAAATTTGCTCTACCAAGCTCCTTGCTTGGTACAAACAGCTCCTTGTTTGCCTGCAAACAGACCATGCTGCTTTAAGAATCAACAGCCACAGGAAGAGCGGGGGGTCACCAGTCTAGCCTGGGAAGAAATAGCCCCAACAGAGAGCAAGGTCAGCAGGATTCTCTCTGCCAGCCTGGGTGTACCAATGATCACTGGAGCCCAGTACGTTCTTTTGTTTCAATCAAAGGCTTTTGCTTAATCCTATTAAATATTTAGGTTAACTCTGGAGCTAAACTGGTATGTGGGCCTTGTTATAACTGGCTAGCCTTCCTACCAAGCAATGGTCACCCTTTAACTACCAGGAGAGAGCACAAGTCTGAACTCTGTGGCTGAAGATAACACTACTGATCTAACTTCAAGGGATGCCATAGCTAGAGACTATGCTAAGCTCATCGCTGCACAGCACCTAGCAAGATGCTACTGAGGTGGGAAAGCAGCACAGAAATACAACCTCATCCAGCTGTGCTACAGACTGATCTCAAAAATCTCATCTATGTAACAGTCACTGCACCTAAGGAGCTCTCACTGCACAGCCAGGTTAGCAACATCTCAGTCAGTTTTTATTCAGTTAACTCCTCAGGTCAGAGTCCATAAAGCCAGCAGCACTCAAAAGTAGGTCCTTCAAATGAGCCATGGGAAGCTCCCGTAATAGTTTCTGGTGCATATGTGCACCAAATATCAAACACACAGCATTATCATTCCCAGTGTTCCTGGGTGCAGCCATCACTTGTGAGCTGGTTCTGTTCCAGCACAGAAGCACTATACAACAGCTGCATCACTACCAACCTAGGAAAAGTGAGTGAAAGCTCTCTGTTAGCAGATTTCCTCCTTTCCTCTTCAGGAAAAGTATTGTCTCAGGCCCTTAAGCCTGAAAGGCACCAACACCTTAAACTGCACTTGAAAAGGATAACTAAGATGTAAAATTTCCCATCTACCTAGCTTGCCTACTGGCTTCACCATGAACACATCTCTTAATAGCATCGCAAACTGGAGCCTGGCAGTCTAACCAGAACGCTGAGGCAGTGAGGATCCTAGGTTATGATGAATGTCTACTGTGGGGGTTACAAATGTTTTTCTACTCTTCAACCTAGCCAAGAACTAAGTAGATAACCTCCTGCCCGATGCATTGGACTTCTTATGTTAAGATGCCTGGTTCCAAGTTCGATTCTCCTTATTTTCAAACTGGACAGGCAAATCCCAGTAGTTGCTGACTCGCTTCCTAGCACTAAGGAATAGCCCTGTGCTGCCTATTTCCAACTCTGCCCACACTTCTTTGATAAGTTAGGAAAACAGACTTCCAGAACTGTCAGGATCTTTATAAACGTTATTTAAGCTAATTAAGTAGTCAAACAAGTTGAGAAGAACTGTTGTGGAAGAAGACATGCCTGAGGCAACAATTGTAAAATACTGCTTTCAGGGCTCTTCTACTCCTAGCTATTTGTTAAAGGCATACCATCTTCAATGTTTATTAAAAAAAACAACACACCCCAACAGTGCATTACAGGACTATGCACTATTCTCTTCTTTCCACAGGGCGATGTATCTCTCTCATAGCTCCTAGCCATAAAGTAATTCAAAATACAGTTTTCAAGTCAGAAGAGAAATAGGTTTTCAGGGTTTTGCTTTGCGCTTTTAAAATACTTTAGGGCTCCATATATTCAAACATTACAGATTTTCCAATTCTTCAGTTGTTCTTCAGAAATTAACTTGCTTCTGTTCACTGCATTAACGAAACTCCTCAAAACCCTCCCTTACGAAATTGCACAAACAGTCACAAAACTAGCAACTCTTAGAAGCAGCAGCTCAATAAAATTTGAGATAGGTCAGGTTTGGAAGCAGAGGAGACACAACCAGGCATATCCACAGACCACTCAACAGCAAAAACATGGCTTAAGTGCTGTGGCAGTCAGAGCTGCCCATTTGCCTTTTGAAGTTGGTCAAGTTTTAAGCCTTAATGTCCCGCAGCAACACACGCAAAGGTTTAATACATTAAATTTGCAGTTTCAAAATTCCACTGATTGTCCACAATTGATTGTTTGGTTTTTTTTCCTCTCCACCCCAACTGCTTTGACTAATCTTCCTCCCCAAGCAGCAACACCCACTCTTTTCAGCAACCCTGCCCATAGGTGTCCAAATTTTCCCTGTCATTCTCCATATTGATGCCACCTCTGAAGAGATGTCAGAAGAGACCACCAGCTTGGAGAATGGCATTTCTCCCAGCCTCTCATTCCCCTTCCTGCATAAAGATATGCAGGATTATTTATGCAGTTTGTTGCTTTGAGGCACTACTGCCATAAAAACTTGGTTGCCAACACAGCCTGGTCAGCTGTTGTGTAGTTGATCCTGGGTCTTTCTTAGCCTACCTTCAGCCTCAGGACCTGAAGGGAGAACTAAGTCCAGGAAGGCATCAATTGACCCAGAACCCTGGGGTTTCCCATGGGCGAGGAACAGAACAAGTCTGCACAGACTTAGGCTGGCATCCGGGGTTGGCTTCCTGACCCCTCCCTCACCTCTAGCTCTCAGGCCTGTCGCTCTCCCAGCAACAGCAATGACAGCAAGACCTGTATGTAGAGCAGGAGCACAAAGTCCAGGACATGTGCCTGTGGAGAGGCAGAGGCCTGCTTTGTTAGCGACAGCAGGAGTCCCATCACAGCTCAGATTAACTTATTTTTGTTACAGGAGCCTGTGATACTCCCAGCCCCCCTCCTGTAAAAGGTGACCGCAGAGAAGGACATGTTTATGGGGACAGTTGAACACCTCTGCCTCCTGGACCCACCACTGGCCATAGAGGCAGGATGGGGAAACTTCATGCACAGACATTATAACCACAGGAGTCAAGGGACAGAGAAGCTAAGTTAATTTTTAATTGCAATTCTGCTCTCTCAAATTAGATCCTGTATTGCCTCCACTCAGCAAGCACTGCATGCTTAGTGTTCACTGAAGTTTACGAGATGTGGCTCAGGCTAGCGCTGTACATGCCTGTGCCAGGCAGCTCCGCCGGTAAGAGCTCAGCCCTCCTCTGCAGCACCACCCTTATGCTCACCCTGCAGGTTTCTTCCTGATGAGCTTTGGCAGCTGAAGCACCTCAGCTGCCAAGTTACTGTACAGCACAAATAAGGGGCTCATTTATGAGTGCAGTGAAAGAGAAGGAGGAACAACCACAAAACAAACTAGAGTACAACAGCTGTGGAAATCACCGTCTCAGTAGACTTATAAGCAAGTGCAAAGTTCATGCAAACCTCCAAGGACAGCACATGTGCTCCCAAGAGCAAGGAGCTCTGCCAGTCAGCCCCAATACTCCAACTGAGGTAAAGAAGGTTCACATTTTAATGCTTCTAAATAGCCTGAAGATGCTGCCCTCTCTCCCCCAGATCCTCTTGCTTAAGGAAAGGAAATAATTGGTTACAAAGCAGCTGCAGGTTGTTTCTATGTACTTTGGCCAGTTGCTCATCACCACTCCTCAGGCTCCAACATCAGGGGATATAAAACAAAGGCAAACCCTATAGGATGTGCTACTACTAGCTTCCACCAGGCTAGAATGAGGTCAAGCCAGCACCAGATTCGGTTCTCTCAGGTTGCTATTTCCCTTGCCCCCACAAACACCTCAAAATCCGCATAAGGCTGGCAAGCTGGCTCAGTTCTGCTATCCCTCCTGCCTGCTCAAGGAGAAACATCCAACTTGGCACATGCAGAGATGCAGCAGCAAGCACTTGAACCAAGGTTCTGCAGCATACCCTGAGGCTCCTGATTCTTCATATCTTGCATTTGATGTGGCAGGAGGGACCTTTGGATCAAAGTCCAGCTGGACCACTGAAGCAACTTCCAAAGCAGCCTCAGCCAATCTCAAGCACCGCAAGTACTTCTTGACACAACAGGCCTACACCCAAGCCTTACACTTTGCAACAAGTTGTCTCCCTCAAGATATTATTACCAGGCTCAACGCTGACAATCTTTAAAGTTCTCCCTGATCTAGTCTCACCTCCCTGACTTTTTTTCACACCACAACATTGACCAAGGTTAGCTTGGTTCATTTGCAGACAGATTGATCAAGAAACCCTGGAGAAGGAGGCGCTCCCACTGATGTACTCAGGTTGCAGAACTGGCTCTCTCTGACCAAAGCAACTAGCACTTGTGCCTAGGAAGGGATCAGCATGTTGCTGGTTCCATAAAGATATTTATCTGCACAGTAATTTGCATGAGGTTGAGGCCATTTTGAAGGCCAGTTACTTTCTGCAGTATTATCTGAATCCAGAAACCAGGACCAGATTAGGCACACATCTGGGTAGTAAATCAAGGAAGCCAGCTCACTAAAGAAGTTGCTCACTAAATGGTCACTTTTCTTTCCAGCTCCAAGCCAGACACATCCATGCAGAAGAGAGTGGGGAAGGGGCTGCTCAGAAAGCCACGGGGCAGAAGGAAACAGGTCATCCTTTGCAGGATTCTGAGCCCTTGCACCCCGAAGCTCAGCTGTTTTTCTATCCGTGCACATACAGAACAGCCATTTGGCAACCAGAAGGTCTCCCGATCACCAGTGATGAGACAGGACAGCTTCACACACCATAGCAGTTAATGAACAATGACAGAGTTACTAAGTCTCCTGTTAACCAGGTACATCACTGCCCTCAGGGCAGAGACCGCAAGTTACAGCCACATTAACATACAAAGAATATCCCAAGGAGTTTACCTCGTTGACGTTAATATTCAAAGGCCTTGGACTTTCAGTACACCTGAGAAGTACATCTTGTCTCTGGCAAGCAAATAACTGAAAAGCCAATGAATGACTCAAGTCTGAATTCACTGAACTTTTCTTTAAGCTTCACTGAGATAATACCAGCTGTGTAATGACCTTGAAAACAGAAACAAGATCATGTTTGCTGTGGAGATTTTCCAAACAGCATCTCTTCAAAAGTTATAAAGGAATGACTGAGGGAGAAGCTGGATCCTAAAAATGAAGGCTGCTTATTAGGGTTACCATCTCAAATAGGCCACATTTCCAGATGCAGAAATTATTTTTACACATATATACATATATATGTGCATGTGCGTGTATATCTCACTGATCCAGGTACAGTTTCTTTTTGAAGGAAAGTATCAGGGAAAGGCAGAAAACTATTTCTGAATAACACGAATTTCAGAAACAGAAAGAAGGTACTTGGAACAGACTCCTATCCCATCTTCTCTAGAGACGGTTGCTGTTTATCTTAAGTAAAAGCAATTGCTTTCAAGCTAGAGCAGGTGGTATGAGAGCTAGGCAAAGAGACAGGAGCACAGCTACATCAGGCTGCAAACTGCAGCACCGCACTTAATAGTCCACAAACTTTGAATTACCACTTAACAGTATAGACATGTACAGAAAGACCCTAACAGCATCTGCAAGACATCTGCAGGACACAGACTCAAGCCTGCATGCAGTCCCACATCTGCTATCCCTGGAGTAAGGGGAACAGACTGGAGCAACAGCCTAGAACCAAGTAGGCAACAGTTAGCTGCGGTTAGCTGCAGAAATACCACTGGAAAGACCAGATTTCTCAGGAATAGTTTCTGAGGTAACACAGCTCACACTGCAAAGGTAAATTTGTTCCTGGTGCATCTGTTAAGACATTAAGCTTTTCTGTTTGGCTTCTGTAGCTAGTATATTGTTGTGTGAATAATATGACTGGCAACAGTGTCCTCCAGTGAGACCCTAGATTAGAAAGCACTCACAGGGGTATCTATGATGGGAGAGATTTTTTAGCATGTTTTGTCACAGCAAGTATGTTGTGCCTTTTGTAAAAAAGGAAATGCGTTTTTAGAACTGTAGTTCTGATGCTCGAGGGGAAGTGATTAGATATTTATAAACCACTATCACATTGTTAAAAAGAAACCAACTTCACAGTTCAGTATCAAAAAGCAGCACAGGTTTTAAAAGCATCTGTTTTCATCCCTATATTTGCAAGTGGTGCAATAGGTTTTGAGAACATCTGGTCTTCACACTTCAGTTTGAAAACCAACATTTAATTGTGTCTTCGGTCCCTACAACTGGCAAATTGAGAAAGTTCTTTGCTATTTTCAGCCTATACACTCATGCTTGCACAGCATGACAGTATTTGCAATGCAGCATTACTCCGATTTAAGCAAATCTTTCCATTCAGCAAGACCAGAGATAAAACTCTGCCAAAAAAATGGGAAGGAAAAAACCAACAAACCAACCCAAAACCCCACAAACTGTCCCAGAAGTCATTTGGTTTTCCTCTCCCTCTAAAATAAAAAAAAAAAAAAAAAAAAAAAAAAAAAAAAAAAAAAAAAAAAAAAAAAAATAAAAAAAAACACAAAAAAAAGGCAAAACCAGATGGNCAACTTACCAAAAATCACAGACAGAAGAAATAGTCAAAAGTACAGTTTAGTGGACTTTCTCTTTTTGATTGCCACATATTAGAATGTTAGTTGTGCAACAAACTGCTGCAGGTCAGGTCAAGAAAGAGGTCACCACACTGACTAAAGCCAGCACACAATGTAGTAAAAATGCACAGCTTTCACAAAACTGGTTGGGCAACTCTGTCACTTGACTACATTGGCTCTTTAATGGCTTCAACAACAAGACCAGCTCAGCTTTGTTTTCTGCACTTGGAACTGTCAGGGTGCAAACTGAAATAGAGGCACTCACCAGCTCCCGTGTCTGTGAGTGGCACCGGTGTGTCAAAAGCAGTCCCCCACTATGGCCTGCCCCACACCTCCCCACAGAGGGGCAAAGCCTGTGAGCAGGACCTGCACCCCAAACTGCAGTGGGGTGGCCACCACAGACAAGCAGCACTCTGCTTGTGCTCAGGTAAGCTTCTCCCCAGCGTGGCTGTGCAGCGCACAGAGGATGCTTCTAAGCATTTTCCATTGCCATCAGTCATCAGCCTGGAAATCCCCAGTGCAAGTACATGCACAGGACAGGCTCCCCTGCCTCCATTCTCATGCAAGCAATGTCTTGGAGGCCAACAAATCTCCTCCAAGGAGTTGCACAATATCGCACCACATGCCACTTGGGTTGTAGATACCTTCCAGAGACCAAACTGCTTTCCCACCCTGCCAGAGCACCCAAAAGCTACCACAATCCAGGAAGAAAGCCTTAATACAAGCTTTTTTCCTATCTTACAAGACAGCACTAGAGATTGTGAGACTTAGGAAGGAGCCATGTAGTATAACTGATTTTCACCCTTTTCCACCTCCTCCTCCCATAAAATGCAAGAGGTCAAGGGCAAGGACTTTCTGCTGTAAAGTTCCCTTTCAAAACAAACTGGCTTTCAGTTTTCCATTTTCTCAGATGCCAGGGTAGATAACTAGTGGGTGTTTAGATTCAGCACACCCATGCCAAACACATTTCTGAGAAGTTACAGCATCTGCCTGAACTGGGAAATGAGGTTTCCTACTCTTTTGGTTCTTTCCAGGAATTAGCAAAGTAGTTTTACTTCAAAGGCAGGAAGTTTTCCTCAGCTTAGCAACTTGCACAGCAATTAAACAAACAACCTCTCTTCTCCACCTCCCCTCTGCTCATTGAGCCTTCGAACCACACGCCTCCACAGACAGGTGGATTGGGCTGAGCAGAGCCTAGGCACCAGCACCTAGCGTGGGAACAAAGCTGAGCTTACCCAGCACCATTCCCGGTAACACCAGGTTCTCCTGTAGTTCACTCCATAGCTGAAACCAGACACTTCGAGAAGCCAAAGCACTAGAGACCATTCAGAAGAGCGTAGGGTGATGAGCACTCCCTTGTCCTTCTCAGACTAAGCCTCTGGAGAAGCTCAGACACACTGGCAAGCTACCAGAGTGCTCACCAGAGCAATGAAATCCCTTGCAGCTGACAGACCAGCCCACTGGAGAACAGAAGCATCTTCCGGCACCAGGATTCTCCCCAAGACCTCTCCTAGAATATATCCACATGATCTCCAGCGGCAGAACAGAAATAAAAAAAAAATCCAAAAACTCAAAGCCCACCACAAAGCAAACAGAGCAGAGACCTCTGCCTTGTTATTCCAAATGATTGTGAAGCTTTAGAATTGTCAGCTTCCTCAAGCAACAGAAGAGACAGGCTATTAGTCTACTTCAATAGTATCACATGCTTTGTATCAGATTGTTTGCTGATAGCAAGGCACTGATCCCAAGAAGCAGAGGCTTTAACCATTTAGCCCCATAGATTAAGTAGAGCTCAAAGACTACTGCAAACCCACCATGACTGGAAAGTCACCATAAGTCCTACTGGCACAGGAAAGTGCCTCAGGGAATGCATTTTTTGGCTCGTTACCAGAAACAATCCTTTTACTATTTGTAATCTCAGGAGTCTTCGTTTTTGCCAAATAGACCACTTGTTAATTGCAGCACCCTCATCATTTACTATGCCAGTATGCCACTGAACCACTCCTATTCCCCTGTCCGTATGTTGGCACTGCTACATGTGATTCTAGAGCAGAAGACCACTGATCAGCAGCTGTAACAATCATCTTCAGCAAAGTATCCAGACTGAAGGACCCTACTTCAGGCTGACAGTACAAGAGTAGAGTAGAGGAGTCAAAAGTACAGAATTCCTGCAAAATTCTCACACATAGGATCTCACGGTGCCTCCCACACTTGCCTATCAGGGAGGACCAGGAAAGGAATTCAGCAAACCCATTTGTTACAAGTAGACAGGGCCAGCTGAGCCTGATGCCTCCAAACTCAGTGGACTCAATGGTGCAGAACCACTCATGCCATGGCAGCAGTGCCACAGCCACAAAAGGTTACTGCTGGGCCCAGTCTCTACACTCACTGCCCTCTACCCTTAAGAGAAGCTGTACTTCCCATCAAACCATCCCAGGGTCACAAGAGACCTTGTGCCCCGCTGGTGCATGGTCTGCCTGCCTGCTGGCAGGATGAGCATTGTCACAGACAGTCTGAGGATGAACATTTCACAACATCCTGAGTTTCATGCCACGGATACCACTTGACACTACCAGCAGGCATGAATGAAAAGAGAAAGCCAGAGCTATAAAAAGCTTCTGAGGAAGGGATTCTGTCTCAAGCAGCCCCTCTTTCAAAAAATTACTTAGAAAGGGCAGGAGGGCAAGAAAAGCCCCAAAGTACAAGAGTTCAGAGTACAGATGTTTTGAGTCATTCCCTGCTATTCAAAAATACTGACCTGCAATCATATTTCCCCCCTCCAACATCAAGGTGAATAAAACAGTTTCACATTTGTAACTGGCACCACCAAGCCAAACCCCTCACTGGCCTGATCCCTCTGAGGATGCAATTCAGAAGTTATTTCACACTTTGCTCTGGAAGAGTCAGTCCCAACAGTAGCTGCTGCACAGTCTCCAAGATGTACAGCAGCATTGTCCAGCACTTTTTCCCTTTCACCTTCACAGAACAGTCTCCTCATGCCAAGCTCTTTACAGAGGAGAAAGAAAGTGGAAAAGAAAGCTGCATTGTACAGCAGTAAAAGGCAGCACTGAGAGGAGCAAGAATAACACAGCATGAGCTGTTACAGAAGCTGCAGCAAATCTGCTTTGTTCCCAGTCTAAGCATTTTAGGAAGTGAAATGCCACAATAAGAAATCTCAGTAGACAAAGCTGGAAAATAAAGGGGGCCTCTAGGAAACACTTTGCCAGGTGGAAGACATACTCAAAAACTTCTGGTGGCCCGTCTATGAAGATGATCCTAGAGGCCAGGGCAGGATGCAATACACACAGGTATTTTGCTGCCCTGATGACTGTTACATTACCATGTAGGTAATCCTAGCAGAGTTAATACAAGAACATTGCTCAATCATAGACCTGCCACCTGAAGTTAAGATCACTCTTCCACCAACACCATCCCAAAAAAAAATTATCAATCAATCCTTCAAAGCAACACAATGCATAGGTTCTGGACAGGATTATTTCAAGCCAAGAGGAACAGACATATGGGATAAGTTCCCCAGAAATTTGGCAGTTAAAATAGACAGCAAGACCTCAAAAAGCTGGGTCTATTTTGGGAAAAATAGGGGCCTCCGTTGAGTCTGCAGACCTATGCACAGTCAGTAAAACGGGTTCAGCTGAACCTGAACCAAGAGAGGCTGGGTGGTCTTTTCTACTTTCCTGAAAGGATCTCCTTTTCTATACTTAGGGCACAAATATTTCAGAAAACTATTTGGTGGACGAATGCTAGAAGAATGAGATAGAAAAGAGCAGTTCAGAGGTATTTATTTTACAAATAAAGAACTTTTATACAGAATAACTTAGAGATAATCAAATGAGCCTCAATGCAGACATAAATGATACCATTTCACAGGAGAAAAAAAACAGGGCTGTTTCATCTTTAATCAGTAAATCATGACTGAGAATAAGACTACTTTTAAATAGGATTGCAGACACATTTTCTTCTTACTTGCTTCTGTCCAACCACATTGTGCTCTTTCCCCCACAGCCCACCCATTTTTATGTCACATCAGCCCCACAACTTTAACTCAAGCCAAACCTAACAATGACATAAAATTACAGCAAGGGGTCTCATGCATGCATAACCTGGGCAGGTTATGGCTGTGACACTAGGTTCCCTCTGCTTTCTAGATACATGCCCACCTCTCACTAATACAGCACCTTGAAACACACACCAGCAAAACCCCATTGCCTGGTCCTTCTCTGACGGGAGGCTGCCAGCAGGAGAACCACCCACCGCAGGTCACAGGAATAACCATTAGACAGCACCATGGTAAGACAGCTGCTGACCTGGCCCAGCTCACACGCTGCTCATACAGGTTGTTATTCCTGACAGCAAACACCCTGTCACAAAGGCTGTCTCTCTTCTGGGCAAGAAAGGAGCAACTGTTTAGGTTCCCATGGGACAGCACTGGGTGAATGGCCATCTACTTGTACACACAGTCGTAGGTCTTGCTTGTAGCTGACAGCTGGGCTAGGAAGAGGTTTCCCATCTGCCAGAAGCTAGGCAAACCAGCAACTTTGTGTTTTATTACAGGATCAAGTCTAAACCACCGCCACAACAGTCTCCACAGCTGCAGTACGATGGACCGGGAACAAATGCAGAAAGACCCAGGCTCAGAGACCACCAGTCAGACTGCAGCATCAAATAAAAGAGCCTTTGAGGTCTTGGACTTGGGCATTAAAGGAGCTTGCCATTCCTCAAAATAGCCCTCCCTTGAAACAGCCTCTTCTGCCAAGGCAGTAGGCAGTTTGATGCAGATTTTGGCATTAAGAAATTCCCACGCAGTTTCGGCAACTACATTTTGGTCACCTCAGTTTCGTTCCAGGAAGCCACTAGTCACAACACCTTCCCCAGAGAGCACATGAGAGAGGAAACACTGACGTTTCAGGTCCCCTCACATCAGGCAGAAGTACCAGTAGCTGTAGGCATCACTGCCTACCCCTCAGTAGCAGTCACAATCACCCCCATTTTAGTTGAACTGGCACAAAGTGTTACCATCTTTGGAGGGATCTGGTGCAAAGGACCTGCTGAGCCCTGTGCACAGGGAGCAGCCACCCCCTGCAGCTTGCTCGCAAGGCTGACCTGTCACACAGGGCTCCACTTCTCCAGCCTCCAGTAACCTCCGTTGTACCTGCAGCCTCTCCCCCCACTCCTATGCAGTGTCCCCAGAGAGGTGCAGACCCCTCAAGAATGGGGAGAGAGGATTGTACCTTTACCTTGTTTCACAAGGCTCACCAGGGCTTCTCCACACAGCTGTGGTCTAGCACTGTTGCACACAGCAGCTGCCAAGCAGAAGTCTTCTCTAATTAAAAGAGTTTCCTTTGGGAATAGGCAGATTTACTGCACAACTCAGAGGTCTCTTTAGTTATTCCATGTGCAATGTATCTGCAAGCCTGCATTAGAAAGGGACCTGAATGCAAAGAAGAGTCCAGCAGCTTCTTAGAGTTTTGGGAAAGTACATCCAGACAGCTGGGGTTTGTCTGGGTGGGGTTCCTCTCCCCCTGAAAAGACTGCAGAGATGAGCATAATTAAAACTCCTGCCTGCCTTTTAAGCTCCAGTTTCTTCAAGCATGCAGCACAGATGCTGCATAATAGTTCCCATCTCTGTTTGGGTGGTACAAAATTCAAGGTAGCAGCAGGGGCAAATAGCCTTGCTAACCTGCAAGTCCCACTCTCTTAACAGGGAGCCTAGCTCCATGATCAGAAGACACAGAAGAATGGGAGCGAGGGGACAGGAGATCGAGTTTACTTGGTGAAGCACACTGGGAAGTTGAGGACATTCCAGCAAAGCCACTCAAGACTGACTCATCACCAGCAGCTTCAATCCACGCTGACACACATGGCAGACACATGACTGGCTCCACAGCAGGCAAGAGGACACTTCATGCCATGCCATCAGCATGGAAGAAGCCCCAGGACCAATCCAACATTATAACTGCAGTACTAGAGATAGTGTCCTATCACCACAACAGCCAGACTGTCACTCTTCTACGCAAAAACTACTCTACAAACTCTTTGACTACAAGCAGAAAGGAGAGGAGCAGAGCAGTCTGCACGGTGATTTTTGAAAGCAGGCATATTAGCTCTGGGGAGCAAAATCCAAAACCTCCTTGACACTGCCACCACTGAATACAGAACCTCTTTTAAATTTCTGTCCACACATATTCCAAGTAATGTTAAGCAAGCCATTTGCAGGACAAAGGAGAAATCAGAAACAAACAAACAAAAAAAAATCAAGTAGGAGGGAATAAGACATTCCCAACACAGATATTTTCTTTCTCTCTGCCTAGAACACCTAGAAACCAAAATGCCATTAAGGTACAGAAACTTCCCTGGAAAGGCCTAACTAGAGCATGGAGGCATTTTGTGCAATAGTAGAGATAGTCTAGTTAATTTAGATTTCACAATTGATTCCCAATGAAACTGCTAACCATCTATCACAGGAGACATGATGCTGGCTCCAGGCATTTAGTATTTACATATTCTTATAATATGGGATGACAGCAGCAGCCCTTGAAGTCCTAGTCAAGTGCCAAGATGCCACTTCTACACCTGCCTTGCATGCTGTTCCAGAAGCCCTGCATCAATGGAGCACAGGTTGTGGTCCCACAGCACCCCAATTCACAAAACCCCTAGAGACAGCTCACCTGAACCTGTCCCAGTCTGGTAGACCCGCCCAAGGAAAATTAAGGTCCTGAAGCAGGTTGCTTTTAAAACTAGACAGACAAGGTGCTGCATGAAGCCTCTTCTGAGGGCATCAAGTTCCCATGTAGCCCCCTCAAACCCATTCTGGGGAGGGCACAGAAACCTCATGGATCACAGAGGCTGTGACCAAAACAAGGTGCTGGTGGAGGTCATGGTCTGATCCAGTGATGTAACCCCTTTTCCAAGGCACCTTGGGAAAGAGCTCCCTTCATTCCCAACAGGTAAAGCTACTTTACTGCACATTCAGTCCCCTCTCTCCAAGTCCCTGTAAGCTAGTTCCTCTTCTGCCCCCTTCCCAAACTACCTCCATGGCAATGGATGGAGAGCAGCAGGGATAAAAGGCAGTTCCCAACTCCAGCTGTGGGAAGGTTAGCTTGGCTCAAAGTATATGCTGCAGCTCTGACAGCTCAACCATTCCTTTGCTTGTGTATGAGAGACCTCCCTCTAACTGAAGCAGAATTGTTTTGCCTACAAAGGGAACTCTCCATTATGTAACTTCAAATCTTCAGGTTGCTGGATATCCTAATGTATATAGCTCCTCCCAG
The DNA here is from genome assembly GCA_013399855.1 of Oxyruncus cristatus. NCBI lineage: Eukaryota > Metazoa > Chordata > Aves > Passeriformes > Cotingidae > Oxyruncus > Oxyruncus cristatus. Next base: position 2,597,208 of record VXAY01002317.1, read on the forward strand.
ATCAGTATTTGTCCAGTACACATGGCCATGGGATTATCATCATACTAGAAGAGATCAGCAATCTGCTTACAGCTCAGCAACAATTTTGCAACAAAGGGTAAAGCACTTTTCTGAGGAACCTGTTTGCTCAAGGTTGTGCTGCAAAGAAACTAAATCATCAGCCCCGCAAAATTCTTAACAAATGCCCCCAGTCCTTTGCCCATGTGCAAGGCCCTTCCTCTGGCCCTTCTCAGCTCCTGAGCTCCTTAAAAACAGTCAAGTCAATTATGTCAGCAGCAATTTTCAAGAATTAAGTATGTGCACCAGTCTTTGGTTTGACTTGCTTTTAAATGGTGGTGTCCCAGTTCTGAAGCCCCATCAAGGAGACAAAGAACTAGAGCAGTCAGCCAGACAGCTGGTGCACGTGCCTCTTCGCACAGGAGAAAGCTTGCCCTCAGCTTAGTCTCCTTCCCTTTCTCCCCTGTATTTACTTTGGATGAGCCACAAACCACCCAGCTCCCCTGGCTCTGTGGTGTTAGAGAGGACACGCACTTGGGTACTGAGCCAGCAGTCTCCAATCCTTGTCCCCATCCCAACAGGCTACTGTTTTATCCCTTTTTCTGCTGTCATCAAGGCAGTCTTTCACAGAGCTGCCCACAGTAACACCCCATCTTTCTCGCAGAAAATTATCTAGCTCTGAATCTGTCAGTGCTCTCAAGCACAATGATTTAAGTAATCTCCAGTATGCAGTTCCTTGTGCTTCACTTATCACCCTGTCTAGGTTCAAGTCAGCAGTTAACTGTTCAGTGTTTCCAAGCTCTGACAACCCAGAGAGGTTTCAGCAAACAGGCTCTGCCACAGCCAACCAGCCATCAATGAACTGCTGGCACTGACACTGCCTCCTGTATTATTCCTTTCACCATGCCAAGAGAGCCTGTAATTTTTAGCCTTTCCTCCATTTCATTCCATCTAAGAACACAGAGCAGCCAAGAAGAGGCAGAGGTGGTTAGGTAATGGATTGCCTCTTATTACACAGTTCCTAAAGAAAAGGTGGCTCACCCAGCTAGCCCGTCATGCACGTGTCATTAATTATTTGCCTGTAGAAAGCTCCAATCCCACATTCTTCTAACAGATGCATCAGTGCAAGAACACAGTTTATTTCTTTGCCCATCAAAGTTGACAAGAACACAGTGAAAGCAAGGTTACTGGGCCCAGCACCCCCTCTGCTGTATGAAAGGATTCCAGATCTCAGAATACCATGATCCACATTCAGAGACAAATGAAGGCAGGGAAGGAGAATAAAGGGATGCAGATGTCATGTTCCTGTTTTAGAGAGGTGAAGTTAAGGAACTCTAGCATGAGGGCCATAATTCCTGGCAGTAAGAAGTTAGTTTTGATGCACAAAAGTTTTTCCACACAGGAAACTGAGGAAGAAGTGCAAGAACTGATGCTCTGATCATCTTTGTTGCACAGAACCATTGAAAACATTGCTACCTCCTCCTGCCTTCAAAGCCACTCAGCCATAGCCTGCGGCCTGACAGAACCCCCCCAGCACCTCCACTCACCAGCAAACAGAAACAGAAAAGAGACCAGGAAGAAAGTGGCTGCCACACCACAGGCACCATTAAAGTGGACCAATAATTACCACTTCAGATAGCATGGGCATGGTCCAACTCCCAGCATCACCTTGGCATTCCTGTGATGGACCCTATGCCTTCAGTGTCCAAGGTCCTTGTGGCAGCGCCTTTTGCTGTGTTGCGTGCTTCCTGCTGGAACAATGCCAGCAGGCACCAAGAACCACAGCCACGGTTTGAGTTGGAAAGTGCCTCGGGGCCTGTGGTTACCAGAGGTCTGCAAAACTCCCACCTGCACTTCTCTGATTTAAACATCTACTGGAGGAACACCTGCAGTCCTGGATGGACCTCTCCTGACATACAGCAGTAGGACAGGGAGTAACAGGAAAGAGATAATTCAGGGATAATTCAGATGAGCAATTTCATACAAACCCCCACCTTCCAGCACTTCACAGAGCTGGAAGCAGAGTGGTTTGAGTAGCGGGGGCAGGAAACCTCCACGGAGCTGTGGAAAGGCCTTGTTAGAGGACCTTCTGCACCAGCTTACAGTTGTAGGTCACACAACACCTGCTTGTCCTCCGAGAACTAAAATAGAGACAATAATAGTAATGAAGAGAGTCCAGATGAGCCGCATCATTAAAGCTAAATCCTCTTAAGGGAGGAGCTTCCATGCAGCCCACAGGGAGGGCTTTCTCCAGGCACTCAGCTTGCATCTTGTTCTATTTCTGTTGTACGCAGGTAAGAAGCTGAACAAACGCTGCAAGACTTCCCCAAGCACGCCTGCCCTGCAGCACAGGGTTGAGGATGTCATCTTAGCAGTCCCCACAGCCCTTGGCAATGATGGAGAAGCCCAGGCCAAGAGGGGTTCAGGTTCACAGAGGCTGCACAGAGTGAAGATATTTTGGAAGCAAGATCCTTCTACGAAAGATGTTAAATGAAAGGATGTTAGGAGTGAGGCTACTCATTTCCCTGAGCCACTCGAAATCCACACATAGGCTTACAGAGCAGTTGGCAAAGATTCTTTTCACCTCCTGTGTGGCAGTCCAACATGGGCAAGCGCCCATGGATTTTTTTTTTTTTTTTAAGTACAACTGTAGTTGTGAGAGTTCTTGCTCCAGCAAAAGGACCAGAAACAAGTGTCAATATTAAAAGTCACCCCACTGTTACAAGAGGTTCTGCTATGGGACACTGGCAGGTCTTTCACCACCCATGCAATGACACCGCACAACAGGTCACTGAGCACACCACCTTCTGCCTCCTTAACACTTTCTTCCCACTTTGTGCTCATGAAGTATTTAGTAAGATCTGAGTAATTTGTCATTTTTACAGCTTGTCATGTGCTTATCTTGACATCAGCATAGAGCAGTACTCTCCTGAGACTGCTCTTCTCACTAGATACCTCACTCTAGATTTTCAGAGCTGTGTTTCTACACCTGGACCTTGTGGTCCACGAAAAGGATTCCAGTCACAGGCTTCTGGTTGATGGTTCTCATGCAGTGAGAAAGCTTCACAGCAGCAGGCTCACATCTCAGGCTTTGATGAGGATCTTTCAGAAGCCCATAGTATCTGAGAAAGTAGCAAAAAAAAAAAAAAAGTCTTCCATGGAGAGGAAGTATCACTGATGGCAGATTTCGAGACAGCACTCTCCAGCTGTACACCCCTCCTTGCACAGAAGCACAGAGAAGTTGGCAGAAGTCACACATCAAGAGGCCTCACTAGCACTGGGATGGGTTACACCCCTGTGATCCTCTACTGTCAACAGCAGCTCAAACATCTCCAAGAGCTGCTCTCCTCACCAGCCACTATCTCTGAGAGCACTGCAATAGGACACTGTCCCTGTCCTGCACAGCTAGGGAAGTTTCAGCTCTCATCTCATAACCAAGACGGAAACACTAGAGCTTGTCCAAGACATAGGAACACTTCATTCCAAACCAGCTCTACAGTTTACTGAAGCCAACATTTAGGTTCCAGGATAGTTGGGTCTGGGCGCTCTATTTTACATTAAAGCATACACAGCAGAACTTTTATGCTCTGGAGCTGAACCAGCATGCCTGGGTTGTAACAAGCCACTATCCTCGTATCAACAGATTTGTTAACAGTCACACTGCAAAGGCAATCCACAGCCAACACCTACTCAGCTACTGAACCTCAAGCTGAACTACGCTGAACTTCTCACGGGGATCTTAAAGGGAGGCG
>VXAY01002317.1:2601578-2653993 GCA_013399855.1 Oxyruncus cristatus
GCACTCCTCTCCGCCGATGTGGCCCCGCGGGGCGGAGCCGGCGGCTGCGCTGAGCCGGCCCCGGGGCGGGCCGCCTCCCGCCCTGCCCCGCCCCCGCAGGGGGTTACGGGGGGCCGGCGCCTCGGCCATCGTCGTAGGCAGCTGCGGGGCGGTGTTCCCTCCGCCCGTCCTCCTGCCGGCGGCACTGCCCGCTGCGGGCCCCTTCGTGCTCGCTCCTCAGACCGAGTGACACGTTTTCCACTGCCCACCTGTGAGGCCTCGACCTCTGCCTCCTAGTCTCACGCTGTGGCCAAGCCACCTTGCTCCACTCAGGCAGGTGGTCAGGCTCCGAGTTGGGGCCCTTCGCCACGTCTCGCTGCTCTTGCCGTGTCACGCACCTCTCTCTGCATGGCTGGTCAAGTATGCACGCACACACCCACCCCTCTTGACGTTTAAGGGCACTCGCAGCTTGTCTGGTCGTGCGAGAGAGAGGTGCCCTGTGGCTCCCTGCCCGGCCAAAGCAAGTCTGGTGACCCACCGAAAGATTTTTCCAACGGGCAATTCCGCTGTCCCGGTGAAGCTTGTAAACGTCAGCAGAGCTAAGCATTGTTCCCCCTCCAAACTCCGTTAAGCTCTTGTTTGCCCCAGTGCCTCCAGCACTGACACGCTGAAGTGCTCACATGCTGTGGCTGCTGATTGCTCTGCTGACCGGTGTCATTGCATTGTTTCCATGGGCTTCCCCGTGTTGTGCAGTTTATCAGCTCGGCGCAGCGGGCAGCGAGCTTACACCAACAGCTCGTTGTTCTTGGCACGTGGCATAATTAGCCCAATGGGATCCTGCCTCCACTGGCAGAACACAAATAAAAATAAAAGTGATAATGCAATCTAATTGTAACAACAATGTTAAATCTTTTAAGTCCTCATCTCAAAGATACTGAAAACAAATCCATCAAGCCAATGATAAAATAAGGGAAGGTCAGGATGTCCCTCACCCTTCTGAGGAGCAACGTTCCTTATTTTCATGGCTTCTGTTCTGACAGGAGGAGGACCAGCAAACTCAGGCAGCTCAAGGCCCCAGTCCTCGTTCCTGGGGGCAGCAAAAACCAGTTTGCCCTTTGTACTGAGACAGGTGTACAATGACTACCTTATTCTCTCCTTACAAGGCAGTCTCTCTCAGTCATTTTTCTGTGCCTGCAGGCTGATTCCTTACTATGCCACCAGGCTTTAAAGAAAAGATTTCAAAAGGTCCTTTTCTAGTCTGTGCTTTATTCATTGTGTCTACTTGACTTGAATTCTTGCATTTGGAGTCCCATCCAGCCCAAACCTTTTGCTGCAGATCCCAATTGCTTTCCTTGGTACCAGAATTAAACACATTGTTTTTCCCTTTTTCAGCCATGACACTCAATAGCTTCCCCACTAGTTTGTATATTATCCTGCAGACATCTTACTTTTGTTGTTACGATGAGCATGAGGTCATGTAGTGGGTGAAGACAGGCCATATAACAAGTCCTCCTTCGTGGATGTGGGATAGCATGAGGCAGGAGGGACCACTGGAGGAGGCTATACCTGGAGAGCAGGTGTCATTTGCTGAGTGCCACACACATTGCATCCAGCACCCTGGGCTCCATGTCCTCCTCTGTGCCACCAGCAGGTAACCGCAAGCCCATCAGCTGGCATGCGGGCTCAGCTGGGGAGGGGTGATTCAAATACAGGTGCTGCAGAAGAGGGATGATAAGGTGGAAGTGAAATTACTTGCTCTGCAAAGGGGCTTTTGTGGGTGTGGTCTCGCCACTCCTGTTTCTGCAGCTGTCCACAGCAATAGCAGGTTATCCATAGTCTGCAAACTAGCTAAGAAACTTAACTTTGGTAAGACTTCTCTCTCTTAGGAAAAAACTTGTAAGGTCAGCTGTTAGTGCCTAAGACAAGGACAAATTTTGCATAAAAATTATTTGGGGCAATATCTGAAAACTCATTTACAACCAGTCTTGGGGACTACGTGTCTCTCTGGAAATCAGCAACACTCCAGCATCTCTTTTCAAGCAGAATTAACCTTCATTAAAAACAGTCATACTCTCAAACAAAATATCAAACCCACTTTTCTTTATCCTTTCTCTCTCTGTAATAGTCTTTGTCTTTAATTTAAACATAAGTTTGGGCTTATGCCTGTTCTCTGTAAGCCAGAATGCTTACCTATAAAGACACAAGGCTCTATGGGACAGGTGAAGTAGCATCTGCCTGGTCTTATATTTAGTCTTCCTCATCTTTGCACCATGACCAAGCCTACAGGTACTGGGCATGTAGCTTGTTTCTGATTCCTATAAAAAGTGTCCTACTTTGAGGAAGAAAGCCTGGGCTCAAAATATTTCCCTGGCGGATTAGTGTGAAGGCTGTTTCTTAAAGAAAATGGGTTTGAAATAAAAAGTGATTACAAGGTGCAGTGCAAATGGATCATGCCAGCAGCTCTGGTGCCCAAATGCATTTGTGTCACTGTCTTTGAGAACAGAATACATATTAGCAAGGGCAGTGTGGAGATGTATATGCATCAGTGATTGTATGTATAACTAGTTATGCTTGAGTGCCACTGAGATATGAATCAGTAAGTCTGTAGAAAAAGCATTAAGTCTATACCACTGCATTTGCTCAGAGCAGGGGATAGGTTTTAAAAGAGAGCTTCCAAAGTGCCTGAGTTTTATTAGAAAGTCTGACAGGAAGCATGCTCTTCTGAAGGCTTGCAGCAGGGACTTGGCAGCAGAGGAGAAACAGATCTACTGAGATGTTGCAGCTAAGCTGTGCACAGATGGCAGACTAAAAGCCCAAATATAAACAACATCTTTTATAATGTACACATCAGGCTGGATTCTCAGCTAGTGATTAGACAAAAGTGCTTATAAGAAAACCCCAGGCTGGAGAGACCCACCATTATGTGGCCTGTGAGGCTGAAAACTGAATCCATTTCAATGGCAGCCAGAGACCAGCCAATGGGTCATTCAGCCAAGCAATCTGTTTTTGCCTTGGGCCATCTTCATTTCAAATACAACAACCATTCCCGGTCAAATAAATACTTTCTTTTCAGGAGGAATTAATCTCTTTACCCAATCAAGTCATGGCCTATGTGGGTAAACAAGGAAAGTCTGCATGCAGTCCAAGTCCCTGAGATGCAGCCTGGTACAGGTCCCAGTTCATTTGTACACAAGGTCTGTTTCCTCAAGCACAGGAGAATATTAATGCCCTGCACAGAGCTGGCTGTGCTGTGCCTTTATGGTTGTTTGCAGCCTTGCTCTGGGTTGTGAGAAGCTGCATAGTCCCCACTGCTTTGCAATGAAAACACAGGTACAGCATGGATGGCTAGTAATTATGGATGGTTGATAGTGATGGAGGGAGCCTCTCATTCTCTGTTGGTAAACCCATATCTGATGGGTGGAGGCCATCCTGAAAAAGTGGGATACAAGCAAGAAGGTTCCCACCATTTTACGTACAGGCAGCACTTCATGTCTCTCTGTGAAGCTGGGATGAAAGTCTCAGGGTTGTTTGGCAGCAAGCTGCAGAGTGGAAGGGACAAAACTGCTTTCCTCTAGTCTCAGAGGATCTCTGAGAATAGAGGGTCTGAGGTTCAACTGGCAAAGGTTGCTGCCCAGTGTTGCATGTACCAGAAGGAGGAAATTAGTCCTTGGCATTAGGAAGAACAAAGAAACAGGAAGACACGTGGACTTACAATGTTTGCATATTTATTTCCTTATTTCCCTTAAAAAAACCCTTTGAATTGGCCACACATTACTGTGACTCTAAGAGAGGAAGGATTTCTCTGTTGCTGGGGCCAAAACATTGAGGGTGATGCAGTGATAAGTCCCGTAATTATCAATACAAACTGCCTAATTTTGAAAAAAATAGAGCAAATAATTACTGTATTTTTTCCCGTTTAAACTACAAGTTAAAAAAAAAAAGACCGAAGAACTCAGAGTTCATGGTTATTGTCGATTTGATAGCACAGTATAAAATAGAAAGAATGCAAAGCATGATTAAAAGTTACAGTTTTTGTCAAGTCTAATTTGGCAGAAGTACATTCATGGCACCATAAGCAGAATCCTGTTTTATTTGCCTCAAGATGTGTTTTACTAGCAGATTAATTGTATACAAAAAATAATGGTTAGAGTGAACAATAATAAAAATGCAAGTGGTTGCTGAAGCTTGTGGGGCAAGAGGAGACTATTTTAACTTATATTAGGGGAAGATATGTTTATCAAAAGGTATGTTTTTAGGACTAAAGTATTTTTACTAATTCTGTGTTTTAGGACTTCGAAGTGCACAAGTGAGCTTCAGTAAACTGAATTAATTTTCCTGATGACCAGTTGCCCTCCCCTGGCTGAAATGAGAAATGCAGGCAATTGAAATTTTGCAGGAGGTTAGACTTGTACAAGTTAAAAGGAAACTCTTCTGCCAGAGACACCGCGAAACTGGGAAGCAGATGGATTATTTTGGGTCCTGGTTAGGGTCCCTCACAGCTGACTATTACAGAGGTTATTGCACTCCTAAATTTGGTATTTTGCAAGGAAAGATTGATCTCCCCTCGATAGGTGCTGGAAAATGCAGCACATAGGGATGTGTCTTCCTGGGCAGAAACTTTGGGATTGTTGAACTCTAAATTTTTGTGATCTGTTAAGCAGTAGCAAGTATGGCAGCATGTGCTCCAGTACATGTTGGATGTCCATCTGACCTTTGGTATGGGAAATTTGCTGAAACAAATCATCAAGATGTACCATCCTGTACTTTCATAATTTCTCCTTTTAAAAAAAAAAATCCTCACAGAAACAAATCTCAAAAGGTCTATGAGCAGGTCACAGACATCTCTGGATTGAGAAGAGTCCATGACTGTTGCCATGGGCTTGCTCATTTGAGGCAGATAAGACAGAAAATTACAGATGAGTTTCAAAAATGCATCCCGCTCACTAAGGAGCTCTTGCTTGTTCTGCTGAGCTCAGTTCAGCTGGTGGGCATGCCTGGGCTAACAACATCCACAGTGGGACTTTGTGAAACTTGAGGGATCTAGGACTTAACTCAATCATAGAATCCTCTTTGTGCCTTTTGCAAGCACCTTTGGCAACCAGAAACTAATTTCAAAGAGGTAGCATTCAAGCTCAGTCCTTTTAAACACCTGTAGATATGGATAAACACCTCAAGAACTTGACCTTACTCCTGAGGCTTCTATAGTAGACACCAACCTTTCTTCTTTCTCTTACACAGAACTATTCTGCTTTTTCAGGTGTGTGCTCTCTGTTTGGAGATACAAGCTGTTTGTTTGTGGCTTTTGCAGATGTGCTGGTTTTGGCTGGGGTAAAGTTAATTTTCTTCACAGTGGCCAGCGTGGGGCTGTGTTTTACATTTGTGTAGAATACAGTGTTGATAATATGGAGATATTTATGTTATTGCTGAGCACTGCTTACACAGAGCCTTTTCTGCTTGTTGTCATGCTGGTGAGAAAGCTGGGGGTGCCTGAGAGGTTGGGAAGAGACACAACTGGGACAGCTGACCCCAACTGACCAAAGGGATATTCCATACCATATGACATCATGCTTAGTATATGAAGTCAGGGAAAGAAGGAAGAAGGGGGGACGTTTGGAGTGATGGTGTTTTTCCATGCAAGTAACCATTGCCCTTGATGGGGCCTTGCTCCCCTGGAGATGGCTGAACACCTGCCTGCTCATGGGAAGCAGCGAATTAATTCCTTATTTAGCTTTGCTTTCGTGTTGCTTTTGCTTTCCCTATTAAACTGTCTTTATCTCAACCCATGAATTTTCTAGCTTTTACCCTTCCAATTCTCTCCCAGATCCTGCTGGTTGGGAGTAAGCAAGTGGCTGCGTGGGGCTTGGTTGCAGGCTGGGGTTAAACCACTACAGCAGAAGAGACCTTACTTGAAACACAACCTCCTGTTCAGAGGGCAACAAGAATATCCACTATTCCCTTCAGGAACCAAGTAGGGTCTTGTTTCTAAAGGCAGCCTGTGGAAGCACAATAGGTTCCACTTACAACCTTCTTTTGATCTAGTACTTAAAGATTGAAGTGATATTCTGGATTTTATGTGCAGCTTTGCACTCGGAGGTTACAAAATGTCAAAGCACCATGAAATTCCTCCCTTCCCAAAAGATTTGAGCTATTTTGCTTAATATCTTTCCATAACAGTGTTTCTGAGGTTAGGCTGCTTGCATAAGTGTAAGCATTTTCCTGCATGGTAGGAAGAAGGAACCAGAGTGCTGATTAGATTACTTTCCTCCTAAGTTCATAACTTGAATGCAGAGTTGAATGGATCTGCCCTTGTCTTTCAAAATAGGAAGAACAGAATTGGCACTAGAGAAACATGGGTACATCTGGGCAGATCTCGTATATGATTCACTTCTGGAACCCATGTTGACCTGGACCAGCTCTGTCTATGATAGAAGGACAAATAAGTGTGTTTAAACACTTAACCATTTCTTGACAGTTCTTTAACTGTCTGTTGCCTTGGATTGAGAGGAATGATCGTTGCTGATCCCTGTTGATCTACATTGGGGGTGTGCCAGGCCGGATGCTGTTGCTTAGGCAGTATTATTCCACACTCCATGGTTACAGAGACTGGTGAGAAGTCATCCCTTTCAGTCCAGTTAACATAAAAACTTCAGAAAACTCAAGGAAGGAGAAGAACCTAGTTCAAGGTCTACCAGTGTAAATGAAAGCGTTCAAGGTCTGCTAGAGTAAATGAAAGCACTCAGTGAATTGTGTGCAACACTGGCATGATTTACCTGAAGAAGCAAGGCGAGTGGAACAAACAATCCTATGACACTAATACCTCTTATGTAAGCTCAGTTCCACAAAAGTATTTAGAGATTTAATTGCCTTCAACTTCATTTGTTAAGGCATCCAAGTTTCTCCTGGCTATGTTAAGCCATTTTAAATCTCGCATTGGAAAGAATCTCTTTTCCACCTTTGCCTCCCTCTCTTTCTCACACAGATGCATGATTCAATGACCACATGGCCAGTGAGGTGCCAAAATGTGCCCCTGCATCACCCACTTAGTCAGTAAAGCTGCAGTGAACCTCATGGAAGAATTACATCCTTGAGGTCTGCTGACAATTAGTCATGTGTCATTCTTCCACTTGGTGTCTCCCTTTAGTCTCAAATCTGGGGCTAGATCTCCAGTAGCGCTCTCCTGGGAACGAATATTTGTTATTTACATCATATAAGGACCCTAAAGTTTCAGTGGTGCACCATGATTCCATAGTGATTTGCAACATAGGGAACTCACAAAATGTGAGGCTCCCTTTCCCTCCTCTCACAGCTGTACATCTTTTCTATATGCTCCCCATCAGTTTAAAATGTGTTTATGAAATTAAAATATTTCTTTTTGGTTACTGTTTTTCTTTGTGAAAATAATATATTCATTGTAGAATTTGATATAATTCTTGTTACAGAGAGCTAGGGCTGGTTTGACTCATCCTCTAATAAGTGCTAGAGAAGTTCACAGGCATGCAAGAGAAACAAAAAATGTTACTTCACTGACTTAAAAAAATAGCATTTTCAAAGGGATAATTTCAAAATAACTTTGAATAAAAGACCAGTCTTTCCCCTTGTGCACAAACAGAAAACGCAAGGGATACTTTTAATACTTCTTTATATTGTAGTGGGAAAAAAATTTGAAGGGGAGGAGGTAATTTCAGCTTTTTTTGCACTAGAACCCAATTTCTTTATGGTATATAAGACTTGGTTGATAGGGAAATCTATAAGCTTGGATTCCTTTTCAATTTGTGTGTAGTGGAAGCCAGTTTTTCAATGACAAAAGCTAGTGAAACTCCCTTCTTTGAAAGACTTTAGATATTTTCTGCTACATGGGAAACATTTACAACATAAATGCCTTAATGTGCTTGATTCACTCCTGATTCTGGGCTTTTCTGTTTTGCCAGTACCTCTGAGATTAAATCTCTGAGAGAAAGTGGTCCAAATCTAATGTGTTTGGCAGTCCCCTCAAATAAAAGCTCTTTTCTCCAAAGACCTTTTGGTGTCTTGCTTAATTCTGATCTGGAGACCTAGAGACTAGACTCTCAGCTAGTATAAATGAGGGAAGTATACCACATAACAGCAGCCAAGGATCTGGAAAATAGTATCTACCAATAATGTCTTACTTCATGTGGGTTCTACCCAAATAATTCACTAGCCCTCCTGTGGGAGAACAAAGCGCTGTATATTTCCTTTTACGAGCTGTTTTGTACATAAATGCTCTTTGCAACCCTAGTACATCTTCACTGAAACCAGTGAGAGAGCAAGTTTGCAAAATTTGTGTGCATCTTATTTTTAAATCCTTTCAAAATAACAGTGGAATGTTCATCAGATTGCAGATTCCCAATGCAAAGTAACTGTAAAGTGTGCCAGCATTTTCTTAGAGCAGATGCTGAGATAACATCATCCTTTTGCTGTGCCTATGTGGGATGAGTACGGTATCCTGGACTTTCAGGGCTGTGGGATGCAGAGTTTGGATAAGGATGGATGTGCCACCTAGTGGCTGCATGTCCCGATTGCTTGGACAATCTTATCTCAAATTATTAACAGGATCCTCACTTCTCTCGGGAAAGTAGAAAAACAGACATCACAGTCTCATCGGAAAATCTTAAATGGCCCATCTCTTCTATATAGCACCAAGCTGGAAGATCTCTGTATCAGGCCTCATCTCGTTAGCTGTGTTTTCAACAACCAATGTTTCCAATAGACAATCAATCAGGTGTTTGTCCACGGTCACTTCCTGTGACCAAAGACAAGGAGCTTCTGTCACTTGCTATGGATGAAGGTTTCCCTCTACAGAAGCTTTTTGCCGTCTTCCACTTGCAAGATTTTCTGCCCATGCCCCATTTCACTCCTACTCTTTTGAGCTGTCTTAGCAGCTCCTCTTAGCCCCCGGTGCAGGGATACCACAGGGGTGGCAGCACTGCAGAGAAGGCTCTGTAGCAAGTTATAAACAACTCTTTAATTCTAGTCCTCATGCCAAAAACTGACTAAGGCTGCTATGAAAGGGATGTTAGATGTGGGAAAGCAATTTTCAACCCTCAGGATCCTGCTTGCCACCAGCAGAGTTTCCCCAGCGAGAAGAAGGCAGAGAGGCATATTCCACACTGTCTCTAGACACCCTCCACCGAGCCAGCACTGAGCAATCCCATACATCAGGCCAATATCAAATGCAACCACAGGGGAGGCTTTCCCTTATCTTTCAGGACAATTACCAAGCTATACATCACTTGAACAGTCTGGGAACTATGGGAGATTGTGGTTTCTGGTGAAACGGGAAAATCTTTTCATGGTTAGCACTGGCAATGAAATTTGTAGCCCACCTCCATCTGGGCTGAGCCACGGGTGATCATTCTCTGAGATGAGCTTCCCTCAATGTCAGAGGGCAAATAAATAACTAACTATGTGTGAGTGTGCATTTCAAGGAAAAATCATGCTTTTTTTCCCTTCTCACCTCCTGCCCCTCATTTTGCCTTGGAGAAGTTACGGGTTTCCTCAGGTCCTCAGAGGGGTTGAAAACTGTCCAAAATGTGCTTCAGGAAAGTGATTGTTCAAAGTGAATCAGTTTCCAGTGTCTGCTCACCATCTGTGTGCCTTTAGGAGATTGTCACACTTTCGGCTGGCTTCATCCATCTCTCTAATTCCTTGGTTACAGTCAAAACAGTTTTAAAAGGGTTCAGTTCCCACAGTGGGAAAGTAACTAGGACGCTGCCTGCTAGCATCACTTCACCCACGAGCAGCTGACGCCTCATGGAAAACTTTGAAAAGCAAATTTCTCCTCTGAGTCAGTTCTGCTGATGTAGCTTCTACTCTTGAGAATTACCCTGCTCTCTTCTGTTTCTGTATTGTAAGACCATTTGTATGAGAGGAGGATCCTGCTTTCCTGGAATGATGCACTGCCTTTGGTGAACTGAAAAGCATCTGTGGCATTGGTTCACCCACTCTGAATGATCTGAACTAGTTGATTTTCAGGCAGAAGGACTCTGATACGATGAGCCATGGCTTTCTGGTCTGACATGTTTTGAATTATTATTCTGCCTCTGTTACATTTTTCATAGAAATGCCTGAAGCCACTGACAGACTGTGTTTAGCAATAAAGCAATAATCATCTCCACAGCAGCTAAGGGGATGCCAACAAAGATGCTATGTGGCTGAGTCATCTTCATATTGCAATAGTGCTGCCCAACTAGCCACCCTACGAGATTTAGCAGGCCCAGTCTTTTCAGCTGGGATAATTCATCTTTTGCAGTCTCTCTCAATAAGCTTCAGTAACTAAAAGTGTGAAAAAAAGAGCCCCTTTCATTGCAGAAGACAACTGATGGTCTCACCATCTAAAGTGCTGACTGCCCCAATATGTATCTTCATTAAATGTGGCAGTCAGTGAGAAGGTTTGGAAAAAAACAGTCCTTTCATTGTCTGAGAGCTAAACAGACAATCCCATAGCACCCATTGATCTGTCACTAACAGCTCAGACTGTTGGCCAATGGCTGGTTTTCTAGTGTAGATCATGGCAGCTAAAAAGGAGTTAGATATCTGAATAATCATGGGAGGTCAGGGCCAGGATTAGAAAGAGAGAGGAAGCAGGAGCCCAAAGTTCACTTTACTGTGAGTGAATGATTACACCATATTATTTGTCTACTCCCTAGAGGAATGGTTGCGTCCACCCTGCTGATGAGCAGCACCAACTCTTTACTGCTTCCATGTTGTGAGCAGGAACAGGTGTCTCCACAGCTTTTCTTGCCTGTTCTCATCTCTGATCCTGCTATCTCTCGCTGCAATGTGAAAACTGTTTGACTTTACCCTATTACACCATCTATCTGTGCTGGATCCATCCCTGCAGGGCAGAGCTTCTGTTGTCTCGCTTTAGGTTCAGTAAGACTCCCTGCATCCTGCTAAAGAGTGAGTTAACTGGGGGTCTCCTCATTCACCTCTTCTATAGCATCATTTGTAGACTGACTTTCTAGATGTGGCATCAAAAAGCAGCCACCAAGCTGTGTCCAAATCTCAAACTCTTATGTGACTACCCAGAATCTTGGACACAACTGAAAGGACAGGCAGCATGTTGTGTCCTGTGGTTGCACACACCACCATACTCCAGACAGATTGGGTCCTTCCTAAGCAGCAGCAGTAAGTACCTGGCCCTTTCCACTCTATGGATGACTGTGTGACCAGGATCAGGGAAGGGGCCACTTTCTGGTGGCCTCAGGGAGTAGCCTGCTTTATCCTGACAGTGAAGGGTCCAAGTGGACATTTATAGCATGACTCGACTCCCCACAAGGGATTTATGGCTTGGCTCTGCACTGTGGCAAGCTGCTAAATGCTCAGAGTATGGTATAAATTGGTTGGAGGAGAGGCACAAAGCCAGAGCTCCACAAGCAACATGCAGGAGGTCCTGCTGACTATGATGTGTGTGGCAAGATGATGGCTGGGGAGGCTGCTACCATAAATATGGCTATCACATGTGTTGCTCTAGTAGATGCAGCATCATGTAAACATTTTAAGACTTAGAACTCTTAAAATTATATTCTACAAGCACAGGATTGTTTCTTCTGCAAAAGAGGCCATCTCTTTTCTGCGGCACCAGAAGGAACGAGTATATCTCTCCATTCCTATTTCACTTTGCCCCTGTGTGTATTAAGGCAAAACAAAAAGAGGGTGAAGATGGAGGCAATAAAGAAGGAAAATACGTGTTTGCACTTCCAGCATGCAAACAGTTTGGACATTGCAGTCTCACTTTGACCTTGAAGCGTACTCTGGACCCTAGCTGAAGGCCAGCCACTTTTTGTGTGTTTGCCACTGTTGGGCTGAGAAGGGAACATCAATGTGTGGCATTTGCCAACTATATTCCTTCTGCTGGCCTGAGGATTAGTGTGCCACAGCAACATGAACCCAAAGCCTCACAGGGCTCAGGTTCTTGGTTTTCCAGCACCCCATTTCAATGTGTACTGAGGGGCTCTGGTGATGGAGGAGAAGGCTCTGGTTATGATCACGCTGAGAGCTGAGTATTACCAGAGGTCATCACTGCTGATAGTTCTCACTTGTGTGAGAGAAGCCACTTGGTTTTCATCCAAACCTTAGACTCAACAGCACTGAACCTATCACCACATCTGCTTGCACAGCCACACAGCCCCTCACTGGCAGGCTCAGTGGAGAGGATAGCGCTGAAATATGGTGCAAAGACTGATGACACAGTGTCTTTTGTGGAGATAAAGGGAGTCTGATCCCTTTCATCACCGCTTAAGCAATTGTTCCAGATGTCTTTGCCTGGCTTTTGTTCTGGTCAGGGTGGAAGTTGGAGGCCTAGTGACTGCAGGACAACCTTTGCCAGAAGGTACAGCTCTCTGGGCGGGGGTGGGCAGTTCTCACTCCTGGTTCACCGTAGGGCAGCCCCACACTGGGACATCTCCATCTGCCTTGCCCACATTAGAAAAGCCTGTGTGCAGGGACGTCCCTGCTCGTGTCCGTTGGCATGTCTTGTGAAAAGAAGGGCTCCTCAGAAAGGTTTTTGCTTCTGGCTCAGGAAGAAAAATGCAACACAAACCAGTGACACTTACTCCCATCTGACCCCCACTGCGGTCCTTTTTCTAAGTGGAGACCCAATTCTGCTGTTCCCCGGCATGCAGTATGGCAGCCAGGAGCGTGGCTGCAGAACATCAAAGTTAATTAGCATCCAAAAGCAAATAAATCAATCAATACATTCCCAGCCTCCTTAGAAAATCTCATTATTGGGAACTGACCCAGGCAGGGACTCCCAGGAAGAACTACAGAGGAAGAGATTCTCCAAAGCTGTAATTTTTAAGGTTGTACCACTTGGAGAATAATTACAACCAGCAAAACAATGTTCACATCTCACATTAATATAAAGTAATGACTGCATGCCTGTAGCCAGCTAACCACAGAACTGAGAAGAGACTGTCAACTCTTCTGCCCTGCCATAATACAAAGCATGTTGGAAATGCTAACAGCCACTGCACGCCAGCCTCTTGTCATCCCTCCTTCTTAAAGGCACAGACCAAGGGCTGCTTTGGCCTCTAAATGCTGCTTATACGGGAGATGTCGTCACTGATGAGCTTACTTTCTGTCTAAACTAAAAATGAAAAGTAATATGTTTATAATTTTCAGTGAAGCAGAATTTTAAGATAATTTCAGACATTTTTAAAGGCTTTTGTTTCAGAAAAATACTGCTTCCGATTTTGGAAATGTGTCAA
Organism: Oxyruncus cristatus; assembly: GCA_013399855.1. Lineage (NCBI taxonomy): Eukaryota > Metazoa > Chordata > Aves > Passeriformes > Cotingidae > Oxyruncus > Oxyruncus cristatus. The sequence continues at coordinate 2,614,787 of VXAY01002317.1, forward strand.
ATTTGAAAATACCATTTTGTCTTCCTTCCTTTCTACATTATATTTGCTTTAACACCACTTCCAAGTGTGTCTCCAGCATGTGTTTATAGTGAAGTCCAATGAAATAGTGGAAACAAGAACATACAAATAATTGAAATGATAAAATAAATTAAATCAAATAGTATTTTTGAAACTCTAGCACAAATATTGTTATTGTTATTGTTATTGTTATTATTATAGCTGGAAAAAATCTAATATAAAGTATTTTTCTTTGGGAATTTTCACCAAAATCAGTGCAATTTTATCACTTTCATTCAGAGTTATTGGAAAGTCTTTCAAATATCCAACCCAAAATCATCTGAGATGAGTCTCAACGGAAGAGGCTCATCGGAAATTGGGGTCAGGGTTGGACATTAAATTAAGAGACATTTGGGTTTAGTGCAACCAGACTGTAAGATCCCAAAGATATGAACTATATTTTAATTATGTATCGGGGATTATCCTTGAGCCATTAGAGAGACCATGAGGCAAATAATACATACTAGTATATTCACAGTGTATAGTGAATATAGTGAGGTTTTCTCTGGCAGAATGTCACAGGTGAGGCATATTGGAGCAGGTCAGCCCTGGGGAGGGCTGTGCTGCCCTGGACCTTGGTGCTGTGCTGACTGCCCACGCTGACCCACGGGGGTGAAACCAGTGACCAAGGCCTGACCCACAGCCAGCAGATCTTGATGCTGAGTTTTAAAAGTAATTCGAAAAGCACTTTAAGCATTTCTCCTTGGCAGTCCTGATCTCTGGAAGCAGAATGGGACACGTGTAATTCCAATCTGGTCCTCAACATTGTATCAATGTCTTTGATTCTTTAGTCTGATACTTGCAAAAAAAAAAAAAAAAAAAAAAAAAAAAGGGTCATGCAGCGTTCAATATTAAAACAATGAGAGTGAAAATCAGAAATCAGGGAGTGTGAAATTATCTCCCTGTAGACTGAAATAAAAAGTGAATAAAATATAGCAAGAGTATTCTGGAGATCAGGATCCAGGGAGGACACCTTTGTTGCTGGTAACATATATTGAAGGGATTGTTACCAGATCATCTGTCATCAGAAGGAGACTTCTGCAAGTCAGTTTGAGCACCAACATGGGCATGGTTTAGAGTCAGTCTCTGCTTTTGGAAGTGGAGGAGGTTAAGGTTACAATCTTTGTATGTCAGATTAATTAGCTGTTTTAACCAAAGTGTTCAGATCACACTATTTTATCAGCAAATTCTTCTGCTGTGACTTGTTTTGACTCTTTCAGGAGATCTTTCAGGGGTGGTGTGGTCCATTTATGCTTCAGCACCCAGGTTCTCATGCAGGATTTTGTAAGATTTCCTTGTTCTCCCTCATCTGTTGTGGTTTTGCAGCTACCTGGAGGACTAGTAAGACAGTTGCTTAGTGGCTCATGATGCTTAAACTAGATAAATAACTAAAGAAAAGTCAAAAGGACACTGAGGGCAGAGATCATACCAAAATCCATTAAGTCAGCAGTGCTGGCAAAGGTTCTTGAAAGAGTAGAGTACGTCCACTGTGGTTTCAATGGACTGGAGTAAGTGTAATGGCAATATTATTTCAACAGCATAAGTACAAAGCTTTGCAAATGATGTTCTGCAAAACAGACAGATCCACAGTGACGGGTACAGTAGAAAATGAATTCACCCCAGTCAAGAATGTGGCATGGAGGCCAGATATGCAGGAGGGAAGAGGAGCCTCTTCTAATATTGCTTGGAAACCTGAAAGTATTCCTTTTTCTTCCCCAGGAGATTAAACACTGACTGAACATCTGGTTAACCTCTGGGTATGGAGGAGCTGGGAGCTACTTATATGCATCTTGCCATCTACAGACCCAAGCCTGAGGGGAGGCCAGCCAGCATCTTGAACTGCATGGACAGCAGTGTCCCACTTGGCAGCCACTGAAGACATTCTTTGGCTCATCAGTAGAGCTTAACACTAGAGGCATTCATGCCATACTCAGAGGAGAGACTGAAGGAAAGGGAAACTTCTCTGCATCACTTCAGTCCCTTTGCACCCTCCAAACAGCCCAAACTTGTCTCCTGCCCTAGAGCAAAGCTGTCACCACTGGGCACAGGGAGGGAACAGCTCACTCCTGTGTCGCTCTGCTGGCACCCTGTAAGAGACCAAGGGGAGGGATCTGAGGAGGAAAAAGTGGCCCAAGAAATTGTATTCTCACTTTGTGTCACTGGGAGGCCACCCCCGGAGGTCTGTCAGCAGCTGACTTATTTAGGATAATCTTTATGCTTCTGCAATCCGGTTCAGGGTCGAAAAGCAAAACACAGAAGGTGTCATCATCTCCCAGCTGGAGCCTCACCTTCTTCACTGGGGACAATTGCAGCAAAACAGGGACTTTGGCCCCAATTTGCAAAAAACAGCAGAGTTTCTGGGTGTCCTGTGCCTTCATGTCACTAGGCAATAGGCAGTGAATCTCATTTATCTTCCAAGAATCTCAGAAAGCCTGGCAACTGCACCGACACCATCTCACTCCAACTGAGAACTAAAGAATTTTGCTGCAAGACCCATCTGAAACCCGCCTGAGCTTTCCAAGCCCACTGCTCCCTTGGGGTGGGGGAGGTGGGGGGAGAGGCTTGTGTTGATTAATATTAGAAGAAACTCCCCTGAAAGAATGATAGATCATGGCTTGGTGATTTCAGAATCTTTTCTTGTTTCTTTCTTTGATGGGAGGAGGGGGAACTGGAAACAAAAGGCCTAGGAAGGGGGGAAAGGAGGGAGGGGTGTGTTTTGAAATCTGCTTCCTTTTGGCCACGCTTGAACTTCCAAGAGCCCGGTTTTGACTGACATCCCTAGGAAATGGGAGAGAAAACTCCATGCTGAGCCAGTTCTCTGCCCAGCAGAGGAAGGAGGAGGCATCTGGCTCCAAGGAGCTGAAATAGATGCCTTTAATGTGTCCATCAGCCAGCATCACAGAGGTACACTTAGGTTTTTCAGCAGGACCTCTCCACCCCTCTTCAGAGTCCGTTTAGCTGGGCACTGTATCCACACTCACCTGGATGGCTGCAAGTGGAATAGCAGAGGAAGACCAGACACAGAGCTACCGTGTGTATCCACAGCTAGAAAGAAGGGAGCCATCTTTGCAAAATCTGGCTTCACCCTTCCTTGCAACCCTCTCTTCTGGAGCAGGAGGGATGGCAGAGGACTGGGACTGCCACGCAAAGCATTTCAGAGACATTAGCCTGGACAAGAAGTGTGTTAATAAGGGTATCATCCATGCCATGCAGCTGCCCCCTGTCTGCAACTCCAGGACTCTGGCCCATCCGCGGGGCACGTGTCAGAACAGAGCAGCACTGGAAAAATGTGAAAACAGGTCTGAGAAGGGAGATCTGCTGCTCGTGTTGCATGGAGTTGGGATGGGAAGGTGGGAAGAGTCAGGGAGAGATTGGAGGAAAAGGCTGTCAGCATTATCTAGAGCTTGAAAACTTCTGGAGAGGCTACAGAGGCACTCTCAGGATGGTTGTGCCAGGATGGATACTCAGAACAACACACAGGAGCATTGTAATTCTGTCTGTTTCCAGAGAAGCTAAGGTGATGTCTCTTGGGTGGGCGCTCACAAAAAAAACACCTTATTTGTGAGTGAGTCCACAGCACCAAAAACACCTTTTTGCCTTCTAATGCCACTTATATCCATCACCCTGGACACATTATCAGCTTTGAGTTTGCCCCTGTGGCCAGGCCACATATTTATTGCTGTTCTCTGTGTTAGATCTCCTGAGCTGGATACAAGCTAAGAACATGAGCTCCCTCCCAACAGCTAGGAACTTCTAAAAGGCTCTTGTCTGCGGTCTCCAGTTTTCCCTGTCCAAGCAAACAAATTTCTCAGCAGAGAACTTTCGGGTTTCCTCCAAGCAGAACTCAAAGCATGCTGTCTTTTACTGCATCTTGAAACATTTAGTTGTTTACACTGGTTGTGTTAACTAGCTTTTTTTTCTGAAAGGAGGAAGAGGGGAGTTCCCATATTTCTCTTACCACTGAGTTCTCATTCTATTAATTCATCACTAGGATATAGGAGGTTAGGCAATGGATCTGACTACCCACATTTGGTGATGTGCCCGTTTCTGATGATAGGCACTTTCCTAATGCTCACCCTAAGCGGTAGGGTCTAGCAAGCCATAAACACAGAATGTGGTCAAACCCTGTTAATGAAAAGTGAGGGGAAACAAAGCAGACCAGATCTGAGTTCTGCTAGGGAACAAGAACAGTATAAACACTACTGTAATGCAGTTTGGGAACATATGCACCTTTCTCAAGTCACTGAGATGTTTCTTTAGCATTCTCTCGCCAATGTTTGCCAATTGGCAAACTCCTGCTGAGTTTGTATTTTATCTTGGAAGTTACATGACACATTGTCATGGTCGTGAGTCACATCAGAGTGTCTTAAGGAAGCCTGTGTGCTCTGTCTGTCACTTGCAATGCAGGATTTCTTTGGGTTAGGGAAAAACTGGTACCAAATAAAAGGAATGAAGGTGTCTAATGACACGAGATGCTGATACTGGCAGTCTCTCTTTGCGCAGATGGCCTGCTAAAGTCCATATTGTGTTGGACCAAATCCTCTGTTTACGTTACATTTACAAGCAATCAACTGACATTTATGCTGTTTTGGACTGGAGCAGGTGTCCCTGGATTGACAGTTTCTCTGTAAGATCCTCTTTTCTCCTTACGCTCATGTTCTGACATTACATCATCAACACTGCTCAGGCCAGCAAGGAAAATTTGTCCTTGCTGAGGAGAGCGTATGTTCACTTGACCTCCAGCCACGAGCCACAGAGAGCAGGACTGACTCTACCATGCTCCCCCACCCTGAGGAGCAGTGCATGGGCTGGCTGCAGAACTTGCCCCTCTGCAGGCAAGAGTCTTCATCCCACATCCTGTCTCCAGTTTCTCATGCTGCCTGTGATAAATAGCGAGCCTGCGGAAACCGAAGAGGGCTTAGCTCCCCGTGTTTTAGCTCACCCAGCACACTGAAATCCTGCCCTCAGTGTTGAGAGACAGTAAGCTTGCACGCGTCCAGACAAGGACTGTACAATGATAGATAATACCAATAAAGCCCTGAGCTGTTCTAGAGAGGGGAGAGTGATTTATCCCCAGCCAGACGGCTGGGCTGAGCGGAGTGGAGAGCGGAAATCCTACAGGAGCTGTGGGGCACACATCAAAACTGCATGTCACTGTGTCCGCGACACCCGGGGCGCCAGTTCAAAGCCATCACGTGCTGCGGCTGGAGACTTAAGGTGATGCCAAGCTAATGAGCAAACGAAACAATAAATAACCCCAGTGATCATTACGCATTCCCCCTCCTTGGAGCTTGCCTGCTCCAGCCCTGGTGAGCCAGTGCTTCTCACACCCAATTACTCATGCTGAAGCCCCTCAAATGGAGCCCAGAGCAGGCTCAGCAAACCATTCATCTTTGCAGAGTGGAGCTCTTTCAAGTTTCTCTGCGGCAGCCGTTCTGTTTATTGTTAAGATGAGCACACAGTTTACACGAACTGTTCTTATTTATCTTTGACTTTTACCTTTTAGGTCATTTCTTTGCACGTCTGGCACTTTCCAAGTCTTGACCAAACTTTTATTTATGTCATAGGATTTTCTGTCTGAAACTTTCCAGCTCCCAGTGATGGAAAGGCGAGCTGAGCTCCTGACTGGGGCCTTTTCTCCAACAGAACTGAAGTCCCTGAGGCAAATCACTCCTCAGGACAGAGATTTAGGAAGCTGCTGAAGGGAGGGGATGGGTAGGTTATGTATCAGGAGGGGGTGCTCGGATAAATGCTAGCAGCTGAGTTTTGCGTGACTTTGGGCTCAGGTCAAACATGCAGGCGCATTGGGAGAGAGGATGAATGGATACATGGCTTAGGCATGATGAAGGCACATTGGGAATTGCATGGCTATGGGGTTTGCTTTGTAGGCTGCTAAGATGCCTGAGGGGAGAACAGACCCAGGTATCATCCCCAGAAGGCTTCACATGTTGACCACTGCTGCATGTAGGTACAATCTTTCCCAAATTTCATGTTTTCCTCGACAGTCACCACAGCCAGTGCTCCGCTGCCTTCAGTGCTCAAGTGTGCCTTGCTTTCTCCATCTGCTCTCTGCCACCAGCCTCACTCCAAGCCTTGAGCAGGGCACAAACTCTGTTGCTTTTCAGATCAGCCCTATAATAGTGACAAGGTGAGGGGAGTCTTTCCATGCCTTTGTGGTGATGTATCCAAACTGTGAAGAGCTAGATTTGGATTCTCCTCACAACCAGAAAATGGAAATATCTTTTATAATATCATTGTTTATGGTCAAAGGGCATAACTAGGGCAGGTTGTCGCCAGATATGTCCCAATCTACAAGAGCTGGAAATCTGCCTGGCATGTATTCACACAGGGGAAGACGCTAACACACAGGCTAAGGAAGGAGCACCGAGAGAAGATAACCTTTCCAGCAAATTAATCACTTAGAAAGACAGGAAAGAGTGTGAATTGCTTTGCAGTTATCTCACAGACTCGGAGACCTTGAGGCAAACAGAGTCAATCTGGCAGAGCTGTCAGCACCACCACCTCTCCAGAGGGCTTGGAGGTAGTGGGGGCTGGAGGAAAGGCACTGGGTTGGCTGTGGGCTCTGTATGGACCGCCAGGCCTCTGCGTGGCTCCTCTATCTCCCTCGTCTGTAGCTGTGGGAGGCTGAGGGCAAACTGGCCTCATCCCAGCCTCCTGCAGCTTCCAGAGAGGAAGCTGAAGCCCTGCTGCTTGCTGCCACGTTGCACAGTGGAGGAGGCAGTCTGAGAGGAGTCACTGCCTTCACCAGTTCAGTCTTTCTGTTTCAAAAGAACATTGCCAAAACAGAAATTCACATATTTGAATTTCTTTCCAGGGGTTAATAACTTCCACAATGATTAAAATGGAAAGAATTTTTTTAATTGCATACTCCTTTTCACTGTTTGTTGCCTTCTCTGGCCTGGCCAGAAATATATCTCCAGAATTTTTTCTGCTTCTTCCTACTTATGATCTCTGAATTTTCTTTCTAGCTCCGTCACCAATGTTATCAGTTATGTTAGCCTGTGCCTGTTTTTACCTTGGCTTCTTGACCTATGAAACAGTTGAAGAGCTTTTGCATCTCACATGTCAAATCATTACATGCCAGTGGAGTACTGTGAGCACTTTCTGTGAGTGGTACTAAAGAAATGGGATGTCTTCAAAGCACCAAGAATATTTTCTCACCTGCAAGGGTCAGCTTGCAGGTGTTTCAGTCCAGAGCTTACCCATTACAAAATGGCTCAGAAATGTGCAGGGCCAAATTCTGGACTGCATTATACCCACCCAGCCCAAGGGAAGCCATTCAGGTTCTTCACAAGGCAGATGGACAGCGAGCAGGAGCTGGGCCCACTGACAGTATATGGAAAAGTCCTAATTTCTGGTGGTGTAAGAGTGGCCTCCCAATGCAAGAAGTTGCAGCAAACACTTTAAAGAAAGGAGAACAGTAACGCAAGAGCTTGTATCCTTTGAGAGCTTTTGCTGACCTGGAGAGTTGTCAGACACAGCCAGGACATGTTCATGTCTTGCTTCCTTTCCCCTGGGGACCAGAAAGTGTTAAAAACCCCTGTGATATAGATCTGTGTTCACATTGAATCTACACCCATCATATATTTATCGGCTTTTGAGGATGGGGGTGGTTTACACATGTCACTGGCCATAACTCAGACTTTTATTATAATTGTGACCATATGGTTAATGGGACCTAATAAACCACTGTTGACCTGGACACACTGTGTGCAGATCTAGTGCTCACTTTCCTTTCTTCCTTGCTTGTCTGAGTGCACTATGCCAAGCAGCTGCAATTCAGTGAATCAAAAATGCCAGTTTTAGTGCTCCAGCACCAAGTTAGTTTAGAAAGAATAAAACCCCAAGGAAGCCACATTGCACCATAGCCCAATGGAGACAGGGACCAACTTTCCCAGGGTGACAGGGCAGCTGCTCTGTGCATTGGATAGATATGAACAGTGTCTCTGTGAAGGCTGAAGCAGGGGACATGGCAGGGACATCAGGCGGGCTCCTCCCCAAACAACAGAGGCCCTGGGTGAGCTCCAGTGATTGCTGTGGAATTAATTCCATCCTTCTCCTGGTGCAAAGAGAGGAACGTTTAGCCAAGCATTTCAAAGAACTCTTGCATTCTGGTTTTGGCAGACACAATGGCTTCCACTTAATGGAAATTAGAACTGGGGGAAAAAAGCTGCTAAATCCTATCTCAGCTTTTTCCTGGGAATCCAGTGCACAACTGATCCAGGCCGTATCTTCTTCAACTCCTTATCTAATCTAGTTTTAAAATTACCTAAATGATGGGCAGGTGACCTCAGCCTTGGAAGGACATTTATTTTTGATCTATGCCATGCTACCATCTCTCCGACTTTTAATAATACTGTATTGTCACCTGTCTGTCCCTGGCTCGCCTGCTCAACCATCTCCATTCCCCAAAGGGTAATGCAAACCTTCAACAGGCACGGCTGGACATCTGCTCACCAGTATCGGTTACCCGAGCTGTGCTGCTCCTCGGGCTTTGCACAGAGCCCTTTACAAGACCTCACCATCCAAAAATTTCCCCAAGCTTGGTTTCATTGCGTTACTCCCAGGAATGCTGCTGCCGACTGATTTTACAGGTAGGGGCCCAGGACAAGAAGCTGCTTAGCTTTCCTAGAGAGCTGAACATATGTGCCTTGGAGGAATGTGTAATCTTGAAGCTATGGGTATTGAGGCTTGTGGCTGACACATCAGGCTGAGCCAGGGTAAAGGTTTTGTTTCTTTCTTTTGATCTTGAGCTGAAACTTAATGTTTTTATTATTTGATTGGTGTTTTTGTGATTACATGCACCTGCCAATAATGATATCCAGGCATACTTGTAGGTGGGGTGTTGTTGAAATTAAACTCTCTTTCTTTCCTAAAATGACTGTGTAAACACCAATATCAGCTCCTTGTGTCATGTTTAGAAATGAGGGCTCCTGGTGCTGTATGACCTTTTTAGAGCCATACAGAACAGGCACAGAGGAAAGCTATGCTTTTCTCCCTCTCCCTCTCCCTCTCCTTCTCCTTTTTTTTTTTTTCATTTTAAGTAAGTTTACCTGTTGTTTGGAAAATGTCACATCTTTGCCATATTGTGCACTTAGGATTCTATTTCTTCTGTCCACATATAGTTCACATGGCTTCATTTAGGACCTGGTGGTCACAGCTGGAGTCATTATGCTGTCCTTGATGGCTTTTGTAACAGTTTGAGTAGATTTTGGTACATCTTCAATTGTGTAGGGTAGGTATAAACTATTACTCTTACCAGAGCTCTGTGTCTTCCATAAGTGAAGGGGGTTTTTCCTAACCAGGGGCAGCCTTGGCACTTGGATAGACATAGAAAACATCAAAGATAGATGGACAAATAGACTGTGCAGCTATCCAGAAACATAAAATGATACATTTAAAAATGTAAAAGCCAAAGATCTGCATGATGCTTTGGGCTTCAACAGGTGAGATATGAAGGTGAAACGTTCCATGTCAAGAATAACCTGACCTCAGAATGGAGCCAGCCCTGGGACATCTCTCCTTCTGCTCCATCCCACTCTTCAAACACAAAACAGCCTTCCCACCCTTCCCATTGCAGCCTCCTCTCACACCACCCTGCCTATTCCTGCAACCACGCAAGGCTAACAACTTCCAGGCCAAGGGCTGCTTGCCAGAGCTGGACACAGCCTTGTTAGTTGCAGGGAAGGTGTTAGTGGCAGTACAACCACCCATGGCTCTGGATAGAGATCATGGCAGGGGCAGTGATTCCCCCATAGTGTCCTCTCCAGCAAGTCCCCACAGGTAAGGCACAGTGGCTAATATAAAAAAGCAGCCTCTGAGAGTGCAGCATCATCTTTGCCCGTGTTGGAGACCTTTTTCTCTGTTCCTCACCACAAGCAGCCAAGAACAGGTCTGCCCAGGGGTACAGGCAGAAGCATCTACAGCTCAAAAAATCTCACCACAATCAGGAGCCTTGTCAGGAAGTGTCAGCAGAGGAGGCAAGGGCCAGACAATAACTGGGCAGCTTTGGGGCAGTGCTGGGGGACCGGGGGTAGTACGGGCCCTTTTACTGCCATTATCATATGCTATGCACAGGTGGGAGGCATCCAGCTTCACATGCATCCATCCAGCAGCTCTCCTTGGCTTGAAAATCAGTATGAGCAGAGCAAAGAGTGGAGCAGCATGCATTGAGGCACAGCAGGATTTTACCAACAAAGTGTGGTCTGTCTAGTATCACTTCATCCCAAGGTAGTGTGTCACGCTATGCCCTGAAAACAGAATGTTACTCCTCTGAGATAATTTCAGCCATGCCAGAGGCTGCCAGTCACACAGGAAACAGCCCTTCTGAGCAACACATAACAGACAGACGACACGCCGAATGTCTCTGCCTGCAGGAAGGGAAGCGGGAGGGCTCCCCGTGCCCCACGGGAGGAGTATGCCCGGAGCAGTGGGAGGCATGTGGTCTTCACTGCGAAAATGCTGGCAATGTTTACAAAGTCAGACACGTCAGCACAGTTACAGTCAGCGAAGTGAGTGTAAAACTGGCCTTGTTACTTCCCAGATCTGAGGGATACGAGGCAAACACACACAGATGGTCGGCCACTTTCCATAATGAAACACGTCTTTATTGTCCCGAGGAAGCTGCGTTTCACAACCTAAGCATTGAGGCTTGCTTCTTTTTTTATATATTTTATTTTCTCTGCAAACTGTGGGCAGTTTTGCCCCTTTCCTTAAATCAAAAATTGTGGACGATAAATACGTGTTTCATTACTGAGAGCTGGCCAAGCATCTGTGTGCAATGGACTTCATTTTCTTCTCTAGGTTACTGGCACAAACATTCCCAGACAAAGCCAGAGAGGAAACTGAAGTGAATGCAGAGATCTGAGGAGACTTGGGGAGAGCTCAGATTTTGTGGCTGCTTCTTTCTGGTACATGCCCAACTGCCATATTCCTAACTTTAAATGATGTGGTGAAGTTTAGGCACAGATTGGCTTTGCCAGACTTTAAATACTTGGGTGTCTATGTTGTCACAGTTCCCAGAAGCAGCACAAGCCTACAAGAAGTAGATACTGTCCTTTGAGGGATGGCTAAATTGGTGCAAGGCTGCCTTGAGCAATTTATCTAGAAAACACATTAAGCTAGTGATCCCTGGGCTTTTTTTGTTGTTTTGCTTCTGTCCTCACTAGAGGGATTGAGACCTTAACTCTGTTTTTATGTCTGGACTCAAGGCCCTGGAAGGGCTTGTGAGCATTAGTTTGGAAACATCTTCCCATAAGCTGGTCCTGAGCTTCTCCTCACCAGCAAGGAAGGGATGTGGTGTGACGTTCAGTCCCCATGACTGCCATTCATGAGGCTGTAGGATCCTGCTAGGATACTGCCTGTGTAGCAGAAAAGGTGCTGCCCTTTCCTGATTTACACTCCTGACAGAATACTTAACAAATACAATACTTTAAAGCATTACCATACTCACCTTGGGACGAATCTATTCAGAGAAACAGTACAAAGCATATGGTTGTGATGACAGCTCTGAGACCAGGATGTTTTTGTCCCCAGTGCAATGGGGTAATGCCTGCAAGCATTTATTTTGAGAGAAGTAGTTGGCTTTAATGATCTTTAAACAGCCAGTTCTCTTTCTCAGGAAAGACAGAAAGACTAAGAAATAAAAACAGAGGAAGAAGAAAAAGAGAGGACCCCAAGAAAAAAAATGAGTCATTTGTCCCACAAGTGAACGTATGGGGCTTTTGACCAGGCACCTGAATAATTAAAAGCATGTTTTTAAAAGCTTCCCTATCTGCATAATTTGTTGCCTGCCTGTGGTGGGTTCCCAAAGACAATAAAGTCTGGGAGGGGAGCAGCCAAGTGGGATTCTTGAGAACCGTGATTTTTGCTGTAGGCTCTCTGTGGGAGCCAGGACTGAGCCAGGATATGTGCTTTCCTTTTATACTGTGGCCTGGATATGGGCTCGGGCTGCTTGCTTGGTGAGGCTGAATTGATTCATGTGTGTGGGTACAGTTAGACCCCAGGGCTAAAGCCTTAGCCTGGCTTAATTTCTCCTTGCTCATAATCCAAGTCTTGGTCCAGGTTTACTTGGTCCAGGTTTCAAAATCTGTTTTGTCCTTGGGTTAGCAACAGGCAGCACAGCAGTGCCAATTCAGGTCCAACTTGTACCACGTGAGCCAAGAGTGATAAGACACATTCCCACACTGTGTGACAGCAGCATGACTCCCATGCAGTACCTCAGCAGATCCACGTCTCTCAGGGTGCTCAAAATACAGCTTTTAATGGAAAAGTCAGACACCCTAGTGTTTAACCTACACAATTAAAACCAAAGATCATTGAGTCACTAGAAGAAAGTAGATAATTAGCACTTTAACTGGGCTATAGGAAACCTACCCTAAATATAGCAAATACTTACAAAATAGAGCACATGTGTGTTCCTAATCTATGTAACTCATCTTCTCCACTATTTAAATCTCACCTTTAGCTTCTTAAATTGCAAGGACAATCAAGTAAATTAATTTGCAAATCCTTTGACTATCCTTGCCTAAAGCATCCAACTTCCAGGGGACCTGACCATCACAGAGTTTTTGGGTTCTTCTCCTTAGGACATGTTTGAGAAATTAAAAAAACTCTCAGTGAATTCACTGTCCTGTTGACAGTTTTGTTAAAAATCTGAGTGATTTCTGGTGGTAGATTTGACGAGCAGCTGGTGTGTTGGCTGGGCACAGTGCAGAGTTGAAACTTCACTGAAATTCTGTGGTTGTCTTTTGGAGGAGCCTGTCTCTACCCCTTAAACACAAAAGCAATGAAGAGCTTGGACTCCTGGCTTGGTTTGGTCAGGCTAGGTGCTTGTTGGTAGATGGTGGCATTGAGGAATGAAACAGCAAGAAGATATAATGCAGCTGAGCACTGATCTATGTGAGATGGCCAACCTATGGTCTAAGCGAAGTGGTTGTGTCACTTGGGAAGTAAAACAAGGAAGAAAAACATGCTCCCAGTTGACTTCTGTGCTGTCCTTCCCTGTCCCACCTGTTGATACATAAGTTGTCTGTATGGCAGTGCGTGGAGTGTGTTTGCAGCATATCTGCTACAGCTCTGGTGTAGCTTTCTACACCTATGGTTCCCTCCCAGATATTAGGGTTCAGGGTGGGCAATCATCCAGCTGGGTGGGTAACCTGAGTCCTCCATGGTCTTGTACAGCAGGTGCATTGGCTCTGCTGTTGATTCTTGTCTGTTGCTGAGTATGGCAGAAGACCACAGCTGGATGATCACATGATACACAAATTGCTGTGTAGGCACTCTGGGGCACAAAATTACACAACTTGTGAAGTGCCACTTGTTAAACTGCAGCTTGGAGGCAGCACTAACCTGCAGCTAGAGCCAGGAAAACCTCTTGGCTCTCACAACAGACAAGACTTCATGCTCTTTCTCTCATGGAAAAACAAGTGCAACAGTAGATAAAGAACCCAGACAGTTCCCAAAGGCATTCATGTTTTCACAACACTACCACCAACGAACAAAAAGCCAGTTCTGGTAAGAGCAGCATGACTTTTTTTAGATTGCAAACCTTGGCTAGGTGTAATTGCATGAAGTCTTCTTTCTTTGGATACCTTGTGTTTGTAAGATCAAATCCCCTGAGGATGTAACAAGAAGATCTACAATAGCCTATGGATTCTCATTTTAATAGAGAGTTGTTCTTAAAATAACCCATAAAGGAAAAATGAAGAAGGAAAAAAGGAACCAAAATCCAGGTCCTGATGGGATAACATATTTATTCTCTCTCAATTATTTTTAGTTCTGCAAAACAAGTCTTAGAATGCCTTTCCCACATCAAGTTTGTCTCATTAGGACTGTATTTCCCAGATATTCAAGTAGAGGTGGCATGGAGCAAACAAGGGTTTTGGATGAACTTTGAAGTAGACCAAAGGAGGCAGAGGTCAACATGCTGGAGAGAAGGAATGTCATCCGGAGGGACTTCGACAGGCTTGAGATGTGTGCCTGTGCAAACCTCATGAAGTTCAACAAGGCCAAGTGCAATGTCCTGCTCCTGGGCCAGGGCAATCCCAAGCACAAGTACAGGCCAGGGGTAGAATGCATTGAGACTAGCCCTGGAGAGAAAGACTTGGGGTGTTTGTGAACAAAACGCTCAATATGGTGCAGCAATACTCACTTGCAGCCCAGAAAGCCAACCTCATCCTGGGCTGCATCAAAAGAAGTGTGGCCAGCAGGTCTAGGAAGGTGATTCTGCCCCTCTACTTTGCTCTTGCGAGACCCCACCTGGAGTACTGCATCCAGGACTGGGGCTCCCAAAACAAGAAAGATGTGGGACTGTTGGTACAAGTCCAAAGGAGGGCCACTGAGTTGTCCTCTGGGGTTGAGCACCTCTCCTATGAAGACAGACTGAGACAGTTGGAGCTGTTCAGCCTGGAGAATATAAGGTTCCAGGAGGACCTTACAGCAGCCTTCCAGTACCTATCACACTGGAAGGTCATGTAGTGATAGGAAAGGGGGAATATCTTTAAACTGTAGATTTAGATTAGATATTAGGAAGAAATTCTCTACCATAAGGGTGGTGAGACACTGGAGCAGGTTGCCCAGAGAGATTGTGGACTCCCCATCCCTGGAGGTGTCCAAAGCCAGGTTGGATGGGGTTTTGAGCAACCTGGTCTAGTGAAAGGTGTCCCTGCCTATGGCAGAGAGGGTGGAAGTAAACAATTTTTAGGGTCTCTTCAAACCCAAACCATACTATGATAAGTGGTATGTGACTCTGAGATGTAGACTCAACAAGGACTGTGCTTGCAAACTCAGTGGCATCTAAATGCTCCCTCCAAACCCTGGTCATTTGGTGGTCCAGCACTACTTTCTCAAATAGTTCAAAACCATACACTCCTCTGTGCTCTCAGCTCTTGCTCCTGTCACTCAGCCCTTCCTGAGATGCTGATGGAGATGTCCCTTGTGTGGCATTAACAACCCTCTCTGCTGCCCGAACACAGCTCTGCAGCACAACCAGTGTGAGAAGAGCAGGTCTGCTCACTTTGACCAACAGCTTCCCATTTATCAGAGCTTGCTGGGGAAACTAGAGGAGTTCAGGAAACATCCCGCATTTGGCAACATGGCATCATCCATATCCACAGCTTGACATTCACCTTCTTGTCACAGTGAGGAGCTCAGGGTGTCATAGAGAGATGTTGCAGTAGAAAAAGTTGTTGATAAATGGTTTCTGTCTGAAGTCCTAAGCAGACAGAGTGTTCCTGAGTGAAAACCATAAAGCAAGCACTTCTTCTACTGCTGAATTGACAGTGAAGCATGCTGAGAGTCAGGCCTTTTGTGGGTGATTCATGACTCTGGGGTCACATGGTTAAAGATTCTCATCTGAAGGGGATTAGGTGTTTCCAAGGAAGCACAGTCCTTCAGTGCCTCCAGCATTTCCTTGAAGATTTTGGAGTCTCAGACCTGCTTAAGACCTCCCTCATTACTCTGTCTCATCACATGAGAAGTCCATCACTGCATTGGCAGAAAGTATGGAGTGTGTGTGGTGTGAGGGACATGAAAGGAAATCCTTTGAAATGTGCTAGTTCCTTCCACCCAATCCAAATACATCTGGGTGCAGGGGAAGCCAGGCCAGCCCCAAGGAGGCTCCTTGGTGCCCAGATAATGTGTTTATGTATCTGATAGCCCGTCAGCAGATCATGCTCCCCTCCTGGTGCTCTCTGTATGCCACTCACTTTGCTGTACAACTGCACCTTCCACCCTGCTCACTGCAAACCAGCACAAACATCTGTTTGGGTGGGGAGAACTGACTGACTGCAAAGCACATCCTCTGTGCAGACAACTCGGAAGACAAACATCTCCTGTGGATAACTTACACTGGGCTGGCTGCTTCACTAATGAGAACAGGCTCTCATGAGACTGCCTGGGTACAGGGCTGGAGCAGGCTTTGTTGGCCCTTGTTTGCCTCCTTTTGAACTCTCTCCCTCTGCTCCTCTCTCCTTTTCAACATCAAACACTTCTCTCCTAGTAAGGTGTTTTCTGATGCCTTGCCTTAAGTTCACAGTGTAAAATTAGAATGTATTAGGCCACTACAAGATGCTGAGGTTGTTAAAGCTGTGTGTGCGCATGCACATGTGCATGTACGTGTGTGTTTAGTGCAGGGCTTTACAAAACCATCAAGCACTCTTTAAAGTACCATAAAATTTAATGCTCAATAGGGAAGCCTAAACAAATGAAGCTGCACTATAAAATGTTTAGTGTTTCTATAGCTTTCACTTTGAACATGAAGACTTATTGCAACTCACAAGAGGGATCTCTCTGTCTTTTTCTCATCCTTTCTCCCTTTGCCTCTTTAATTTCCGAATTCCCTATTCCCAGAGAATTTACCATGGATTTTGTACGTATCTGCAACTCCTTGTGTGCTTGATTCCAAAATGTGTGGCTATTTGCCATTAAAGGGGGCTGCCTGTTCTCTGTTCCTTGGCAAATATATAGTTGAGACTAAAAAACAGAGCACTACTCTTTCATTTACCCCAAAAGCCACTATATTTAATTATCTTACTGCATAAAGTGGCTGCCAGAAGGGCCTTCTGCAACTCTTATCCTTGGCCTACTGTAATTTCATCTGCTTTTGTTGTGACTTCAAACACAGATCTGAAAGCATAATCAACAGAGAGCCAAAGTGTGCCCTAAGGTCTCCTAAGGCACAGGTGATGGGGGTGCTTTGTAACTGCCCAGTGAAGAGATCCAAGTGACATGTTCTTATTATTGTCAATGAACTCAACCATCGTATGACTCTCACCTTACTTGTACATCTCTCAAAACCCTCTCTCTAAAGTAAGGCAGGACATGAGTGGGTGGGGTGCCCTTCTTGCTGCTGAGAGAGGACATCTCACATAACCCTCATGTAGCAACATAGTCAGCTACTGGTGAATAACATTACGCAGTTAAGTAAATTGCTACTTTCATAGGCAATGGAGATTAGATATAACCTCCTGCACCCCGACTGAACAGTACCAGACTATCCTCGGCCTCATGGTCCTCACCTGTACTCCAACGGTGTCAATATTTACCTTCTTCTGATATAAAACTTTCAGCTCACCGATTACAGTTTATGACTTTCGGCTTCTCAGAACTGAGATGCAGGCTGAGATTGGCAGGGAAGAGCAGGACATGCTTCTAGCTGGCATAGCTTTTTTTCCACCAGCAGGCAATGGGAGGCTGAATAAGAAGCAGTAAAGACTGTAAGGTGTTGTCTCTGGCTCTTCTAGACTATGCTACAATATTATGTACATTTATAGTTTCAATTCTGTCTATGTTATGATCCCTTTGGAGAGAAGATATAGCCAGTTGCCTATGTTCAAATAATTTTTCCAAGTGAAAAGCTTCAGATTATCTAGGAAATTGAATGGCTCCTTCCTTTCTAGACCTGAGAAAACCCACAGCTCATGGTCTTTTCAATTAATTCTGTCAAGTACTTCATTCTCATCAAGGGAACATTGCAAGGTCACAGCCTTTCCTCCTGACTGGAACCCAGGAAAGTAGGGATTAAATCTTAGGCATACTCTAACACTCCTGGATTTGGACACAAGTGGAAGGAACTTGTCTGTTTTCTAGTTTACCCTCCATCTGCCCTGGGGCCTGAACTTAACTGCAGTTTTCAGCATGAGAAGAGGCATGAAGTTCCAATGTGCACATCTGGAATTAAGAGCTGAAAATTGGGCTCGGTGCTGATAACGCTTTATTGACAGGAGATGAAAGTCTTGATTCCAATAACTTTCTGAGCTCCAGTTCCCACTGCTTTACGAGGTGTTACACACTTTGGTACCTTTGAGAGAGAGTTTGCTTCCCCTCCTTCTCTCCCACATCTTTATTGCTTCTGTTCCACAGACTCGAGTCATTAAAGTCTGAAATGCTTCAGCCCAGGAGGGTACGGAAACCTCCTTTTCCTGAGCCACAGTGAGGAAATGTCAGCAACCAGGTTATCTGAGAGCGATGGGCATGGTGGACCCTGAGGCCAGAGTGCTCCCAGGCTCCCAGCGTCAGTCACGGGCAGAGCTTGGTACTAATGGCTCGGGTCAAACACCACTTGCAAAGAAGGCAGGCACCAATGATCCCCTTCATCTTCCTTCCTCTGCCTGTTGCATGGCACCAGCACAGGAACTCCCACGCTACCCAAAGAGGGCTCACAGTGTGTGTGAGGGAGGGGTGGGGGGGAGTGGTGTCAAAACAAAAGCAGAGGAGGGAAAGATAGATCAAATAGTGCAGGAGGCATGGTGTGACTGCCATTCCCCACTGCCACGTGTTCCTGCACTAGCAGCACAGTGCCTGAGGCAGGACTCTTGTGACTGGGACCTTACCCAGCATCAGGAAGCCAATCGATCTCAGAAGGCTTCAAGTCAGGGGGATGCCATTCACTTCCACCAAAGCTGTTTTATAAAGCCCAAGTCATCTACCTCCACTGGACTTGGGAAAACCAGGACAATATCTGTGTTTGTTTCCCTTTGAGCTGACCCAAGTTACCATTCTCCTCCGTGCTCTAGCCATGTATTGAGTGGCTTCCTCATGCCTGTCTTGGGCTACCTGGCCATTTACCACTCACTCCTACTGCCGGAAACAAGATCTAATAAGAATCAGCTGCTTTTAGGGACCCCAGACTCTAAATCAGTTCTGCATTAGCAGCAAAGGCTCCATGAAGGGAAAGTCAAAGGCTGCAGGCCGTTATAATTACAACTGTCAAAATATAACATTGCTCAGATTGGGAAATATTTTATAAAGTGATTTTTTTTTTTTTTTGAAAATGTGTTACCTACAGAAAGGCTTCTGTGTTTTTAAGTATTCCTTTCTTCTTAATAATAATTTATTTTCTAAAAAATGCTAGCTGTCTTTAAAAATCTCTGTGCATTTCTGGACAATTCCAAATTTTCTTTAGAAAGGAAAATGTCTGAACAAATGAAGTTTGGGGTTTTCAGCCAAAAAGAGGGCATTTTGTCTAAAAAAATCCAATAGGAACTTTAGCAAGCTATCAAAAGTCTCTCTTCACTTTTTAGAGCCAATGTCTTCAGTTATTCATCATCACATATTGCTAAATGTGATGATGGGCATCATGGGATCTGTAGTCTTATCCCTGCATCTCATCTGTGGGGTGGAGTGTGGGCATGAAGAGCTCTCACTGCAGCTCCCATTAGGTAAGGCAATGACACATACCTAAGACAGAAAAAGACAAATATTTTCAATCCTAACAATAATCCAGATGAAATTTTTAAATTTTTAACGTTAGGAACACCCCATGCTTTCAGATCAGCTGTAAATGCAGCTCAGTGACAGCATGATTAAAGCTCCAGTTGTAACTTCAGGCAGTCTGTTCCCCCGGCAGGAAGCTGCTTCAGTATTTATTACAACACTGAGGTTATCGCTAGTGTTAACTAACAGCTGTCCCTAAGGGTGGGTAAACTGATCCAGAAACCTTATTCATTTGCTGTCTCTTGTTCATCTCCTTTTTCTGAACTCGACTCTGAATTGAGCCAAACTGTCTAGGAAGAAATCGTGACTGAAGCCACAAGGCTCCTCTGGGCTTCCCCTTTACTGCTGAGCATCTTGTCCTGTGTCCCTCTGTAGCCCTTCACAGACCAGCACTTTTGAAGCCCATGGGGAGGGAGGCAATTTAAAGTGGCAAAATATGACCAGTTTCCTTGCTGGAATGAGCAATGAACACCCTTGGCCAGGTCTCTGGGATACTGGTTATCTGCAGGTCTCCCTTGGTCTGACTTGAATATCCTTTGTGTCTTTGGTGATTTGTTCTTCCTGTAGAAGAAAGAAAGCACTGAGCCTTCAGGAAGGTAACCATTTTCTCCGACTCTTGCTGATAACCCAAGGCCTCTCAATAGCTGCTGGCTGCTTCTACACATCCCCATGAATTCAAGCCCAACAGTGCAAGGCTGTCTCAGAACCAGATTCTTAGAGGCTTCCCCTTATTAGAAAGCACAATATTTCTTTCTTGTTAACATAGTCCTGATGCATTAGGGAAATAGATGCCAGCACTTTGCTTCTCATAAGGCCTCCTGAAAGAATTGGGTGGCTTTAGTTTTACACCAGGTATCAAAGAACAGCTCAAAATCTGAAAAGGTCTTGAGTGCTCCCTTGAATAGATCCCCAGAGAGCCTCAGAGTGGAATACTTTCCCTGCCTTCACAGATTTTACTTATGCTTTATAGGAAAACTTTTGCTCTTTGCTGGACCTGAATTGTCTCTGGTCTGTCAGCCACATGGTACAGATGTCTGCATCCTCTTCCCTGCCAGCATTCTCCCAGTCATTATTCCCAAAAACCTGATCTCCTTGTCTGAGCCTCCATGTGTTAAGGAATCCTTTGGGACAACATGATTATTTCCTTCTGCCTTTTGTGTATCCCCTGACAGCTTGTCTGGTGAAAGCCAAGCTTTGACCACAGCCTTAGAACTGGTTCATCTTGAGGAGAGAAATGCCATTACATGGAGCTGCAGTCCTTTCACCAAACAGATTTTGTCACCAGGTTCTAAAAAAAATAAAAACCCAACCCCAAAAAACCCCCCAACAAACAGAGAAAGGTGGTAAGTTTTGAATTTCTTCACATCATAGAAAGTTCAATTATTTACTTTCTGTTAAAAATTGCTTTTAATTTTTAATGAAAAAACCAACAGTGAGGGAAGAAAACAAAATTAGAGTGTGAATAAGCCAGTAATGTATGTGTATGTACTAAGTTGGGCCCACTGGCTTCCCACCAGATAAGTCATCTACAGACCCAGCAATGAAATGTTGTGTCCTCCACTGCCTGAAAAGAGAAGCCTGAGGGAACATAGGACAAGGGCCTACACAATAATGGTTGACCTGGATTAGTCACCAAATCTATTCCTAGAATGGAAGAGACTTAGAAAAAAACAGCTAGTGATGGGCTCAAAACACCAAGAGATATTTCTTCATCCAACCTACAGTTAAGCCAAGTAATTCCCTATTACAGGGTGTTTGGATATAAATAATGTACTTCCGATAGTGTAAATTGAAGGGAAAAGATCATCCAGAGCTGTTAAACACAAGGACAGTAAATTGCCGGAAGCCTGGAAATATGTGTTTAAAATCTACCTTGTTTGCCCTTTCCTAGTCACGTATTAAGCAGGTAGCAAAGGGGGCCACAATAGCTGAACCTTCTGTCAGCAGCTGTGTTGAAGGACCAGATGATGTTGCATTTCAGCCCATATTGCTCTCTTAGAGGACCTTACTTCTATCCAAAGCTTATTACTTCTTCCTTCCCTTGCCACTCCTGGATTTCCACTGACTAATGAGGGAGCAACAGATACCTGTGTGTCTGCCCTGGAGGCCAACAAAAGTTGTTAACCCTTTGCCACTGGGATCCTCTGAGGCGAAAGTGAGGTGCACAAAGTCAACCATGCTGCACCTTTCCCGTGGCTGTGTTCTCCTGCTCCCCTCTGACAGATGGGAAATACCCTGAAGCAAAATTGAGAGGAGCCCTGTTTATTTTGGGACTGCAGATTACTGTCAAACATGAAGAGAGACAATTATTTCCACTGTGGAAAATGTGGTATTAGTGAACGAGCAGTTCCCTCCGCCTCGTCTTTGTGTTTTGCTTTTCTCTAAGGAAGGTTTCCTTTCTTTTTGCAGCACAGACTTGAATTAAGTGGGCAGAGAAGAATTTAAATACAAATATTTGTAAACTAAGTGGTTTTCCCGAACAAAGTAGATCCAGATGACAGTCTTTCAGCTGCAGGATCTTGGTGCCTGTCGTACGACTGTCCCTTTGTTCGGCAGCTGGGTACCAGTGGAGGCATCCCAAAGGGCACAACAGGGCCAGCAGGGAGCATCCACTGCTGGAGGCTGGCAGGAGGAGAGCCCAGTCACGGTGTGCCCCAGCAGCAGGGTGAAGGAGGCAGGGCATTTTTGGCCACAAGTACCAAGCTGCCGGGCCTGAAGGCAATGTGGTAAAGCCGATGACAGTTAAAGAGTCCAAAGGTGTAGAAAATGCTACAAAGGTAAGGAGAAGACCTCACTGGTGTCTGATGGGTTTGTCAGGAGTCAAATAGATCCTGGCAGCCCAGCAGCAATGCAGGAATGTGCGGAGCAGTGTGGATGAGCAGCTTCAAAGGCAGCATCAGCTCCAGACAGCTCTAGTAGTTTGTCAGGTTATGCATAATCTTTTTCTGCTGGTAAAAAAAATGTTTACCATATCCTAAATCATCTGAACAATTTGGTAAGAGCTTCATTAGAAGTTTCTCATGTCTCAGAAGGTCAAAATTCAGGTGGGTATGCTCTCTCAAGGATGGCCAGCAGCTAAGGCCTTCTCTGGGGCCATAGGTGATCCAGACCCAAACTCCTTGCTTAGAGTAGGTCTAAAAGGAGTCCCCACCTGTCTCCAAATCTTGTTAAATGGATTTACATTTGCATTGTTTTTCATTGAAAATCTTTAAACTAATTCATCCTGAAGAAAACATGGAAGAAAAATGTTGGAAGAATGGGATAGGAAATGCACTTCTTGCCCATCAGTAAGAATTATTATCCTGGGATTTTATTTGCTAAAACAATTCCTGCCTCATATCACTCACCTCCTACAGCTCACCTCCACAGCAGTGGGCTCTGACTGGTGGAGGTTTGCAGGGCAGTGCTGCACCTCCAGCTGCTGCTGAGCTGCATATACCAAATGCCAGGAGAATGCCAGGTTCAGCTCTGTTAAACATTATTTTTAATTCTTAATAATGTCCTGAGGCTTTTGTTACTTTCCATTGTCCGTTTGGGGGGGAACTGTACTGCCAAGGTCTGTTCACTTGTTCTGGCTTTTTCTGCAAAGGCCTGAAATGTGTTTTTTCTATTTGTTCTCAGAAATAAAGCATCTCTGTAAACGGCACGTACCAGCTTTTCACCCTCCCATGTGTGTCTTAACCACAAGTGTCTGACTCCTGACAACTTTTCTCCTGCTAACTTGGTCTTTCTGCAGCGGCTGCTCACACTCTCCCATCTATCTGTACAGCCATGGCAGGACTGATAGGAAGGTGTAGGAAGAAAAACTGCCAGTATAGGATACCTGTATGGAGCAGCCCCCCAGGTCATCAGGATGGCCATCCCCATCCACAGGGAGGCTGATCCTGGACCCTCTCTCCCAATCCCCGTGAAATATATCCCACATTAAATCCCTCGTCACATTACTGAAGGGGGCACTGATGTATTTGATTAGTTAGGAAGCTCTGAAGGAGCCCATCTGTCTTAGCATTTGGATGGATATTTATCGCTTTCATGGGTTTCTTTTGTCCAAAGGAATCATTTACTCTGATGTGAAATAATGCAAGATCTGGTCTCCTTGGGGATTTCAGCAGGAAGCTATCCTCCCTAAGCCTCATTTTAATCTCCTATTGTCGTAAATCAGGAATAACCGCAAGAAAGTCAGTAAAATTAAGCTTGTGAAAACTGATGTACAAGACTTGGGGCCTCTGATCTCCACCAGCAATGGAAATTAACTCACTCCCTGAATTTCTTCTCCCTCTGTATGCAAATGCTGCTGGTATTTCAAAGCTCTCAGGTCTGGCTCCGAACCTTGTGTGCTTGAATACTGTGTCCAAGCTTTGGAGAGTGGTTCCTCACATGATTTTACTGACCAGGTAGAAGAAGATATTAGGATTTATGGTGGAAAATTCTCCCTCTGGGGAAAGGTCAGGCTAGATCAATAGAAATAAGAAGTTCTGGTTGTGCAGAAGAGTTTTTGAACCTACTCTTATCCCACCCAAGGTACTGCCACACACTTCCTGATTGCATCAATTAAAATGATGGGTATAGATCAGAATCACAAAGGAAATCTAAAAGATATTCCTGTGATTTCAG
Source organism: Oxyruncus cristatus (assembly GCA_013399855.1). Classification (NCBI taxonomy): domain Eukaryota; kingdom Metazoa; phylum Chordata; class Aves; order Passeriformes; family Cotingidae; genus Oxyruncus; species Oxyruncus cristatus. The sequence continues at coordinate 2,638,694 of VXAY01002317.1, forward strand.
ACCAGCCTGTTTCTAAAACTCGTGTGACTATAGGAGTTCCAGGAAGCAATGCTTTTTCTTTTTTTCTGCCTAGACAAAAACAGGAAAAATGTTTTTATGATTTCTTCTCTTTCAAATGGCTAAAATCTGAGCTTAGTTCCTTTCCTGATTCAGATAAAGGAAATGGATTCTGATTTAAAGCTTCATTTAATTGGGTCTGCCAAGATAAGAAAATATTTTAAGATTCTGCTATGCTGAAAGTATGACTTCAAGAATAGATAGATTTTCAACAATCTGACTTGCAAGATGGCATTTTTTATTTGTTTCCCATCAGCATTTTATTTGTCTCAAACGGTATGAATGGTCTGCTCGCTTTCATAGTTTGGGGAGATGCTGAGATTTCAGACCACGCAGGAAATACCAATTAATGCCATTCCTTCTTGACATTCTCATGCTTTCACATTAAGGTTTGGCATGAGACCAGATTTAAGACTGAAATGCTGCCTGTCTGTCAAAGTTTTATGGTTCTTCTAGTGATGCCTGGGCACCTTATTGTTTTCATTAAAGCTTGAGAGATACACAGAGAAGTGACCTTTCTGGTTTCATAGCTTGTATAAATAAAGGGGTAGACCTGGATGATGGAAAGCTAGAATTTCACTTTGTGATAAATTTGCACTTTTAAAACTGAGATGTTATTCTGAGTGAAGGTGAAAACACAGTTTTCCTGAATTTCCGTGGGTGTAAAATGCTGAAACATTTCAATTCATAGTTGTCAATGCATCGTCTGCTGTTGGTGTGGAACTGCTGTTTTTATAGCATCAAAGCATGAAGCAGCATGCTAAATGTGGCACCTGGTATAGCCAGGAATATTTCATATGCTTTGCAAATGACAACAAAACTAGCCAAAGCACTGAACATGATTTTCAAAGTAAAGCAAAGGATGGGGAGCCATGGGAGCACGAATCACTGTGCTAGGTCTCAGCACAGCCACTCTGCCCTGGGCTGGTGACATGCGTGACAAGGGTCCCTCAGCTGAGTCCTGAGTCCTGCTTCAAATGCCAATTAGTCATGGTGAAGTCTTGCTCTCCGTAGGAGATGTTGCTGCTTACTGAACACTAGAGCAACAAAAATAGCCCAGACTCGCTCCAACCACTGGACACTGGCTCTCTGCAGCCTTTCTAAAAACCAACTCCTTTTGTAGAGTTTGCTGCTCTGGACAAGAGAGGCAATCTCAACTGCATTTCCTGATGGAGTCTCAAGATGCTGCAATGTATAATTAATCCCAAAATGCTGTCTGAATAAGGGCAAATCCTATCAACTAGCATAATTATATCTGTTTTGAAAAACTTCTAGATTAAGAAAGAGAAGGTGGCTGCTGACATGAACATCTGACAAGAGCATCTACTGATACCATCTTAGGGTTTTATAAACTACCTGGTTTTGAAACCTTACTTTTACATTCACTTAAAATGTCCCAGCAAATGCACGAGTTTCCCAGCCATGTTTCCCAGCACATGCCACACGCTTCCCCTCTCTGTCTCACTCAGGGATGTGAGGTAGAATTTACCCACATCCCCAGCAAACCCTCACTTTGTGGCCCTTCTCTGAGGGACAGGCTCTGCAGCCCTCCATCAGGCACTGGTGGGGACTCCATCTCTTTTGTGATGGCTGTCATCAATTTGTTCCTCTCTAATTTCTTTTCCCTCCCCCCTCCCCAATCATTGCACAGACATCAAGAGGCTGCAATAGGCATGTTTGAATAAGACAAATGAACAAAGACATTCCCCCTGCATTTCCCACTGGATAAATTACAGATGGGCCTGAATAAACCCCCCTCAATGCAGTGTGTTGTTATGTATCTGCCACTATTGCTTTCCAAGAGGAAGGATGAATATAGCTTTAAATGATTATGTACTACCATGTCTCAAAGCAACAGGGGGGGGTAACACAGGCAAATAACTACACAGCAAGAAAGTACATGAGGGCTGAGCATTCAGGACTCTCTAACAACTGTGGTTTCTTTAAAAAGAGCATTAAAGATGGTTTTAATGTAGTGTATATGATGCAACAGATGCAGGATGCCTCTGGCAAAACTCCTCTAGTCCAAAGCTGACTGAAGACAGTTTGATGATTTGCAGGGAGCTACAGATCCCAGAAGGGGAATTACACATACCTGTCAGCTGGTAATCAAAGCTCGAACTGGCCTTGGAAAATCTTAATTAGTACTGACATCAACATAATTCTGTGAGGTTGGGAACAGTCAGAATCTGGTGTCTTTGCCCCATTCTCCCCATCCCAGTCTCAGTCCTGCTGAATTTGGGGGCCAGCTCATTCTCACGTGTGCACATACCTCTGACAGCACACGCATCAGCCGTGTCTCTGGGCTTAGCAGGAGCAAACAGCCGTGCTGGTTACTGCCTATTCCTACTGCCAAAGATGACCATGGCAACTCCCATGTTGCAATGACATTGATAAATGCAGGGCAAGAGCATGCTCAAGGGATAACAGAACGCATTCTAGGAAGCCCTAAGAAGCACATGGAAAGTAAAGCAAGAGGCTACAGCCTGTCATCTCCCAGAAATACAGTGATGCTTCAACCTCAGAGGGTTTATAGCAATTAGGAGTAGATTTAAACTGAGCCTTCAAATCCAAACTATGACATGGAGCTCCTGCCTGTTTCCTTCCTGCAGTGAGAACTGCAAACATCACTTTTCTTTATAAGGACTTCAGAATTCAAGCCTCCCTTACACATTACGATGACTGTGATGCTTGCCTTCATAAATATATTCAGTCACTTGATTTAATGTCCCACTAGAATTCCCATCTATATGTTTTCTTGTCTTCTTTTCCTCTCTGCTGCCTGTGCCAATTCCTCCATATGATCTGGCTACATAATCCTTCCCAAGCTCCCGTAACGGATTCACTGGAGACAAATTTTGCATGGAAGGCCAGAGACAGAGCAGGCACGGCAGGGGGAAAACAAGAGTTTCAATGCATGTTGCTCACAGGGATCTGCAAACAGTTGAAGTATCTGTCTGGGACTGAGATGAGCCCACGTCTTGCGTACTCTGTTCCAGAAATGGATCAAAGGTGGATTTCTCCACAGATCTGCAGCTATGTCAGTGTGATGCTCAGCACTTTACAGTAAACTGCAATGTCCATCTGTGGGCCCAGCTTTGAAGTTTCCCTGAGTCTGGGAGAAGATGAAACTATTTCAAACCTCTAGTTTTCTGTGCACAGCATGTGCTCCATATGCCCAGCCACTTTCAAGAAAGCCTGAAGGTAGCAGAAACTTAGTTCTGAAGCCTCCAGCAGTGCCAGAAAGAAGGTAAGGAAATATTTTCTGCTGGCTTTGTTAGAACTAGAGAATAACAAGCACTATACCTGCAGATAGTTTGGCAGAAGAGAGAGGGCCTGGCAATACAGAATTACAGAATCACAGAATATCCTGAGTTGGAAGGGACCCACAAGGATCATTGAGTCCAACTCCTGGCCCTGCACAGGATCATCCCCAAGAGTCACACCATGTTCCTGAGAGTATCGTCCAAATGCTTCTTGAACTCTGTCAGGCTTGGTGCTATGACTGCTTCCCTGCAGAGCCTCTTCCAGTGCCCAACCACCCTCTGCACAAAGAACCTTTTCCTAATATCCAGCCTAAACCTCCCCTGACATGACTTCAGGCCATTCCCTTGGATCCTGTCACTGGTCACCACAGAGAAGAGACCACTGCCTGCCCCTTCTCTTCCCCTCATGAAGAAGTTGTAGACTGCAGTGATGATGCCTTAGAATTCTTAAGATTTGTAGCAAATATGGATTTTTAGTGTGGCTGTAAAGTTTCTTACACTTTAGAATAGCAGTTCAGAGTTACCAAACCCTGTTCTCATGCTTCATATTGAATTTCCTAAATTCTTCAGGTTTTGTTTAATGTTCTTTTCAAGGGAAAAGACCCCGGCAAGCACAGCTTGTTTGGGACATATGCACCTGGACTAGAATAATAAGATATCATTATATCCAAAGCAACCTTGAAGGCCCAGGAATCTTGGAGTAGCTCCAAAGACAATGCGTGCTGTGAGGAGGAGGAAGATAAGGAAGAAAGGGGTCTTGATACCTCTGACTCAATTCCATGGAAGTGTGCCAGGGGAGGGGGGACAGATTTGGGGAGGTCCTGGGGGCGGATAGTTCTTGGATTGGATGGATTAGCACTATAAAATTATAAAACCCCTTGACACTCATGTGTGCCTATGTACTCCATGCACCTGAAAGCTTTCATTAAGGAACTGCTCTCTACCTTATCTGTACTAATATTGTTTGGAAAATTTTTTTCTTCCATTTTAGGCATCAGTGAGGTCTCCCCTCAGTCTTCTCCAGGCTGAACAGACCAAGTGACCTCAGTCGCTCCTCATACGGCTTCCTCAGGTGCAGGTCACCACACGTTTCAAGACCATGCAGTGTGACAGTGTCGGTTCTGAAGATGGCTGGATGTGTCTGAGCTGTGCAGCACTGCTGAGTTTTTCAAGTGCACTTGGTAGTGGCCTGGTGTGGCTCCAGAACTGGACTGGGTTTGACTGTTTAAGCTGGACATAAATTTCTTGACACAGTCAACGGGATGCTCATGGGATGGAGACTGAAGAAGGGAATAGAAGCTTTTCCAAAATCCCTATTATGTGAAGACTGAATTCTAACCTATTTTTAGAAATTTCCCACCCAAATCCCCAAAACTGCTCAAAAAAACCAAAATAAAATTGGAAAGCTGTGCATATGTTGAAAGAAGATGCAACCAGAATTTATTTTTGTTTCAGAGAGGTAAATAAGTGGGGTAAACTCAGTGGTCATCTGGCCATGAGCGAGCAAAATTCCACAAGCCCCATATGAAAATGTGTATTTGTCTGGAAACCACAACAGCCCTGGTAGTGCCAAGTGGAGGCAAATGTCCAGGAGCAGCTTCCAGACGGAGATAACATTGTCCCCAGGGCTCCTATTGTTCCATGAATATGGCAGCTGGTCAGGTCTGGGAGCAGCACGGGATCCAGGACAATGCAGTAGGGCTGGTCCCAGCATCCCATGCTGGTTTGCTTCCTCCTGCTTCTGCAGTTTGGACTCGCCAACAGCCCTCTTGTCAATGCAGCAACACTGTCTGTCACAGGACATAAAAACACATGTTAATGGCTCCAAGCCCATGGTGGGTTACACCCACAGTAGTGTGGGAACCTCTATCACAGAGGTCTTTCTGTTTGTAAGGAAGCATATCCAACCAGTCTGGAAATTGCAGCCATCAGATGTCATCCCTGAAACTGCCAAAGGTATGTACAGTCTCAGAGCAACTTAATTCTCTCATCTCTGTTTGAATCTAAAACTAATGGCAAAGCATCTTCTACCTAATACTTCTAAATTCACTAATGGCCAGGACTGGGTTCTGGATTGATGATGCCACTGGTTCATGGCACATTTACTGGTGATCTGTGGAGGGAACTCTGGCCCTTGGCCAGATCTCTTCCTTCTTTCTGCATACCAACTTGCACGAAAAAGCAGCTATAGAGACAGTAAATATTTTCCTCATGTTGGCTTGCCAGGTGAATGGCTTCAGGATGCCTGGAAGAGAGTTGGGTAAAAGGAAGGTAGTGCATGCACTGAAGGAGCACAGTTGGGAATGGAAAGAAGCATGAGGTGGTATATTGAGATCTGACGCAAACAAGGGAACTGCTTGTAAAGTCCTGAATTAGATCAATCATACTAAACTTATGGGAATGCAAAAAAACAGTCACATCCGTTGCTGTCCCTTGCCAACTGTAAGCTTGCCAGTGCAATTTTTAGACTGGAGGGAGGGAGTTACATATATACTCATTTTTTTCTCTTCCCTATCACTCAGTGTCAAGTTTTAAGCAAAAATACCTTTTGGTAGTGGAGGTTCATTTTCTACATTTATGGGGCACCTGCAAGTCAGCTCAATAAACACCCTCAGGCTTGATCAAAAAGGAGTTGATCATAGGTGGTTCTTCATCTAAAACTCATTAGACATGTGTGGCCCTGTTGCCTATGCTTGTCCAGCCTTTGATGGACTGTGAAGAGAGCAGTGGTGAGCAGGGCATGTAATTTTCCACCCCCTGTTCACAGGGGTAAGCCAGGTGTCTCCTGGCATGATGAAGGCTGTATTGCACCTCAATACCATGCTTTGGTCTGCCCAGGCACATCAGACTGTGTGTGCTCTGCCTACACCCAAAGCCACACACTTTCTTCTTCCCTTCCTTACCAAAGAGACATCCATCAGAGGACAGCCAGGAATTTCAGGAAGAGTATTTATGACTTTAAAGTTCAGGATGCAGGAGTGCTGCCAGATCAGGCCTAAAATGCTGGAAGAACAGAGAAAACAGCACTGAGATAGTTAACTAGCACATGAGTTATGTCTGTGCTCATTCCTGAAATGAGAATTCTTTATTTTCTCAAAGATCCTCAACTTTGTAAAACTCCTGTTCTTCCCTCACCAGAGAAACCCTGCTCAGCTGCCAGTATAACACAGTACTGCTAGCATCCAGACTCCCATCTGCAGGAATACCCACAGTGCGTTGCCGCAGCTGCACCATGTCCACACCCTGCTCGGAATGGGGGCACTGCAGCTGCCCTGTGCAGGAGGTCGAGCGGGGTCTGGGTTAACATCTGGGAGCTTTTACTCACTCTGCAGGCATTCCTAAAGAGGTAAGCACCTAGCTGAGAACAGAAATTTCAACCAGTTCAAGTACTCACATTTTTTCCAATAATCCATAAATTCATTACTATTTGACAAAGGCAATACAAGTTTTTGTATCGTATCTCTTTTCTAGCATATAGATACTGTTGTGACAGCACTGACAGCCACAGGTGAACAAGTAAGATTTACAGGATGTCTAGAAACAGGCAACTTAAGCAGCCAAAATGAACAGCAGCTGAATTCAAGGTATCCATTCCTGCTCTAAAACCTCTTCCGTGACAGAAGATTGCCCTACTTGCCACAGAAATGTACAGTAATGTTGCATACTTCTCACAGGAGTGGAATTGAGGAAAGGCAAACCTTTAGAGAGAGGAGGTGCTGGAGAGAGCTCTCATTTCTCTGCTCTGGTGAAAACTGGCACAGCCCTGCAGCCATCAGAGCTGGCTGCCGAGCACCCACATACAATGACATTCCCATGCTCTGGCTGAGTATAGCAAACAGATGAAAATGGCTTCAATGCTGAGACTCACACATTTTGCTGCCTGCACCCACCTGGGGAGAAATGTCCTTTCTAGACAGCCATTAAAACCCACAAGCTTATGTAGCCTTCACTTTTGAGAACAGAAGGTTATCTCATGCTCCTTTGGAAGCGATAAAGGAAACATTACACTAGCACTATTATTCATGGCTACTCCAGTATTGTCCTATTCCCTTCCCTTTAACCCAGCTTCTCACCTGTGACTTTATTCAAGAAGCTGCAGTATGCAAGACTACAGGGTGAAAGAATTCTGACTAGAGCCCTATTCACAAGGCAGCTGTCACCATGCCAGGGAATGGCTCATGAAAGATACCAGGGCATGGCCCAGTCAAGTGCTGGACGTGAAACACCAACAACAGATTCCCTTGCCTTTCTTTAGACTCTTGCCCTGTTGATATTTAGGGTGGCACTGGCTGGCTGTCCTCCCTGAGGTGTCCCTAACTGGATAGAAACAGATGTTTCCAGAGTGTAATGCATCTCATACAGAGACAGAACTCCTAAATCAGTGAAAGATATTTTGCTTCTTTTCCACCACTGATTGAAAGAAGAGTCTGAAATGTCTCCAGTGTAGGTGTCTAAAGACAGAGCAGAAAAGTTCAGGTTCTACTTGCAAAGGCATTCAGAATAAAATATATAGCCTCAGAAGCAGATTACAAACTGCTTCTCAGAGTGGATGCTAGGTTGGAGAAAAAGTATCACAGCAACAGTTTTCACCCTCCTGGCCAGACGTCTCTTACACTAGTGATGCATTGAGTCACCAGGCTCAGCCCAGGGGTTTCTGCAGTGCAGGAGGGTAGGATTTACTCTTGCCTCAGATAAAACTACCTTCAAACAAAATCTTTGCGATGCAAGAAGAGGTGCTGTGCCTTCAGTAGCTGACTCTAAGACTGGATGAACACCTCCTGAGCTATTTGAAATGCCTTTCCACAGGTGCCATTCCAATTCTGCACTGTCATTAAGGGTTGCCACAAGATCCAAGATGATCCAGCTCAAACAACTCGAGTATGTTTTCTTAGAACCTCAGCAAGTTTCAACTCAGTGCAAGAAAGCCCTTACAAAGAGGTATTTACACTCCACAGGAACACGGTAGGTTACCCCTGGCAAAAGTTTATACTGTGACCTTCTATGAGGCTGTATTCTAGGAGCAGAAATTGGGAACCCTGCCATCTCTCCAAACAGGGCTTCTGGGCCAAACTGCCCTGCTGTACTTCTCTCCCTGCTGCCCCTGCCTGGGCTGCCAAGGGCTGTGGGTACTGGGCTCTCCAGTGCCTGAGAACGGTCCCTGCATGATCAGTTTGGAGAAGTACCAGAGGCATTATTGAAACTGGTGAAGAGGTAAGACAGTGTGCCTCAACATTTCCAGCATACAAGATTTGCCTCCTTCTATATTGCAGTTAGTCCTACAAACCCAAAGGTTTTATTATCCTGTCTGGGTGCAATCCTGACCAGTAGCTGTGTGTGAAGTGATTTGAAGAGAAGTAAGGACGTAATGTGTACCTTCAGGTTCCAGGTAGCCATTATCCATACTTGGGAGTCAGACAAAGAGAGCAGAAGTCCTAATGTTCATCCAAAGCTGAGTTTGGAGCAGTTCAGACACATCTTTAGCTTTCAGCAGCAGCCTTAATGAATTGATCTAGATCATTCCTCACTCAAACACATCACCAGCTCAGATACAGTCTTTAGGAGGCTGTCTTGAGACCTGAGCACATCAAAAACCAATTCAACCTCAAAAAGTGATTTGTTCAGCTGTCTGCACCATTTTGGACACACGTGTAACAAGATGGATACTTCTGAGGAACTCATCTACTCCAGCTTTCCATTACACATGCAGAAGTCCCTAAGTCCTCATCAGCTACTTTTCACAGCATTGGAAGCTACTGCAAGACCCCCCCTGGGGTGAGAGACAACCAATATGATTTCTCCAGTCCCGAAACAGTATAAACCCTCAAAGCGTTGCCATGAGTTGATTTCTTGCTTTCTTCTAGTCTGCAGCCTCTACTATCCAACTATTTTTGTCCCCTGGGTATTGAGTAAAGGTGCATTAAAGGTTGGTTATGTCCAATCAGAACATATGTCCCAATAGAAACAGCAGAGTGTAAAAGTCTCATTCTGAAACAAGGGAACGAGTGTGAGTTTTGTTTCCTGCTTTATTCTCATTCACATTCTCCAACTCTTGATTAGAGCCAGAATAAAGCCATAGTTACAGAGAGGATCTCAGATACATTCAACATGGTCTCCTCCAGCTGAAACTGTGAGCGCAGTGCAGAGCACAGGGAGGCTTTCTCCACGATCATGACCCTTAAGCTCTACTGTGCTGATCCCAGTAATGCTAAAACCAAAACTGTCTGGTTTTCTAGGGTTTTCATCAGAAAATAATTACTTGTGTGACATAGTCTCCTTTCACATACATTTAGCGTGGGATGCATGTAGGATGACCCTTTTTGACTTTGGATACACCATTGGTTCCCCTGTAGGCTGTGCTACCAAGCTGCACCCAACCACTCTCCTGTTCCACACTGGCGTTCAAGGAGCTCCTGTTTCCCCACTTGGTGAGCACAGCTTTCCAGCACTGGTGCTTCTGCTTTGTGATTTCTGGTGCTCACATAACCAGAATTCACTTTCTGTCAGTGTATGAGTGGATTTATGCAGGGTCTGGGCATGACTGGTCTCCCACGCTGCCCTCTGCTCCACAGGCACCATCCAAATGTGTTGAGGGATATGACACATGGCTATACAGCCTCTTTTCTGCACACCCAGCACCTCCCCACTTCACAATGCAGCTGGGACCAGCCCGGGATATTCTCTAAATGCTGCTGATCTGCCAACATTCCTGCTAGCAAATATGCTTGCTGAAATACTTGTGAAAAGACAGCGTGAGAGGACACGGACAAAGCAAAATAGAAATTGCTCGTATTTGTAGGCAGCGCTTGACCTTCCTTAGCCCTCATTCCATCCTTGCCCTCGGGGCTCTTGCTCACCAGAAAGGGCAAGAATCAACTCTAGCAGGCGTGGGCTGCAGCAGAGCCCCACGCAGGAGGACTCCTGGGCAGCGTGTGGGATGCCTGCTCAGTGTGGGCCCTGCACGGTGCCCACAGCGTGACCCGCTCCAGAGGGACGTGTGACACTGGAGGGACTCATGGCACAGGACAAATGCATGGCATTGGAGGGACGTGTGGCACTGGGGCAATGAGCAGGCCAGGCCAGGTGCCAGCATGGGGAGCCAGGATCCCCCACAGTGTCAGAGCGGAGCAGAGCCTTCCTGCCCTCTCTCAGGATGGGGTTTGCACCAAAAATTCTCCTCCTTTCACTGTAGTTTTTCAGCGGCACGGAGGAAGGTGATGCGCCCACCTGAAATGGCTACTCCCAGCTTTGGAGAGTTTTTCACCAAATCATCAACATTTCCCTTCAGTTTTATTGTGATCATTGTTCCAACTACCACTGGTCTTCAGTTGCCCCCTCTGAGGCACTCACTTTGATAACTGCCAACTGCTGTAGTCATAATGTGCTGATAGAAATAACAGCAGCCACAAAGTATTGTAACTGTAAATGTGTGCTTTGAAAGGACACAAGCCCACCTGTCTACATAGTCCTGTGGAGTGGGAATAGGTTTCTCTGCAAATGACCCCTTTGTAATGTGGCAGCCAGCCCGCAGTGAAACCTCACAGAACCACAGAATATGCTGAGTTGGAAGGGACCCACGAGGAACATCAAGTCCAACTCTTAGCCCTGCACAGGGTCATCCCCAAGAGTCACACCATGTGCCTGAGTGTATCATGAAGGCAGTGATCTCTCCACCCCCACACTGTGCTTTTCCAGGGAGACAATTTCCCCTGGGAACCCAGTAGTATAGACAAGCCTTCAGGAACCAGTAGGCTATTTCTTAATCTCATCTGTTCAGCTCCTGTTCCTGCCCTGTGGGGTCTTTTGGGTGTTTATCCCAAAAGTGAAGGGATGCTGTTCAATCCCTTCCTAAAACGGGGACTTGCAACAAGGGGTAACAGACAGCTTGAACAAGATCACAAAGGAAATGTGTAGCAGGGCAGACGCAGAGCAGCAGTGGGACCTGCAAGAGCCATCCTGCCTCTGAAACGTGGGCCACACTACAGAGAATCCCTGCCCTGTTTTGGTCCAAAAAAGGACAGCACCTTAACCCGGGGTTCAACTGAAAACAAAACAGAGTGATCTCTGAGGTTCAATGAGTATGACTAACTCTTTAATTTCTCTGCCTTCTTGTGTTATTTCCTCATTTGTTTTCTTCTTTTCTGTGTTTTGATACCTCAGGAATAGTGGGATCCAGCCCGGTTAGGAAACAGCATTACCAGAATATGAGTAATTTTTTCTGAGAAGAGAAGGTCATGAGTTATTTCCGGTCCAAGCAGGAGCTGGAAGCATCTGACATCTTCAAGTGCCCGGAAAGCTTGTTCTCATGAAAACGGAGTTCACACTGCATGCTCAGGAGAGCCACTGTTCAGGGATTTGGAGAAACCCCTGATGGCCAAATGCAAAGGGAACTACCATGTAGTAGTACTGAGGTTGCCCTATCTGGAGTTAGCCTAGAGAAGGTCTCCACTAACCACTTCTGAGCTAGCACAGCTCTTGGACACTGCCATGGTTTTGCAGTGGCTCTCAGGTGCGTGCTCCTTCTGGGAGCCTCCCCCGCTTCTCCCACTCCTCCATTCAGGCACTGCTCTTGGGATTATTTTTTTCCCCCCTCTGAAAAAGCACATACAGATGGTGCATTGTCTGCCACAATCAAGGGGCTCAGGTGAGTAATGGAGAATGGCAGAACTTGGCATGTACTAGTTTGCCTTAGTGCAATTTTCCCATAATTGCACTTCCTAGCTTTTCAGCATCTGCGAAAGATCAGCTTGTGACACGGCAAAATTGGCCTTGCATTTTTCTGGAGTTTGCATCAGGTTAGGAATCAGGCATCCTTCATTTGGCTTAAATCATTGTGAAGGGGTGGAGAGAGAACCATCCAATTTTTGTGCATAGTAAGTGCTGGCTGGACTTTAAAGCCCGGGAGGAAAAGCATGACCTGTCAAACATATTTAGCTCAAGCCTCTGGTGTTGCTTTTTGCTTTTGTTTTTAAAAGGTGTTGATCAAACTGACACAAGCTCTTTTAGTTTTCCCAGGTCTTGAGGTAAATTCACTGAGCAAGACTGAACAAGGGTGATCCTGGAATGGTACGAAGCCAAAACTTGGGGCTCAAAACAGTTCAGAGATGCAAAGAACAGGGAGATCTTGTGCAGATGGACAGCTTTACTGTAACATATGACTCTTTCTTACCTCTCCTTGTAACCTCCATTTCTTTCCTTTAGACATATATAGAAGCCAAATAATACAATAGAGAAACAATGAGGAACAGAAGTAACTGTAGGACTGAAGTGACTGACTTCCCTCATCACCTGAGAGAGGTCAGAACTAGACTGAGACACATCAAGGCACTAAAGATGACAAAGAGCAGTCCCTGCCTCAAGGAGCCTGCACTCACAATGATTAGAAGCAGAAAACAAACCTTAGAGGTTTGTGGGTAAGTACTTTCTGCTCAGACAATCTATGAGACATCTTGGGATCATGCTCTGTTATTTATCAAGGGTTGCAGGATTTTGTACTCGGACAAACATTTATCCTGGTATCTTCCCCAGTATATTTCAAATTTCTTCAAGCTACAGCATTAAATTGAGTTTCTGGAACACATACTACTCTGAAACTAAACTTTTTTCTAAACAAATGGGAGAACAAGATTTACTTTTCTGGAAAATCCTAACTTTAGTTGTCCTCTGACACATGTTTACAGGTCTGGTTTGCAGCTAATAGTTTACGCTGTTCATTCAGACATTTTTTTCAATGTTTCTGAAGCATTTTGTTCCTTATCAACCTATCTTTCTGGCCTCTGACTACTCCTGGCAGAGCAGTTTAAGTTCCCCCTTTTTTTGAGATAACTAAGTGCCCTCTTTTGTTAGGGGGGGCCTTCCAAGTCAGATAAGTCACCCATTTCCCTTCTCTACTCTAATTAATAGGTTATTGTCCATTTATAACCGAATTCTAATGAATATCATCAGCTTATTTTAGGTTCACATTATATCTTTGTCATAAAAGGGACAACAGACACAATAAAGAAAACTTCCTTTTTTCACTTTTTATCTTTTTGATGTTGCTCTTATTCTCAACATAGATGAAACCAGGGCTGGATACATACAACTTTAGTAGTGTTGGAGACCCAAGCAAAACAATACCTGCCTATGGCATGAGAACTGCATTAAACTGTGAGGAGAGGAGTTCAGTATCATGACCCAGCCAGAGTAAAAGGAATAAAATAAGCTTACAGAAAAATGCTGAAAAGAATGGAGATTTATTGCTGATTTTTGTTGGCATTTTTAAACAAGTTAGGTTTATTCCCGGTGTGGTCTTGTCTTGATTTTCTTCTTTTGTTAGAGACTGTACACATCTATGACTCATATCTCAGTGCCTGCTATGATACTCAGGATACTCAGATTGAAGTTTTGGCCTTAAGTGTGTATACATACATATGTATACACACACATATGTACACTCAATAAAAAGTGCACAAAATTGCAGCTTACTGTGGCTTTTGCCACTGAAGTAAGAGGTAAGAAAAAAACTAAGTACTGACTTTGCAACAGGTGGCTCTTCTGTGCTCTGAATTGCTTGAGTTATACTTCAGACCTGCAAATTGATACTCAAACCACTTCTTCATCCAAATATTCTTCCCATCCAATGAAACCTACTGTAGCAGGAAAAAATCCTCACAGAGCTGCTTAATATTGAGCATCTGGGTATGCCTGAGGAATGATGCTGCAATTCCTTCTAAATTCTCCTCTTGCTGGAGAATTGGGGAGGCAGTTAACTCTTTGTCTGCAGGGGATGAGATGGAGTCCCTGGACATGCAATGGCACAAAACCTGGCACAGCACTTTTGCCTCAGCTGTGCAGGCAGGCACAGTGCAGAGGCAAACAGCAAACAGTAAAAGGAGACAGTGCTGAATTCTTCTCTCATGCCAGTCCATTGGTAATACTGATCAATGTCCAGGCACAATCAGTGGGTTTGGCCCTGTATATAGTGCTAGATAAATATAGCAATTTACTGACCCCAGGTGGTTGGGACCCTGGCTGAATCAACTTACGCACAGATTGTACAGGGCAGCGAAGTGCTGCTGCACTAGGAGCCAAAAGCATCAGCAGGCAAAAAGAAGGAAAGCTAGGAGAAACAACTGAGTATTGAAGGGATTAGAAATAAAAGGGCCACTTGACAGTTGTTACTGACACAAACTGGAAAATTATGTAATACCAGAAAACAACCAGCACAGCAAGAGAAGAGGGATTTTCACCTAACAAGATTGCTGTGGGAGCAGGACATGCCTGCAGGGACAATATAGTCCTCTCCATGAAGCAGTAGACACTCTCAAATTGAGGGCTATGTGCTGAATCCCAGCCCAAAGAAAGTTCATGTCATTACTCCCATGGATTTCCAAGAGGATGGAATTTTGCATTCTAAATTTAGGAACACAGTGAAAAGAGCTTTTCTCAGGATGGGTTGATTTTCTCAAAAGATGCCAAATAATGAACATGGAAGGGAAACTGTGATGATGTGACAGCACTGTAGCCCAAAGAGTGATCCAGAAGCAGATGTTGAGGCAGCCTTGGCATCCTCTGTGGGACAAAAATGATATTTCATCCTCATTTCTTGCCCTTGGGTCTTTCTCCCATAGAAAACAGAAGGTTTTCATGCACACAGGGTTGGATGAAGCAGGTAAAAGAGGCACCATCTTTCCACTGCCAGTAATTACCAGGTTCCTTATCATCCAGGTAGTTGTGAGCACCAGAACTGGGAAAACTGGCTGTTGTACCCTGCCCTCTGTGCTCTCACAAGCCCCGTGTTGTAGATCAGTGGGTTCTGCTGTCTTCTTTAAAGCGGCCAAGCTAAAACCAAGTCCAGGTTTCAGATAAAAGCAGGAGTCAGTCATTATTCATAGAAGTAGCTGAAAATTTTTAAAGGTTTCCTGTGTTTAAAAGGGGTCCCTTGGTCATCTTGGAGGGTTTTTTGCTTTGTTTTGCTGTTTGAGGTTTTTCATTATTA